>OV816023.1:3594946-4179995 GCA_929113105.1 Agrypnus murinus | reverse complement strand
ATATATATATATATATATATATATATATATATATATATATATATATATATATATATATATTTATATATTTATATATGTATATACACTTACGAGCAAATAAATCGGCCCACCTGGCACTTTCATCTTTGAGTTTGTCAGCCCTTAGACAGCATTTAAAAAAATATATTTATGTCATTTGAAAGGCTATTTATTAAGCTTTAAAATGAGCCTACATTTTTTGTGGATGTCTGTTTTTTAACCTGTGTAGAATTTTAAAACCAAAGTTACCTGCATTTTTTTGGTATTGGAGGTGTGCTTACTTTGGCTTCCATTAGATTTTGTGCTTAAAAAATCACGTGTCAGTAGAAAATTTAAACCACATTTGTTATGATTTGTCAATTTTTTGATATTATCTGTTGATAAAATGGATACTGCACCAGAAGTTTCCGCTCAAGTTGTTGCTTTAATTCAACTTGGCCATAGTCAGCGATTTGTTGCTCAAGAACTGAATGTAAGCCGGGCAGCAGTTAGAAGAGTATACCAGCGATTTGTGGAAACTGGGTCCTTCAAACGTCGACCAGGAACAGGCAGATCCCGGTGTACAACAGAGAGGGATGATCACTTTATTATGTTAACCTCGTTGCGAAACCGACGCCTAACTGCAGTTGAGATACAGCAGCAACTTCGTGATGCCCGAAGAGTGACTGCAAGCGAGTGGACAGTAAGGCGAAGATTACGGGAGAGGAACTTGACACCTCGTCGACCTGTAAAATGTCCGAAATTGACTGCAGCTCATCGCCAAGCACGGCTTCGTTTTGCAAGGGAACATTTGAATTGGACCCTGGATCAATGGAGCTCTGTTCTGTTTTCCGATGAGACCAAGATATGTTTGTATAGCAACGATGGAAGAGGACGAGTATACCGGCGACTCGGAGAACGATTTGCGGAATGCTGCATTGTTGAACGCGTTAGCTACGGAGGTGGTTCTTGCATGATCTGGGGTGGAATTTCTCTGGAAGCACGCACGGATCTTGTGTTCATCACCGGGGAAGTGCGTGGTCGCAATAGAAGGGGTTTAACGGCTATAAGGTATGTCGAAGAGATTTTGGATGAACATGTGGTGCCCTACGCCGGCTTTGTTGGAGACCATTTCATGTTTATGCATGATAATGCAAAGCCACACACGGCGTTAATTGTGCGAAACTACCTTGCAGAAGTCGAACTTCGAGTTTTAGAATGGCCAGCGTGCAGCCCTGACCTAAATCCTATAGAGAATCTATGGGATCGCCTTAAAAGAAAAGTTCGGGCCAGAGTTCCTGCTGTAATGTCTATACCACAGCTAATGGTAGCCGTTACAGAAGAATGGCACAACATTCCGCAAGAAGCCATTGCTACTTTGATTAGGTCCATGCCAAATCGTATGGAAGCCGTTATCAGAGCTAGAGGAGGTAACACACGATATTAATAATAGAAAATTCTTGTTCAAATTTTGTTTCAATTTATTGAAAACCAAATTTTTTCCTTTGTACTTTTGTTTGGAAATGTTACCTTTAGGTTCTACACTCGAGAAAAGGAAAAAAACTCAAAAAATGTAGGCTCATTTTAAAGCTTAATAAATAGCCTTTCAAATGACATAAATATTTTTTTTTAATGCTGTCTAAGGGCTGACAAAAATGCACTCAAAGATGAAAGTGCCAGGTGGGCCGATTTATTTGCTCGTAAGTGTATATATATATACATATATATATATATATATATATATATATATATATATATATATATAATTTATATATATATATATATATATATATATATATATATATATATATATATATATATATATATATATATTTATATATGTATATATGTATGTATGTATATATATATATATATATATATATATATATATATATATATATATATATATATATATATATATATATATATATATATATATATATATATATATATATATATATGTATGTCGATCGACGAGTTCCGGGACACCAAAAAATTCTTATGTACACCAGGTTTATTTAACCATATATAATGTAAGCTTTTCGGAAATCTTTAAATTTTTTAAAAAAACAAAGCCGTTTTGATTTTAGGGATATATCGATGAGTTCCGGGACTCTTCTTATTTTTGCATTTGAACTCCATTACATAGGTATAACATTTATATGCACCTAGTTTAAATACATATTTAAACAATTCTTTTTAAAAATCTTGAATTTACAAACAATACTAAGCCCTTTTGGTTTTAGTTGTATATCGATGAGTTCCAGGACTTTTGCTATTGTATCGTTATTTTTAAATAAAACTAAAGATGCTGTTTTAAGTTCTTAATAACAAGAGACAATCAACAAAAGTAAGATTTAAACATAACTAATTAAAAACACAAATTGTGTTTATTTGATTGAAAAATCATGATTTTTTTACTTATCATTCTTAATAACAAAATAGTAATTCAGTTCTTAAAAAAAACATACTAGAATGTTTTTCACTTATTCTTTTCCTTTAACTATTATTTCCTTCAATTATTATTTTTCTCTTTCTAAATTTTAAAATAAATTGATACTACTACAAAAATTGGTTAGAGAAAGAATATTGGCATCTGTAAAAATTAGAATTAATAGACTTGCGCATTTACATTAATATTTTTATCTAAAATGACAGAATGAACAAAATATCAGAAAAAATTGCACATATACTAAGAAAAACCAACAATTATAAAATAACATTTAAAACCAACACTAACACTTTTTCATTTTTATTTAATGCTAAAGACAGAACACATGATATCATGAAATCGGGCATTTACCGTTTAAATTGTTCTTTTTGTAGTTCGGTATATATTGGACAAAGACTTCGAAATTTTGACATAAGATATAAAGAACATGTACGTTATTACAAAAATAAACATCCTGAAAAATCAAATTACGCGAAACAACTTTTAGAACAAAATCACACAATGACTCCTCAAAATAATATTAAATTACTACATTTTTGTAATAACAAACGCAAATTAGACATTTTAGAAGCCTTTGAGATATACAAACACAAACTCAGGGTACCTTTAATGAATGAACAACTTGAGCTCAGTAATTCTCCGTTACTGGAAGTATTAGATATTTAATTATGATTATTATTATTATTTTATCTAGTTACCTATTTTGTATCTACCTTAGCGACGTGTTTGTTTATAATTATATTACCTTTGATAATGACAGCATAGCTGTCGAAACAATATTGTTAGGTTGTATTTTAATAAAACTGTGAAACTTTTAATAATCTTTATTTATTTCATGATTATAATATAATTTCAACTGAAGAACAATTTATCAAAAAAAGGTATACGAAATGATCAAATTGAAAACAAGGATTTCTAAAAAACCTTGAATTTTCTAATAATACCAAGCAGTTCTGGTTTTTGTTATGTATCGATGATTTCCAGGACTTTTCTTATTTTTACATTTCAAATTCTTACATAGGTATTCACATCTATATATTATAATTATGTAGTTTATATGTCATATGTAAACAATGCTTTCTAAAAAAAACCTTGAATTTTCTAATAATACCAAGCCGTTTTGGTTTTCGTTATGTATCGATGAGTTCCAGGACTTTTCTTACTTTTACATTTCAAATTCATTACATAGGTATTCACACCTATATATTATAATTATGTAGTTTATATGTCATATGTAAACAATGCTTTCTAAAAAAAACCTTGAATTTTCTAATAATACCAAGCCGTTTTGGTTTTCGTTATGTATCGATGAGTTCCAGGACTTTTCTTACTTTTACATTTCAAATTCATTACATAGGTATTCACACCTATATATTATAATTATGTAGTTTATATGTCATATGTAAACAATGCTTTCTAAAAAAAACCTTGAATTTTCTAATAATACCAAGCCGTTTTGGTTTTCGTTATGTATCGATGAGTTCCAGGACTTTTCTTACTTTTACATTTCAAATTCATTACATAGGTATTCACATCTATATATTATAATTATGTGGTTTATATGTCATGTGTAAACAATGCTTTCTAAAAAAACCTTGAATTTTCTAATAATACCAAGCCGTTTTGGTTTTTGTTATGTATCGAGGAGTTCCAGGACTTTTCTTGTTTTTACCTTTCAAATTCATTACATAGGTATTCACACCTATATATTATAATTATGTAGTTTATATGTCATATGTAAACAATGCTTTCTAAAAAAACCTTGAATCTTCTAATAATACCAAGCCGTTTTGGTTTTTGTTATGTATCGATGAGTTCCAGGACTTTTCTTATTTTTACCTTTCAAATTCATTACATAGGTATTCACACCTATATATTATAATTATGTAGTTTATATGTTATATGTAAACAATGCTTTCTAAAAAAAACCTTGAATTTTCTAATAATACCAAGCCGTTTTGGTTTTTGTTATGTATCGATAAGTTCCAGGGCTTTTCTTACTTTTACATTTCAAATTCATTACATAGGTATTCACACCTATATATTATAATTATGTAGTTTATATGTCATATGTAAACAATGCTTTCTAAAAAAAACCTTGAATTTTCTAATAATACCAAGCCGTTTTGGTTTTCGTTATGTATCGATGAGTTCCAGGACTTTTCTTACTTTTACATTTCAAATTCATTACATAGGTATTCACATCTATATATTATAATTATGTGGTTTATATGTCATGTGTAAACAATGCTTTCTAAAAAAACCTTGAATTTTCTAATAATACCAAGCCGTTTTGGTTTTTGTTATGTATCGATGAGTTCCAGGACTTTTCTTATTTTTACCTTTCAAATTCATTACATAGGTATTCACACCTATATATTATAATTATGTAGTTTATATGTCATATGTAAACAATGCTTTCTAAAAAAACCTTGAATTTTCTAATAATACCAAGCGGTTTTGGTTTTTGTTATGTATCGATGAGTTCCAGGACTTTTCTTATTTTTACCTTTCAAATTCATTACATAGGTATTCACACCTATATATTATAATTATGTAGTTTATATGTCATATGTAAACAATGCTTTCTAAAACACCTTGAATTTTCTAATAATACCAAGCCGTTTTGGTTTTTGTTATGTATCGATGAGTTCCAGAACTTTTCTTATTTTTACCTTTCAAATTCATTACATAGGTATTCACACCTATATATTCTAATTATGTAGTTTATATGTCATATGTAAACAATGCTTTCTAAAAAAACCTTGAATTTTCTAATAATACCAAGCGGTTTTGGTTTTTGTTATGTATCGATGAGTTCCAGGACTTGTCTTACTTTTACATTTCAAATTCATTACCTAGGTATTCACACCTATATATTATAATTATGTAGTTTATATGTCATATGTAAACAATGCTTTCTAAAAAAACCTTAAATTTTCTAATAATACCAAGCCGTTTTGGTTTTTGTTATGTATCGATGAGTTCCAGGACTTGTCTTACTTTTACATTTCAAATTCATTACATAGGTATTCACACCTATATATTATAATTATGTAGTTTATATGTCATATGTAAACAAGCTTTCTAAAAAACCTTGAATTTTCTAATAATACCAAGCCGTTTTGGTTTTTGTTATGTATCGATGAGTTCCAGGACTTTTCTTATTTTTACCTTTCAAATTCATTACATAGGTATTCACACCTATATATTCTAATTATGTAGTTTATATGTCATATATAAACAATGCTTTCTAAAAAAACCTTGAATTTTCTAATAATACCAAGCCGTTTTGGTTTTTGTTATGTATCGATGAGTTCCAGGACTTTTCTTATTTTTACCTTTCAAATTCATTACATAGGTATTCACACCTATATATTCTAATTATGTAGTTTATATGTCATATGTAAACAATGCTTTCTAAAAAAACCTTGAATTTTCTAATAATACCAAGCGGTTTTGGTTTTTGTTATGTATCGATGAGTTCCAGGACTTTTCTTATTTTTACCTTTCAAATTCATTACATAGGTATTCACACCTATATATTCTAATTATGTAGTTTATATGTCATATGTAAACAATGCTTTCTAAAAAAACCTTGAATTTTCTAATAATACCAAGCGGTTTTGGTTTTTGTTATGTATCGATGAGTTCCAGGACTTTTCTTATTTTTACATTTTAACTTCAATACGTTGGTATTAACACCTATATACACTTAGCTTATATGCCATATGTAAACAATGATCTCTAAGAAATCTTGCATTTTCTAATACCAAGCCGTTTTGATTTTAGTTGTACAGTGTGTTTTTTGTAAGCGATAATACAGGACATGCAATGGAGTTTTATCATTCTCCTCCTAAGTTTATATCGTAAGTAGAAATTTCGGTATTAAAGAAAAAAAATTCATTTATTGCCAAAAACACATGTAACAATCTGAAAAGTTTTTTAAAAAACTTGTTAATTGATTGTAAGCTTAATTGATTGTTGTAAAGCTTGTAATTAAAAGGAATTAGTGGAGTGGTTAACATATCAGACTCGTAATCAGAAATTGCGGGTTCGGAGGTCACCCTTTTTTTAATTGGATTACTTACTAATTGTTGTATATTATTTTTAGAACTTGAATTTAAATCATTTTTATTACAATTATTATTGGTCTTATTCCATTTTTTCGTCTGCTTTTTTCATAGTTAAGTTTGTACAAATAATAACGATAAGGTTTTACCGTTAGATTTTGTGTAGCAAAAATATCCAATAATACAAAAATAATAACAATTGTAATAATAATTAAAAGAGTTCGAAGATAATAAACAACAACATTAAGTAATCAAGTAAGGATCATCGATGCACAAGCTCTAATTCGTATTGAAATTTCGATATTAATTAGCTTGCTTATTGGTACTTTTCCACCCCTTATACATTATTATATTATACAATTTGTAAGACAGGAATGATTGAACCAATGATTTTGAGCAATAAGGCTTATCCAGAGGCGCATTGGTGATATTCTTATACGAAGCTAATTAAAGCACAACTTGAAGTTTTGATCTTTAAAAGAATTGCTAAGAAATTGCTATGACAACCGAAAAAATTACCAAAAAATTGCTATCGTAACCAGGCTATATGAAAATGGTTTTGTGTCAGGCTCATCGTGATTTTAAACAAACATATGGAGAACACGTGTCAAATTTATATTGCAAAGTCGTAAAACCCAAGACTTAAACGTTTCTTTAGTCAAATATTCTCCTATGGTGTTTTTTTAGTGCTTGTACTACTATAAAACTTTAAGTGTATGTAAAAAATTAATTAATATAAACCATAAAAGGTTACCGAAAAGAGCATTCGTTCTATAAAGTAACACAACTTTAAAAGTTCAGGTAAGATATATGTACACGTAGGTTCGTAATTATTTTACAATAAAGATATTCCGGAGTACTGTAAAGAAAATGATTAAGGTTCGAATTATGCCCTTGGTTATTTTACTGATTGACTTTGATAGTAGCTGGGAAAACTAACGAAGAATTATCCAACCGGACTGATTCTTATGCACAGCAATCATTGCAAGAATGCTTGCTTTAAAAACTTTAATTGCCAAAGAATTTTACAATAGGTATATCTCCCATAAACTGTTATAAATGCAAAATGTCTGCGTAGCATCCATCTTATTGTAAATTTGGTCTGGTATACAACAGAAACAATAGCAACTCAATTAAAAAAGGCGTAACCAAGGGTATCATTCGATTCCTAATTCTTTTGTTTGCAGTACTGGAATATCTTTATTGTAAAATAACTATTTAAGGTTTGAAAAAATGCACGTAAAACTGTATTGTGCGTGAAGCGATTCTACATAATGTATAAATAAATTATATTAATTGTTATTTATTTAATTAAAATTCTACAAAATGCGCCAAACGAATTGTTTGTTATAAGTACAGCAAAAATGTTAAAAATCTTTCATTTATCTATATAATAAACCCTCCTTTACCTGGAAACCTTTTTCTTACTCTTATACTTTTACAATACGAGGGATGCTCTGTTAATAGTTAGTAGCAGGCCATGGAAGCTCAATTGGCTAGAAACAATTGCAACAATGAATGTCGCATTAGTTGACATTCGTTACCCACAATTGTCAAACGTTCCGATTTCTTTGTGAAACGTAGTTAATTTTGTAAGATAAGTAGTTGTGCATTTTTAATTCAGTTAAGATGAGCATTCCGCGAACTGCCTTTAGAGCTATGATTTTCTACAACTATAAAAGACAGTTAGGATACCAGCAAAGCCATGAAAATCTTAAAGCAGCTGTTGGCGATGCTGCTTATTCATTATCCGCTGTTAGTCATTGGTTCCGCGAATTTCGACGAGGGCGAGAGCTGCTAGAAGACGAAGCAAGACCTGGAAGACCTGCGGAAGCAGCCTGTTCAGAAAATGTTGATCTAGTGGTAAGCTTGATACAGTCCAATCGAAATATTACTTATAGGGAGATTCAGGAGGAAGTGAAGATTGGAACCTCGGCGGTGAATACCATTTTGCATAAACATCTTGGGTAAGAAAGCTAGCAAGCCGTTGGATACCGCATTTGCTCTCAAAAACAGGCTCAAGTAGACTGGTGTAAATTTATGTTGCAAAAATTTGACGGAGGAGCGTCCAAGCAAGTGGCATACATTGTAACTGGTGACGAATCTTGGGTATACAGTTACGACCCTTAAACTAAACAGCAGTCTAGTGTTTGGGTATTCGAAGATGAAGACTTGCCCACAAAAGTCATTCGTGGCAGAAGCGTCAATAAGAAAATGATTGCTGTTTTTTTTCCCGCCGAAGTGGTCCTGCTGCTGTTATTCCACTTGAAGATCGCAGAACTGCTAATTCTGAATGGTACTGCGAAGTGGCTTTACCACAGATGTTTGCGAAATTACAGACAGGTCGCCAAAGGACCGGTTTGCGTAACATCTTAGGGCGGGTTGTACAAACACAGCTTAACTTTAAACTAGGATCAATATCCTAGACAACGATTGTTCTGAGAATCGTTACTGCAGCAACTGAGCCAGGTTTAAAGTTAAACTACATTTATACAACTCGCCCTTAGTCCATCATGACAACGCATCCTCCCACACTGCTGCCAGAACATTGATTTTTTGAAAGATACGGGAGTTCAATTGATAACTCATCCTCCGTATAGCCCAGATCTGGCGCCGTGCGACATTTTTTTGTTTTTTTTGTTTCCAACTGTTAAAAAAATGATGGTAGGTAAAAGATTTTCCAGCGCAGATGCAGCAGTTACAGAATTTCAAAGAATTTTTGAGGACCTTTCAGAAAATGAATTTTCGGAATGTTTTAAAAAGTGGTGTCAAAGAATGCACAAGTGTATTAATCTGAATGGAGATTATTTTGAAAAACAATAAAGATTTTTTGTTAAAAAATGCAACGGTCTTTTTATAACTAACAATTTTCAGCGCAACCCTCGTAAGATCATAAATCTTGCCGGAGGCTGTAATAGTTATTTGGATCACTAGTCCAGAAAATGATATTTTGCGAGTGTGAGTGGTATTGCGTAGCCGAGGCGGAGCAACACGAGCACTCGCAAAACATTTTCTGGACGTGTAATCCACAAAATTTTTCATGCCAACCTATTTAAATCATTTTTTAAAAGTAAAAAAGTAGCGAAAGTAAATAACTGGGGATTTAATTTTTTGTGGTTGGTACCTACCTTTCACTGCACAATTGATTTTTAAATTTCGAATTAAATTGACATTTCTTCTGAAAATAATTAATTTGCTAATACTAAACGAATTATGGAAACGCCAGCTCATATAAAAGAAGCAGGTGAAGCAGCCATAAAGAATTTATTACCTGCAAAATCTGCAACTCGATATTGGAAGGCTTATGACGAATTTAAGAAATGGTGTGCTAGCAATAATACGAATAATGTTTACAATGAGTATGTTCTACTTGCTTATTTTGATGAGAAATAAAAAAAAACAATTCTGCAACTCTATGGTTCATATTTTCCATGTTGAAGTCAACGCTCAATATTAAAGACAATATCAACATTGAAACTTATTCAAAACTAATTGCTTTTTTGAAAAGAAAAAAAGATGGTTACTTGCCGAAAAAATCTAGGCATTACTTAAGTTTAGCAAAGCAGCCCCGATTTCGCCAATTTTTTTTTAAGCATAAAACACCCCCTCACAACACTCACAACGCAAAAAAAGGGCGGAAAAGCGTAGTTTTCAAGAAAAAAATTTTGAAAGTTCACCACAAAAGAGGCTTCTCCGAGCAGTCATGATCAGCTGCAGCGTCACATTTGCAGGTAGGAGACACCACAAAAAGCACAGTATGAGAACCGCAGGTAGCGATGTCCTGGTTGCCATTTGGCACCTAACCTAACCTAACCTAGCCATATAGTACTAAATGGCAATTGAAATTACAGTTTCATACCAAATGGCAATTGAAGTAATACTAATGACGAATATGAGAGAAAATACAAACTATAAATTGGCCCAAAAATGTTGTATACATACCTTCAAATGGACATAGCCTTCACGATCAAGACAATCATACGATTTCCAAATGAAAATAACCTCACTTTAAACGCAGTTTCGGGTGCAATGTAAAAGTGTTTTTTGTGGCAAATACGCTTTTCTGCGTGTTTTTTTTTGGTGGGGGTGTGTTCTTAGGGTGTGTTTTATGCATACGAAACAAATCAGCGAAATCGGGGCTGTTTTGCTAAACTTAAGTTTTACCAAAATCTAAATGTTTAGAGATTGAAGACATTGAAAAATTTATTACAAGTGCTCCCGATGAGGATTATCTATTAATGAAAATAAATAACTATTATATCACTCGACTACTCATGGTTTATATTACAATTGTGATTTCAGACAGCATTAATAATTGGTACAAGTGCAGCTTGTCGTAGAGATGAGCTCAGTAAAATGACAGTACATGATGTTAAAGATAGAAGCGATGTAATTATTATATCAATTCCCAACACCAAAACAAAACATCCCAGAAGTTCTTGTGTTACTGAACCACTGTGGTTAAACATAATTAGGAAATACATGTCTTTAAGACCATCTGACACGCTCTTGGATAGATTTTTTCTTTACTACAAAAAAAAACAAATGCACAAGACATTCATTCTTTTGGAGACATGCCTGCTAAAATAGCAACATTTTTAAAACTGGAGAATCCGAAACAGTATACAGGCCACTGCTTTCGAAGGAGTAGTGCCACGGTTTTGGCAGAAAAGCCGGAACTTCGCTTATTCTGTCGGGCCATCCTACAAGTATTTGCTGTTTTAATTCCACCAATTCTATATCTGTATTTGTCTCTTGTTTTAACTGCTGCAATCTCGTTTTACTCATTGGTATTATTACACATGTCTCAAATGAGTTTTCATCCTCGTCATCATGAACATTTTTTGAGCAGTCTCTGCTCAGCATGAAGCCGACATAACAACAATTAAAAGGCATGGCGGGTGGCGAAGCAGTGCTGTCACTGAATCATATATCGAGGATTCCTTAAAAGGAAAAATTGCTATTGCAAACCAGTTAACAGGACACCAACAATTACAGCCACCTCTCGATATCCCATCTACATCAAATTCAAACCCCATCATCACTAACATCCCACCTACATCTAATATAGATTTTATGGATACCAACACTCCATCTACTTCAACAAACATTCAAAATTTGGAAGTGAATTCCAATCATTTGGCCACCATACCAAGCATCAGTGTCTCTAATTTGCAGAATTGTACTTTAAATTTTAATTTTAAATAATATTCCTTTTGTATTAAACTGAAAATATAAGTTACCTAGATAAGAATCATGCTCATGCATAAGAATATTTATTACTTAATAATGTTACTTTACAATATTACTTTATTTGTTAATGGACTTGGACTGAATAATAAAATGGCATTTGTATTGTTTTGTTTTACGTTTAATGGTATGTAAGTAGAGATCTGAAACTTTTGTAAACACTGATGTCCATGTACTCGACAAACATTTCCACAGTCCATACCTAACCTAAAAAGCAATTACATTAGTTGAGATTTGTATAGCAGTGTTAATTGTGGAACTTACGTTGACATTACGATTACATCTGCATGAAGATAAACTGAAAATATTGTTTATTCACAGGTTTTATTTGTTTATTTATGAATTGCCTGGTTTTGATTTCTCATTTATGTCAAAATTGTCTAACTTGTTGACATTTAGAAAATTAAGAATCAATGCTGCCATCCCACTTCTAGTGAATTTTTAACAAATGTCACTTTTGTAAGTACTAGGCCGGGAATTTAATGTTCCCGGCGGATTTTGAATCCTGCAAAACAGTCGATAATGGCCGGCGGTATGAAAATGATTTTAGTATCAACCGAAAGTTTGTTTGCAAACCAGTATTTCCCATTTCTCATAGTTGCTATGTTTTAATTTTTGATTTTATATAGTCAAGAACAGAGGGCAATACTTGTCGACCACTTCTTTTGCTGTTCTTTATCACACTCCTTCTAAATTTGTACACTTGCAAATGTAAATAAAAATTTCGGTATTAACCGAAAGAAGAATTTATTTTACATCCAAACATGAAGAAAAAATCAGAAACTGTTCAGAAAAATACTTAAAAAGCATGTTGGTTTAATGGCTTCCGTAATAAATATGATAAAATAATCAAAAAGAAATTCGTGTAATGGTTAACGTATCAGACTCGTAATCTTTCTTTGTATTACTTACTAATTGCTATTTATTATTTTTACAACTGAATTTTAATCATTTTATTATTACAATTTTTTTAGTTTCATATCCTTTTTCATCGTCTTTTCTTATAGTTGAAATTGTACAAAAACTAACGGTAAACTCTTATATCAAAAATATCTAATAATAAGAAAAACTAACAACAATTGTAATAATAACTAAAATCAATTTCGTAAGATAATAAACAACAATTAAGTAATTCAATTAAAAAAAAATTCATACGAGAGTGGGATTCGAACGCGCGATTTTTGATTGAGCGTTTGATACCCTGACCGTTATACCAATTCGGCACACAACTTCAAAGCCTTTTAATTTATCTTATTATAGAAAAAATATTAGAAAATATGTATTGTCTATTTTTTGAAATATTTCCTGCGAATCGGGATAAAACAATATCCATGTTAATTAACTAGATTAACACATTCCATTAAATGCGTTTTATTCATAAACAATTGCTATTTCAACAATAAAAACAAGATTATCAAGGTTCATCTTATACATATATGTAATAATAAATTAATATTACACCATGGAACAAAGTAGTTTGACAGTGGCATCAAATTTGCATTTTAATTTAGTAATATATACTAATTCATTATTTGTAATTTGCACAAACAAGATACCCCTGAAATTTGTCGACGTTTTATCTTTAAGCTATATCATACGATACTGTAATTCAAACATAGAAAGATGTACTGGCCGAATCGACGTGATTTCCAAAGCCAAAAAACAGCAAAAAAAACAGCAAAAAGGTTCATCTTCTAGTTTTAGTTTAGTTGTATTTTAACGTAGACTCCAGGGCATTTTAAATATGGCATCAATAATTATTTAACTATTTCATATTTCATTAAGTATTTATTCATGTATAATACACTTACAATCTCGACAGTGAAACAAAATTATGAAGCACTTTCTAATTTTCGTTTTGCTATTAAACGTATAGATTTCCAGGACATTTTATATACTTATGGTAACAGAAGTTATTCATTTGTTACACATTACATTAAATGTGTTTTTATTCATTGCAATCTGGACCGTGAAAGAAGATTAGGTAGGCTTTAATGTTAGTTTAATTGTATAACGTAATTATTGCTTATTTTACAGGGTATATACTATGAAAGCATCAAATTTACCATTTTCAAACTTATCAAAAAAATTTATGAAACATTACCTAATTATTAATGGGATGAATAATTCATTGGTAATTCAATTATAATCATAATCTGTATTAAGTAAATATACGCACTTTTTATTAGAATTTTCGAAGTTAAATAGATACCGTTTAATTGATTAAATACCGAAAAAATAGAGAAAAATTTCTATATCTTTATTTTTTGATAATACACAACATCAAGTTATTCTTTATTAAAAGTATAAAACTACATTTAATGGCATGTATAACAGTTGAATAACTTTTGGCACCATATATAAAATGTTGTACAAAGGTATATTTGTAAGGTCATTTATAACCTTCATATAAATTTCATAAACATTTACATATTATTATTTATTATGTTAAACACATAATATTGTTGCTTAATCTCCGATAAAACTAAATTTTTATCACTTTATTATCAAAATCATTTATAAAAACTTGCTGTCCTGGAACTCATCATTTGACATAAACAACTTCCAAGACCGTCCCGGAACTCATCAAATTACATAAAAAAGTTCCGAGACCGTCCCGGAACTCAACAAAAGTCCTGGAACTTGTCGATACGTATAAAAAAAAGTCTCGGAACTTAACAATCGACATACATATATATATATATATATATATATATATATATATATATATATATATATATATATATATATATTGATAAAGGGTACCTTGTCACCTCCAAAGTAGATACCCAGCATACGTTGTCACCTCATATATAACGTTGTGGCCTCCGTTTTCGGAGGTCACAACGTTTTGCCCTGTTTTCGACTGTATAAGCATATAGATGGTGTTAGAAGCCTAAATTCAAATTTTTGTCTGGAGGTGATAACGTCATACTTATACTCACAAAATTAATTTTTAGTTCAGCTGTAGATCGCTGGCGTTGCCGTCGCTGTTAGTTGTATAATTGCCAATACGATGTCACCTCCGCCTGTATATGTTGTTTTTTGTATCATGTACAGTACGTTGCAGGCTCCACACATTGGCAACGTTGTGTACAAGACCTAAACCACTCAGGTATATAGAATTCCATCGAAACCAGTACCCCTGGCGTAGTTTCGGCCATTTCACGCTACCTGAATTTTTACAGACACTTTTTGGGTATAGTAGCAGCATTTAAATAAATATTTGTAAACTACTCAGAAAATTTAAGGGATCTCTTGAATTGTACGTCATTTTTAAATAGTTAATGATACTTAAGAACAATAAAATAATAATTTCTATTTCATTTAAAAAGTTTTGAATTGAAAACGACTTTCTTTGAGATATGAAAAAAATTAAATAGGAAATACGTTTTAGTCGTAATTATGTATAAATAAAAAATTCATCTTTTTACAAAATGATCATTTCGGATTTACTGGATTATTATTATTTGATATTTATTTTAGGAATTGTCATATGATATAAATGATATATTCATTCTCGCATCCACAAAGAAAGATTTAAAATCTTTAAAATCTTCAATATTTTTAGTATTACAATTAATATAATAATTAATATAATTTTCAAAGAAAAATAATTTTACTAAGCAAAATAATGTAACATTTGGTATGTAGTTTTCAAATTTCACCAAATTACCCGGTTAATAAAGTTTTCATTGACATTCTAACTATGTTTACATTTGATGAAGGAAAGAATAAGTCTGAAATACTCATTTTGTAATATATATTATGTAATTAGGAGATCAAGCGATATTTTAAATCCAAGAAGATGTTTAACGCCGAGGCGCCAGCCGAGGCGTTATAACATCTTTGAGGATTTAAAGAAGCTTGATCTCCGTATTGCATAAGTTGTTTTATTTTATTTCGTATTTCAATCCTAATTTCTCCCTTTTAAAATCCATCCGAATTTATTGTATAAAGAAGCAAGTTGCCTTGTCTGTGTCATCATACGCGTAACTAAGGAGATAAAACGCAGCATGCATGCATGCATGTGGCTATAATGCAACATCAAATTATTTACGTTGCCAACAACAACGGAGATCAAGAACGTCTTGAACTCCGGTATCATTGACAACGGAGATCAAGATATACTTTATATTACTAATTGTGGTATATAAAGAATTGTTTGAAATACGAAATGAAATAAAAAATATTAACTGTTTATATTTTTACATAATTACGACTAAAACATATTTTCTATTAAATTCCATATTGTAGCGGAAAATAAAACCTTACGTCATAATCTTGACATGAAGCTTTACGTACTGAAAGGCTTAAACAAACGTCAGTTTAACATAAAGTGTCGTATTTTTATTATTAGTATAGTCAATTTTTGCATTAAGTTCTTATTTTTTACTATCTAAAGATAGAGACTTGAAATCTTTTCTAATGCCTTTAGTACTGGACCAATATAAAATGTAATATGTTTAATATGGGGGCACGCCCCCCTGGTGGTTGAGACCCCCATTTTGGGTTTTAGGGTTGATTGAAGGGGGTTACATAATAATGTAACCAAAATAGTGTATTCCTATGCAAGATTACATTCTAAACACTTTTTGACTCTTTGGATTTTTCTCTAAAATCAATAGAAACGGGCGTAAATCGCATTTTCAATCTCAAATACCGCCATTTTGAGTTCGCCATTTTGTATTTCTTAATTTTCTCATTGGACTCATAATCAGGAGCACCAAAACCCCCCCAACATGAATTTCACTCAAGTTAATGGAAAACTTCCCGAGTTATTAAATTGGGAGTGTAAAATGGTGGTTTTAACCCCCCGAGGGGTAAAACCGCCATTTTAAACATATTACATTTTATATTGGTTCAGTACTGAAGGCATTAGAAAAGATCTCAAGTCTCTATCTTTAGATAGTAAAAAATAGGAACTTATTCAAAAATTGTCTTTACTACTAGGGCAGAGCAAAGGGGTTACATAATAAGGTAATCGAAATAGTGTATTCCTTTGCAAAATCACATGAATTTTTCTCCAAAATCAATAGAAACGGCGTAGATCGCATTCTGAATCTCAAAGGCCGTTATTTTAGGACCGCCATTTTGAGTTTTTTAATTTTATCATTGGATTCATAATCAGTGACTCCAAGAACCCTCCTAACATAAATTTCGCTCAATTTGTTTGCGTTATTAAATTAAGGGTACAAAATGGGGGTCTCAACCACTTGGGGGGCGTGCCCCCATTTTAAACATAGTACATTTTATACTGGTCCAGTACTGAAGGCATTACAGAAGATTTCAAGTCTCTATCTTTAGATAGTAAAAAATAATTAACTTAGGCATGCTTTTGCAAAAATTTACTCTACTATATAGAATGACTAGATTATTATAAAGCAGGGGATGAATGAACTTTCGTTCAAAGAGAAAAAATTGCAACACATGAAAAAAAACGTTATAGGTCCTGTAAATGATTCTCCTTAGTTATCGTTTCAAGATTTCAGACGCGACTTCTGTCTTCCTTCAGAGATCAAACTCGTTCTGTAAAGTTTCATTGCCGGATTTATAACATAAATAACTATAAATCAAAAATGTTCCTTTTTATAACATTCTATTCGTAAAAAAAATCCTATACTAACATCCTATCCTATTCGTTTGTTGGCGAAGGAAATGGACATGAGCTCCAGATCTATGTCGCCACTGATCAAGGAAGACCTTAGTATGAGGACTGGACACTTGTTAACAGCTCGACATAATGAAATAAGAAGAGTTGGAGTCAAGTCTCATTTGCAGAGATAGGTGAAAAATTTTCATCGCCCAATCTTGTTTCCCTGCATTTTATATTTGGATTTAGGATTGATGCATTATGATTACAATTAAAGTAATTGTCAAACAATCCACATAGTTGATTTGGAAAACCCGTTTGCACATCGCAGCTAGGATGCGTGAACTCTCCTAAAGTCATTCTATTTAGATTCCTTATAGGAATCGAGCCCAATTAAGTAAAATACTTGTATTTACCCTATAGCGGAGTTGTTCACATGATAAGATTATTATTTATTTATTATTTAGGCGGAGTTATTTATCGCTCGTAAATAGCAACATACAAAGTCACTTTAAATCCAAATAAAACATACTATTTTTTCCACTAGGGTAAAAGTGCCTCCTCTCTATGATTAGAAGTTTAGTCTAGCAATACCAACAATTTTTTATTAGAAGAAAAAAAATTAAAACAAAGGTCTTTGAATAAACCCCAGCGTGGCTGAATACTGGACAGTCAAATGTCGTTTTCTCGACATTGATCCAAGTGTAGGCGAATTTTCAGATATCGAATCTTGGTTCTCTAACTCATGTTTAATATGTATTTATTTTTAAGCGTTTTATATGTATAAAATGATGATGTACTTCAAACAATATTATTGCTTGGGTGATTGTTAAATCTAAGACGGCTGTGAAAACTGCTGCAGCGCTATATTTCCAGCGGTGTGTTGGACGCACCGATTTTCACCCAAGTTTCAAGCAATTTTCAGATTCTGAGTCTCGGTTGTTTAATTGTCACTCGAGGGTTAATCAACAACCTGATACTAATTTTCGGTTCACTAAACGTTGTACAAGTCGGAGCCAATGTTCAGAAACCGAATCAGGGTTCCTTACAACTTGCCCAAGCTTCAGCCAATTTTCACCCGTTAGGTCAATGTCAGTTACCCATAGAATATACTTAAGTCAAATATCAGATACTATTTCGCTAATTTGCTTTAGCTAGTCTAAAGCTAAGTACTCAAAGCAGCGGATCCGCAGGCGGATGTCATACGATTGGTCGGATTGAGTCGATTTGACTCAAACCGACCAATCGTATGACATCCGCCTGCGGATCCGTTGCTGTGAGTACTTACCTTTAGTCAATCTCTTCATATCAAGTGCCGGTTACATACTTATCACCCAAAACCTAAGCCAACTTTGAATCTTAGGTTCGCTAAACTAACTCCAGTTTTAGCAATCTTCAAAATTCAAAATTTTGGTTTCTTACCCTTCGGCTAAGGTTGGGTCAATATTCATATTATATTTTGCAAAATTTCTGTAAATGTGGTTTATTGTAAAGATGGATTAGTGGTTGCTAACCTACTGAATTTTTATGAACTTAAACTTACACTGGCAAGACTAAAGTGTAAACTATATTGACTTACCGACTGTACATATGTATTTGCACAAGAAGACGTACACTATGAAAGTATTAGGTTTGTACGGTCTCAATATGTGTTGAGAGTCTAAGACATTAATCATTTATACGAATTTTCGATTTCTTCGTATTTATTTTGTTAATGAACATTTTATATCCAACACAAAAATCGACTTTGCATTCAGTTACGGCGAAACAGTAATGGTAGACTTCGTTGCTTGTTTGCACTAGCATTCATTAAAGGAAAAGGATTGTGTAATAGTTGCTTTGTTTCTCAATTACCAGCCTTGGTACTACATTAACATTCAAGATCGGTCCAAGACTAACTTTAGTTTTATTGCGATATCGGTGTCATTTATTGTCCAAAACATTGCATAACGTATTGGTTTTAGCCAATAACAACCAATATTGGGTAACTCTGATCTTTCCATGTCTGAGACGAAGCTTGGTATCAAATTATCATCCCTACTTTAGTCTAGCATTGGGCCATTTTCGGATATTAAGGTTGTGCCAAGGTTGATAAACATTGTTTCAAACAAAAGCTTATAGTGGTATTTTGTTTTAAATGGAGAGCCGCGATTGCTAACATAATTAAGCGTCAAATAAACTGCCACTTTTAATTCTGATAACGCAATATACCTACTATTTATCTATGGTTTATACAATGTTATCAAAAAAGACTACATTAAGTTAAACCTGTCTTTAATGTGGACTTAAAGTACACGTTCCATAAAACCTACATGTTTTGTCGTTAGTAAGTGCTTTATTTAAAACATAAGTTAAAACATAAATTTACAAGAGGTAGGTACATGTATAACAGTGTAACATACGTATTCTGTATTTCGTTAGATCAACAAATGCTGGAAAAAATGTCTTAAGCAAAAATTCTATAAAAATGTTGATTAATTTGTTGTTTCGATTTGTTTTAATCTTAATAAAGTTGGTAACTCTTTTTCTTAATCAAATCACGGGAAATTCAATGGTCCTACATGATACGTGCGTGACTTCGGAAACAACAAGCATTTGTAGTAAAAAACACAATATTTAATTTGTTTATATTAAACTCTTATCGAGTTAGTAAAAATTAAAAGAGTATCTGCCTTTATTTCAATCGAAATGGAATCTGGATAAAAGCATATTCAATTTAACCGTTATTCCCGAGATTAAAAGAAACTTTGTAGAATATCATATTTATACAAATACTACGTTACATAACTGATTTATGTCTAATACATCTAAATTTCAAAAATGTGCTATACTAATTATACGCAATATTGGTACTGGTTGCGTTCTTATTGACAATAACAAAAGAATTCCCTTTTTCTGGTTTTGTTATATTTTCAATTCATTATAGAAAAAAATTTCTTTCTAATATATAACCGATCTAAGTATTTCTAATCAAATTACTAAAGTTTTCATTTAAAAAATACAACTTTATGAAGTAAACCAGAAATCAATGATTATAATTAGAAAAGCCTTATTCAACTAGTCAGTGCTACTCCTAAAGACGCTTTAATAGTGTCGAAACGGCTTTTTAATATCTTTAATATCAATTCATAAGAAATACAAAAACGACAATTTCCTATAACTCAAAAAATAAAAAATAAGTAAATCGAGAATGCTCGCTTGTTTTCTTTTGTTATCTGGCCACTAAAATGCCCTCGGCGAGCAATTTAAAACCACCCGATTTCAACATCTGGAGACCCACAAGAGAACCTTTTTATGAAATGTGCATCTATGGAATGTGGAGTCAACGCTCTGTATATATAACTGCACATAACGGTGGTATCTTCTGACCTCCGAACACTTGGCAGCGCTGCTGGAGGTAACAGCGAACTATAAGTATCTTCTTATATATAAATTTTGGAGGTCGGTTCGTATCTTCTGTATACTCTATATATGACAAAATAAAACAAGGGAAATAATTTCCCCTTTCTTGAAATTCGGATTCTAGAGGTTCCCCTCATCACAAATATAACAAATTTTTAGCAATATATCCACGGGAATACCCGGAAGTCAGGCCGTCTCCTCTGTATGACGGAGGTGACAGCTTAACAGGCATCAATATATATATATATATATATATATATATATATATATATATATATATATATATATATATATATATATATATATATATATATATATGTATATGTATGTATGTATGTATATATATATATATATATATATATATATATATATATATATATATATATATATAATAACAATTTCAAAGATTACATATGAATGCATTTATTAACATATATTTTGCAGTTTGCTATACGAAACGGCGGAGTCAAGCGATCCTCCCGATACACACTACCGCGAGCCGCGACGCGAAGACTACCTACTCACCGAATCAAACGAGAGATTGTATATGCTTGACTAGCGTGGTAGCTACGATACTACCTTAATACAACATGAGTACATAAAATTGTTTATAGATAGCATGCTTGCCAACTTTTAGCTGTAGCCCCTTTATCTTCAAATAGTAGCAACAACGATTGATCTCGCCGTTGGAGGAAATACGTTTCTCTAAAAAGTTGACACACACTTCTTGATGTGTTCAACTTCTGTCGCCATAACCAATCATCATTAACACTTCAATTCGCTGTTTCTCGCTCAATTGCGCCATTTTTATTAATAAAATAGTTTACTAAAGGTGAATTCTACTTTAGAACAAGAAAATAACATTTATTTTATTGTTTACTTCTGACTTTTTATACGGTGACTAGATTCATTTTGCAAATTTAAAGAATTTTTAATATTCGAACTTTAGGGCAGTTTTTCTCAATTTTTTTCAAATGTAACATATTGAAAATTGTATACAATTGAAAAGAGAATAAAAAATACTAACGAAATCGACAATAAAAAATACAGGTTGTCATTTAAAAAAATATCGATGACGTCATTACTTTAAAAACAAATGACGTAACAAGTTGAAAAGGGTACAGTATAGCGTCAAGTAATTAAAATCGCTATACCCCTTCGAGATTTTTTCCAAAAATTTAATTTTAACGAAGTTATCGAATTTATCCGCTACTTTATTTCCACGCTGTATATGGTTTATACCATTTCTGAACAAAAATAAAGTTGCTACAAAGCGGGGTGCTTTAAATCAAACAGACTGTATACCGTCTATATTTTATTAATTTATACTTTGCGTTGTAATGGAATGTTTAATTTTCATAAATAAGTTTTGTAATCTTATTCGATTACGGTAATTTAAATTAATTTTTCTTTTTAAATTAATTAATTTGTATTCGCACGATACGAGTAAAAAAGCACTAGTAATATCTCTTTGCCAGTGTTATTATCGAGTATTTATCACTTACGAAATATATAATAACAGAAGAACAGTAATTAGTTCTCAATATTTATAAATAAATTAATTAATTATAATAAACCATGCACTTATATATACTTATATCATGAGGTGGATTTAATATAAAGTAATAAGTATTAAACAAATCTATAAATGATTTCTCACTACTAGTCAATTTCTTTATAGTTTTTAAAACGTATGCATTTTGTAAGTGATACTGTCCCGACGGAATGTCGCCTGGCTGTCTGATTAAAAGAACCGAGAATTACGTTATTAGCCCCTAATGTTAGATAATTTCGAAGCTTCTCTGTTAATTGGATTGCCTATTTCTCATTTTTTATTTTAATAACTATTAACTTTTAAACAAATTCATAAAAATAGCCTATTATAAAAAATAACATGTTGGCAAAATAAACTTAAACCACCATCCTGGCTGTATTACCCGTTGAGAAAAACTATTATAAAGTTTTTTTTCTAAATCAACCTATTTTAGCTATGTGAACCAAATCTTCATAAAATATAAAAACTGCCTACTGTATATTTGTATAAGAGCCCTTTACTTTATTTTCCGGAATTTAATTTATAAAAACAAATCACAAAAAGTATTATATTTTCTGGGTACCTTTAACTACACTGAATTTGAAAAACATTAATTTTCAAAATTTATTATTTTAGCCAAGACAATTTGTGCAGCAGACATTACTGTTTAAAACAAATAAACAGAATGTAATAAATATGTTTTTAAAAATTTTATAATAAAAAGTAAACTTTTCAAAAAAAAAATTTTTTTTAATGGACCACAAACCGCATTATGGCAAAGAATAAAAGATTTTTGAAAGGCACTGTTAAATATTTAAATTATTAACGTATTTTCCTGACGATGACACTTATACAAACGAAACTATGAAAGGCGTAAATTTGAGGAGTTATAATTACCGCACCAAAAGTTTGAAGAAAATCCGAAACCTGAAATTTCATTTGATAATTGCCCTTACTGCTTTTTGCTTT
Source organism: Agrypnus murinus (assembly GCA_929113105.1). NCBI lineage: Eukaryota > Metazoa > Arthropoda > Insecta > Coleoptera > Elateridae > Agrypnus > Agrypnus murinus. The sequence goes on along the minus strand of OV816023.1, from coordinate 4,156,725 downwards.
TATTATTACCTTTTATCTTCTACCGCCTCTCAGAAGACGATCGTGGTTGTCAAAGATCGAATGTAGTTGTAGATACAAGTGCCTGTAGGTACAAGTGAATTTCTGTGCCAGACTCCGTGCAGACGACAAGAAAGATATTTAACAAAAAACTTTTTGTTTTACTTTTTTGACTAATACTAACCATGATAGGTAGGGTATGTTGATGAATTAAGTTGCAGTACAACAACTAAACATTGGACGTAATGTTGTACCCAATTAGTTAAGTTAAATCATGAGCTAGAACTAAAATATGCATCCATTTTCTAATATCACCGAATTAATTATATTTATTATAACTTTGTTTACTTTTATTTAAGTATTTTTCATTTAATCGATTATACATTTCTGATTTTCATAAAATTTCGCAAAATGGTAAATTTTGATATATAATAAACGTTTAAATCGAAAAAAGGTGAAAATGTTTTCAGGTTCAATTTTTTTTAATTTTTAAAATTAAATTCTTTTTTAAATTTTTAAAATTAATTTTTTCTTATTTTTAAAATAATTTTTTTTAAATTTTTTTAAATTGTTTTCAAACGATCTTTTGGATATAAACTGATTCACAGCGCAAGCTACTTTCTTATTAAGTATAGTATATAGTTTCTTTCTCTAATTACGTTCTCTTTTTCAATTTAGAATAGGCAATTTACATTTCCTTGCAGCATATTCTTTATTTATATCTTTCGCTGTTCAATCATTGGAATCTCACTGGAAGTTCACACGAGTATACAAAATGTCAGTTGCATGCAGGATATCAATTTTTTGCATTTCAATCAAGATATTAAATTTTATTACACTGTAGCAAAGTGAATTACTATCTTACTACTTATTAAATTTTAAATATTTCACAAAATGTATTCTAGCAAATAAGAGTGCAATGTAAAATACAATGCAATCTACATATATAAACGACCAGTCATTCTATTATATCTTCTCAAAAAATGGGCTTAAGAAATTTTTAGAATCATATTTTAAATTCTGGTTTCCAATGGAAATATAATGTCATTATTAAATTGCTTTCTCATTTAATTTGTAATTTTATAAGTATACGATGAGCAATCTTTTAAAATAGATTATATTTTAATTTCCATATTCAGAATTATTTATAACATTTATTTCGGCCCAAAATGTATTATTTCATTCAATTTTATGCAAATCCAAGTGTTTTCCGTAGCGAACACAAAACTAATTTTAATTGGTTAAAGAATTGTAATAAAAATGTTGCGGTTTGAAACTTCGCTCGTTTTTCAAGTTTTAATAAAATAAAGTTCAATCTTTCCATCTCATTTCAAAATTTCTGCATTACTTATTCACTATTTGAGTTTAAAATAAATTATTCCAGAAAAACATTATTATTGACTCTAGTAAATAAATGTTAACTGAAATATATTTCTGTAATTAGAAGTATTTCGAAATAGCTTATTCAATTAACAGCATCCTTCATAAGCATAATAGCATTGACATCCATCGGTGGAATTACAAATAAATTCTTTATTATGAAACGAAAACACTGCTTTTTATTAATTTAATTCTTAATAATAATAAATACTTCTAATTAAAGAAAGCGATTTTTTGACATTTTGTGAAGTCAATAATGTCTTTTTACTTTGATAAAACATATTTTAAAGAAACACAGTAATTATACAAATAATGTCGTGGCGTAACTTGTTTACTGCAATAAACTACAGCAAATCTAAACATTACCTCATTATCCGGACCACGTCGCGCACGGCATACTAAGATGACGTCCTGGACGCTAGTTTATGATCAGTTGAAGAGCTGTTCTTCATTTTTGTTTCATTAATCTGTATTGCACAATAATATATTATAATATAAGACAAACATTTAAAATAAGTTATGGGGTAGATAAATTAAAAATGTAAAGATCGAGAATAATTTCAAACTGGCATCACCGCACCAATAAACTGTGACGGTAAAAACATCCTGATTGAAAAAGATGCGTACTTTTAAACACTTTTCTACTAGTTTGATGAAGTTTACCGCCAAATTGTTAAAGAGATGTATTTCCATGTAAGTATGAAGTGAAATCTAAGATCTATGCATTATTTATTACATAGGTATGAGTAAAATCAATTAAAACACAAAAAAAGTCTAGAAGGGATGTCAAGACAAATGCATGTACCAGTTTCATTTGTTTCATATGTCATTTATTTTTTTTTGTGATGGCTTTCAGTAAAAATGGAAAACTCGCAAGAAGACATTAAAACTTTGGTAGAGAATTTGGCCGCATTACAAGTTAATTCGCCAACAAATATGGAAAAACAAATTTTCATACAGTGGAACGATACACGAATCTGTTTCGTAATTACACCAGAGGAGACTCTTGTTAATGTGAAAAACAGGATTATGGAAATGACAGGAATCCGAGCAGATCTCATGGAACTGACTAATCTAAAAATACCAGGTAAGAAAATATGTATTCCTCTTTACTTATGATCCATTTATGTTTAAAACCTATATGTCAGATAAACACTATGAAACAACTCTTCATATTAACTATTTTTATTCTTAATTGTTTATACAAGTTCTTATGGGTGAAATTCTGCAAACCAATAACTTGAGTTTATGCTTTTGTCTTCCAACTTCACTATAAAATTTGGACTTTGTCTTGCTTTTCACGTAGTTATATTCTTCATTAAATTATACTCTGAAACTGTTAACTATTTACTCAAAAGGGTAGTCGACACACTTGTTCGGCAGTTTTTTTTTTATAATTTTAGTAATTTTGCAAAAACATTTCATAGCTTGGAACTTCGTAATTTGATGTGTCCTTCTAAGGGCCGTAATTCCAAAAAGAAATGTTCTGGAGAAAGTGAAAAAGCCTAAGTTTATATACATAGAAATACAAAATTTCTGCTTTTGACAACTTTAGTAGTGGCGCCATCTGCTGAGTCCTGTAGTAATTATTGTAACAATTAATAAGTTGAATAAATTTGAAAATTTCGTTTGGCACTCTTTAATTTCATTTTTATAATTTCTAATTAATGATATAGTTAGTATATAGTACATTCCAGCTCTATTGTACAAACTTCACCCAGTTTAGAAAAAAATGTTTTCAAGGCTTCAATGTTTTATAAAGGAAAAGAATTCCTTTAACCGACCGAATGGCAAGGGTCTGATATATTTTAACATTTCATCTCCATGTCTCATTAAACTTAAATACTGATTTTGTTACATTTGCTAGAACAATTAAGCAACTTTTATAACAAATATTTTGTATATATATATATGTTACGTTAACTTGAGAGATCTACATTCTACAGGTAGTTTTGTTCTGTTGAATTTTCATTGCGTTTTTTTTTTAGTTTTTATAACTAGATAAATAAAATAACACACTATAAACAGATGTATTTTATGAGAGGTTATGTTTAATTTAACACATTTATGTCTATAAATGTGTTGAATTGGCCATTCAGTTTTAAAGCCAAATATTTTCAAAGTTTTAAAAATTAGTTTAAGGTAAAGCTATTTTTTGTTGTTGATCTTTGACGTTAACTTGTTCTTTTATTTTAATCAATACATGTGATTCTGGATAAGAAAATGATACTTAGCGTCCAAAAATTGATTTTTCGGTTTGTGATTGATTTTGGTCAATGTGGACCTATACTTTCACATAAAATCATCATAATTGGCGTGCAATATCTAAGTTGCTATATGCTCTCAAGTTGACCTAGTATGTGCCAGTTTTGCACTATTGTGATTGGTGTTTGTATACATTCATTATGCAGTAAGATTCTAAAGAGCAGACTTTTAAAAAAGTTGTAATCAATGAAGTCGAACGTAGTGATACATAATCAACAAAATGTACACCGTTAAATGAAGTAATTGCAATAGACCAGTGATAGGGTGTTATTGACATTTTTAACAGTAGTTTTCTTTAGTTGGTTGCACATCCATTCTCCTTTTTTTGGAATAGTAAATAGTACTTACAATTCTTTAGTTCTTCAACTATCTCTAATATCCCCGTTTACACAAAAGTACATGCTTTTAAAGTTTCTTATTATTCTCCTGTAAAAACAGGTTTTGGGCGCTAAGTATCGTTTTCTTATCCAGGGTCCAAACCTTGAAATTAAATCAACTACCTGTCACAAATCATTAACTATCAAAGAGGATGTATGTATTCTTAGCAGCATGTTTGTCTGTCTTGCTTTTACATACCTTTGATAATGACCAGCACAAGGCAGACCTTTGTTAAATGGGTAGTTATGTACGCTATCCTGTGCAGTCGTGCCTATAAAATTATGGCAAGTAATGGGCGCTTTTAAAAATTTTATACGAGCGATCTCACAATACTGAACACCAACTTGTGAAATCTTATTTTATTTCAAGAAAACAGTTTGTTGAGATTATTGAGATAATGAGTAAGTGAATTTTAATCTTGTGAATCTATTTAGCAATCCTTAGGAGATTCCTTGAGAACTGGGACCTCTGATTATAAGCCCATTTTGATATATGGTAGGTCTGGCCCTAAAACATCTACTACAATTAGTCATGTAATTGTTGCATTAACAGTTCTCCCATACAGACTAACTGTTAACTGCCACTGTTGACCATTTTTGGAGTTATTAGTTGGATATTATGACCAGTAGCGATCCAGTCGGCTGCCCGTGTGCACAACTATTAATGCCACCCCAATCCCCATTGCAATGATATTTTAGAGGATAGTAATAACTAGAGTAAAAAAAGATTTTGTTAAAAAACAGTATGTATGTATATATATATATATATATATATATATATATATATATATATATATATATATATATATATATATATATATATATATATATCTTATTTCTGAATTATTCAACTAACAACTCAACTAACAAAGTTTTAATTAAAGTATTACATGAATAACAACTCTAACTGCATGATATCTATACCTACATTACACAGATCAAAATGTTGCTCTCCTTGCCTTTAAAGAAGCGAATATGTATAGTTAATGCAAAAAGACTTGAAGTGGACAATTACTAACTGAACTGTTTTCAATTTTTTTTTTAATATAGGTAATAAATTTATCTTTTTTAATCTGCTTAATGTCTACCCAGATTCACTTCGTCAATCAAGCTTCTAAAGTCGAAGATGAAAATCTTAAATTGTATCCTATCAATTGGGCAGAAATTATTATTACCATAATAAACAGCATAATTATTAGGGTTTCTGGGTCTCGACAATTTTGCTATCCCCTGGACTTGTTTTTCCGAAAGTCCCGGGAATCCCGGATAATAATTTTACATACATACCTAACACAAAAATTCAAATATTCATTTTTAAAATTGCTTTAATTAATCCTCTAACCACTTTCTTCTAGAAGTTCTCATTGGAAAATAATTGTAAGTATTTAATGAAAAGCACGACAGTACATAAATAACGTTTACTCTCTCCAGCCTTACTTTGTGGAACTCCATAATCATGAAATATGATATAAATACAAAGATTAGTTAAAGTTTAACAAGTTTTATTAATATCTTAACCTGACAATATTGTTTCGACACTTTATTTCATTATCAAAGGTAGATAAGATTGATAAACAAACACATTGCTAAGGATAAATACATAGAGAAAATAGGTAACTAGATACAATACATAACAAAAACTAAATATCTAACACTTCTAATAAAGGAGAATTACTAAGCTCAGTTTGTTCATTCATTAAAGGTACTGTGCGTTTATGTCTGTATACTTCAAAAGCTTCTAAAATGTCTAATTTGTGTTTGTTTTTGCAAAAATGTAAGAATTTAATGTTGTTTTGAGGTGTCATTGGGTGGTTCTGTTCCAAAATGTGTTTGGCATAATTCGATTTTTCTGGATGTTTAAGTCTATAAGAGCGTACGTGTTCTTTGTATCTTATGTCGAAATTTCTAAGTGTTTGGCCAATATAAACCGAGTTACAAAAAGAATAATTCAAACGGTAAATGCCGGATTTCATGATATCTTGTGTTTTGTCTTGAGCATTGAATAAAAATGAAAAGGTGTTGGTGTTAGTTTTATAGGTTATTTTGTAACTGGTGGTTTTTCTTATTATAGTTGCAATTTGTTCTGATATGTTGCCAAAGTATGGTATTGATATGTAGTTTGTGTCTTGTATTTGAGTGTCAATTGGAAATATTCTTTTAAGAGCTAACCTATAATCTTTTTGTTGAATTAAAGTGTCAATCATGTTATGGTTATAATGGTTTGCATGTGCTAATTGTTTGATGATTGAAATTTCTTTATCAAAATGTGATCGTTTCATTGGAGTAGTTAAAGCTCGGTGTACTAAAGATCTATAAGCCGCTAGTTTATGCATTTTATGATGACATGAATCGTTAGGAATAGTGACGTCTGTGCTTGTGGGTTTTCTGTATATGGAAAAATCAAATTCATTATTCAAAATCTTCTTCATTATTTTTTTTAATGCGATCCGTGCATGCATTCTAAATGCTGCATGCAGCATCTAGAATTCCAACCTTACATGAAATTTGTTTGAGGTAATAATTACTTTGGGCCGTTCCGACATTTTTAAAACAATTTCAAACTACGATTTGTAGTAGTAACTTGTAGTAGCAAATAAAGAGGAACTAAAGATTGGGTAATTTAAGTACCTATCCTTAAAAGTAACTTTTTAATTACATCTTTTTGTTTGTCTAATTTAGTCAAAAAACAACTTAATTGGTACGAGTAGTATGCATGCACTTTTAATTACTTGTTTATTTGTTAAATATTAATTTGTTTATTACTTTGTGTATGACCTAATTCATCATTAAATTATATCACTTTCTTTGTTTGTATGTCATAAAATCAGTTTGTAAATAATAAAAAATTAGTTAATTTTATCATATTCAAACTATTGATTCACTGAAGTATGTTTTAACGTTTTATGGCTACACCCTTTTCATATCGTTGTGCCTTATCACACATGTTAAAGACATGAAGGGATTGTCTAAACTAACTTCTAAAATTGTTTAATATTCTTTCATTTTCATTTCTCTGTAGGAAACATAAATGACGATAAGGTAATGATGAAAGATCTGGAACTGCCTCCCTATTTCACTTTAAGAGTTGTGGATAAAACATCAACCCAATATTTAATAAGACTAAATGTAGAATATAAGAACAAGCGTTTTCAATTGGTTTGTTTTGGAGATAGTACTATTGAACAATTAAAATTTAAAATTAAAAGAGTGATTAATCTCGACGTATATCAGCAGGACTTGACCAACCTCTGCTACCCAGGTAAATTTTACTACTTGTTTTTTATCATCTTGGTACATTAGTTTTTTTTTAGGAAATACAAAATTGGGAATGTTAAACATGGAACCGGATTTTCTACTAAGAGTCCAGGATAAACATGAATTCTTAGAAAATGTTCATAAACCAGGTCCTTCATCATTTGGAACATTTAATCAAGAACAGATGATGAAAAACCACTCACCAGAAACAAATCAACATACCATTCATTTTAAGAAATTCAGGAGACCACGTTGTGGAAAAAATGTGTTGGTATTAAGCGTTGATGATAAGATGTTATTTAAAAGAGGTAAAGCAAAAATAGTGCCGAGACCATTTTTACAATTCCTTCTACATAATGTTTATCCGATGTATGAAATTGGTATATTTTCTCTTCCAACCAAATCAGTACTGGAAAAAACATTACAATCTCTAAATATGATCAACAATCCTGATTACAAAATTTTATTTCACATAAACATGACAATGACAACGTTTGCTTTAACAAAAGCTGGCAACTCTATTGTGGTAATTAACATTATATTCTCATTTGTAATTATCTGATAACTGTTACATTATTCCAGGCAAAACCATTAGATGCTGTATGGTCACAATATCCTCGATTTAATAGAAATAATACTATTTTGTGCGATATCAGTGAAGATTCTTTTACAGAAGATAAAAGAAATTGCATTAAACTTCAACCATTTAACTATGAGAACCCTAACAGTGATGCAGAATTGATGAAATTAGCAAACTACTTGCTATATATTTGTAAATACAGTGATTTCTCTGAAATAGATCATCAAAATTGGAATGAAACTAGTCGACCAATGTCTGATGACTATAAATTAAAAAAAATTACAAAAATAAAAGCTACAAAAAAAGATAACAAATGAGTATTTGTAATAAGTGGTAAAAATTTGATCTATTCATAGACATTATTTTCACTATTATTCTTACTTAGTCATTTGTGTCAAGTGTTTTAATTAGTTTTTTATTTTAAGTTTTCAGTTTGCTGGGAAATTAGCTTTAGGTTGTTGCAATTATTTGAAGTTAATAGTATATTTTATAGGAAATAAGTTAGTGTAATTAAAGTGAAACTACAGTAAAATCTTGATTTTATTCACTTTGTTATCTATTCTACATTTTTTATAATTAATCTGAGGTTTCCTATTGATATGTTCAATTCACGTTAATATGCTAAAATGTTGTTTGCAGTTGAAGACCTGAGCACAAACAAGTAGGCAGCACATTTTCTTAGAAAATCAAATAGTAATAATTAAATAATCAATAGGAGTAGCTACTCCTTAGTAGGTAGTACTGATTAGCTAACCAGTTTCTTATTCTGCAGTTACCGTGCACTGTTGCACAGTGTTGGCATTTCCCCCTATACTCAGTGATCACAAGTATAGGGAACCTACAGCTTAACGTAAACTCAGAACCAGCCCAAGTAACTGGTACTTGGGTTTTTTGTTTAATTTAGAGAAATTTACCTTGGTGGTTTGCCTTCCGAGGAAGAAGGGATTTTAAAAAATCTGATGATATATTGGTCGTGGTTTGATCCGGGTCCCTTGGTCAGTAGTCCCGCACCCAATTAACCGAACCACAATCATTCTCTAATCAGTTTCATCAAACAATAATTTATTTTTAAAATCCTTATTGTTACTATATACTTCATATGACAAAAGTACTTGCTAAATAAATTAATGCCCCATGAGAAATAAATAACAATGTTTATAAGCATAGACGATAAAGCCTTTACTGAAATGAACTTGCCAGCTTTCTGTACTCAGGTCTTTAACAATTTATTCTAATGCATTACTAACTGATGATGTTCTTAAATGGCCAAGTATCAAGATTTAACTCTAATGTAGATTCACTACTCTTAATTTAGTTTTTTTTTGTCGTTAAATTTATATGTCAATAAAAGTCATTTAGTGGTTTATCAGTTGTACAGTTGTAAGAGATTTAACTGAATAAAACTACCAAATAAAACTTGTAATTTTGTAAATTGTAGCTTCAAAATTAACATTTCAGAAATGAAATAAAATAGAAAATTCCTTCTTTCTTTGAGTGATACTTACACTCCTTTTACGTACTTTAAAAACTGTTAAAAGTAAGTATTATATATCCTATATTGTTGAAATCAGTCTGAAATTGTACATCGAACAAGGCAATAACATACAGGGTGTTCCGTTTAAAAAGATTTTATATATATATATATATATATATATATATATATATATATATATATATATATATTTCTAAGCTTTTTCTAAAGTTTTTAAATATGACATCAAAAAACAATTGAAAAATAAATGCCTAAGTTTTATATATTTTATATATATATATATATATATATATATATATATATATATATATATATATATATATATATATTGCTGTAATATTGCATTTAAAAAAAATATAGTATTTTGCCCGACATTAACAAATGCCGTTGACAGCGACATAAATAAATGCAGTGATATTGGTTAATTAAAAATAATAAATTGTTTTTAAAATATTTTTTTATGTATTTTGAAACTGTGAATAATTGCCGTTCGATCGTAGATAATTACTTAATAATTAAATTGATTTTTTAAATGACTGTGAACTTTGGAAATGCTTTTCAACTTCCCTCTTTATAATATCTAATATGATTTGAAAATACCTTTTAATAGATTTAATAATGCAATGGTTATATAAAAATTAGTGTAGCGTTAGTTCTTGACTAACTCAAGTTTACGTAAGAGAGTTGGGCGCCAGTTGAATAACTTAAATTAACAGAATTATATTTAATAAAGACTCATCTCAGGGTGAATGTGGATTCTAGTGCTATTAAAAAAAATATACAAATTGAAATTTAAAAACACTTTTAAAATTGAAATCTTAATTAATTTTTAACTATTACTATATTGTTCAAAATCACTTTACTACACTTTTAAACGATAGTCTTTTCTTCAGCAAATGCCAATACAAAAAGGAAATAACTTCCTACCTTTTTATAATACTTCTTTTTTTTTTCTTTTAGTATAGATGTCCTCTTTCCCAAACCATAGGCAGAGTAGATCACTTTATGTTGACCCAGGGCTGGTCTCCAATTCCGGTTGACTTTCTTCCTTTTGCATGGATTTCCCATATAATTTCACCCAAAACTTGATTTTGGAACTCACTTTTGTTTATTGACTGCGGGTACAATTTCCCTTTTTCGTAGGATACTTATAGTTGTTTTTGTGTTTAATGAAATAAAATACCCGTTTAAGGTTTTAACGTAGATTTATTATCTTGCTTAACTTTAGCAAGTAATTTATCTTAAAGGTGGTTCTTTATAATCATATACACTTTTACAATTTATACTTTTTACACCTTCGCCGTATTCAAATCACCAACTAACCTGTCTATATTAAGACTAAACTATTTAAAATTTTATAATATTCTCAACCACGACTTTACTCTGTCGCTTTATATTGGTAAGTGTTCTTTTATCTTACACGACTTTACTCCGTCGCTTTCTATCAGTAAGTGTCCATTTACATTTTTATTATTGTCTTTAACACGACTTTATGTCAGGAAGTGCCCATAAATTATTATTTTTTAAGCTTATATACTATTTCCTACTTACATAATCGCGTTACCTAATTTGACGTCACCTTACGAACTAATACAAACTGTACACTCATATAATACATAATAGCAGATTAATATTCTTATAAAAGTGACACATCTATTACACATTAATTACACAATACTTTTACGCAATAATAACGATCTATTTACATTAACAAAAAACCTTAAAGAATCACATAACCCGTCGATATACACATTTGAAATTATACATAATTGAATTACATCATAACAAAAACTTGCGAACAACTGGATGTTACGTACACTTAAGTAATCGGTGAGTAAGCTGTTTTAAGCTGTGAAAATTTTCAAAATTTTCCAAAATTTTGAAACTACCATCCACAGCATTTATCCCCTCCTGTTTCAAATAAAATTGTAAAATGCAATTTTACTTTTAAACACAAATAACTTAAACAACAAGTGTTAAACTAGTTTTATTTTTAAACACCAATATTTTTTTGTATTTTAATCTTTTATCCCAATAAACTTGCCCTATTCTAAATCTGCTAACTAAACTATCTACAATATTTACTATAATTACATCTTTCAATCGTCATCTCAATCTTACACATTTAATTATTTCAAAATTCTTTTGCTTTATATCGACATAATCATTAACTTTCCTAATTCATTTTGTTAATAAATGTACTCTTAACAAATTTACTAATCTTTTTCTCATCAATATCAAATTTCAATCCTAATTTCCATTTTATCTAACCACAATCCTACTTTTATTTTTATTTTCAATAGAAGATTTTTACTAATCATAGTCAAATTACTCTTTATTTACTTTCATGATCTTTCTATCAGTAAGTGTCCATTTACATTTTTATTATTGTCTTTAACACGACTTTACTGAGTCGCTTTATGTCAGGAAGTGCCCATAAATTATTATTTTTTAAGCTTATATACTATTTCCTATTTACCTAATTTAACCTCCTTTTTTACCTAATCGCGTTACCTAATTTGACGTCACCTTACGAACTAATACAAACTGTACACTCATATAATACATAATAACAGATTAATATTCTTATAAAAGTGACACATCTATTACACATTAATTACACAATACTTTTACGCAATAATAACGATCTATTTACATTAACAAAAAACCTTAAAGAATCACATAACCCGTCGATATACACATTTGAAATTATACATAATTGAATTACATCATAACAAAAACTTGCGAACAACTGGATGTTACGTACACTTAAGTAATCGGTGAGTAAGCTGTTTGATAATAAATAAAGAAACATGTATTATTTAACCTTATTAAAAAGTATACACATTGATTGTTTAATCAATGAAACACCAGAAAATAACTTAAATTTATTTTTAACTGGAAAAGTTGATAAAAATATTTCAAAAGTGTTAGTTTTTAGCAAAGATTTTAGATTTTCACAAAATTTTCAAAATTTTCCAAAATTTTGAAACTACCATCCACAGCAATATATATATATATTGCTTTAATATTGGTTAATTAAAAATAATAAATTATTTTTAAAAATTTTATTATATTTTTTGAAACTGTGAATAATTGCCGTTTGATCGTAGATAATTACTTTATAATTAAAGTGATTTTTTAAAATGACTGTGAACTTTGGAAATGCTTTTTAACTTCCTTCTTTATAATATCTAATATGATTTGAAAATACCTTTTAATAGATTTAATAATGCAATGGTTATATAAATTAGTGTTACGTTAGTTCTTGACTAACTCAAGTTTACGTAAGAGAGTTGGGCGCCAGTTAATAACTTAAATTAACAGAATTATATTTAATAAAGACTCATCTCAGGGTGAATGTGGTTTCTTGTGGTATTAAAATTATACAAATTGAAATTTTTAAAATTACTTTTATAATTGAAATCTTAATTAATTTTAACTATTACTAAATTGTTCAAATCACTTTACTACACTTTACAAACGATAGTCTTTTCTTCAGCAAATGCCAATACAAAAAGGAAATAACTTCCTACCTTTTTATAATACTTCTTTTTTCCTTTTAGTATAGATGTCCTCTTTCCCAAACCATTGACAGAGTAGATCACTTTATGTTGACCCAGGGCTGGTTTCCAATTCAGGGTTGACTTTCTTCCTTTTGCATGGATTTTCCATATAATTTCATCCACACTCTTGATTTTGGAACTCACTTTTGTTTATTAACTGCGGGTACAATTTCCCTTTTTCGTAGGATACGTATAGTTGTTTTTGTGTTTAATTAAATAAAACACCCGTTTATGGTTTTAACGTTGATTTATTATCTTGCTTAACTTTAGCAAGTAATTTATCTTAAATGTGGTTCTTTATAATCATATACACTTTTACAATTTATACTTTTTACACCCTCGCCGTATTCAAATCACCAACTAACTTAACTTGTCTATTTAATTCTAGACTATTTAAATTTTTTAATATTATCAACCATGACTTTACTCTGTCGCTTTATATTGGTAAGTGTCTATTTACATTTTACTATTGTCTTTTCACGACTTTACTCTGTCGCTTTCTATCAGTAAGTGTCTATTTACATTTTACTATTGTCTTTTCACGACTTTACTCTGTCGCTTTCTATCAGTAAGTGTCTATTTACATTTTACTATTGTCTTTTCACGACTTTTCTCTGTCGCTTTCTATCAGTAAGTGTTCTAAAATTATTATTTTCTAAGCTTATATACTATTGACTATTTACATAATTATATTACACAATTTGACGTCACCTTATCATCTAATACAATGACCACACTATTTACAACATATAATACATAATAGCAGATTAATACTCTTTATAAAAGTGACACATCTATTATAAAACACTTTTACGCAATAATAACGATCTATTTACATTAACAAAACCTTAAAGAATCACATAACCCGTCGATAATGCTCATTTGAAATTATACATAATTGAATTACATCATAACAAAAACTTGCGAACAACTGGATGTTACGTACACTTAAGTAATCGGTGAGTAAGCTATTTGATAATAAATAAAGAAACATGTATTATTTAACCTTATTAAAAAGTATACACATTGATTGTATAATCAATGACACACCATAAAATAGCTCAAATTTATTTTTAACTGGAAAAGTTGATAAAAATATTCCAAAAGTGTTAGTATTTAACAAAGATTTTAGATTTTCACAAAATTTTCAAAATTTTCCACAATTTTGAAACTACCATCCACAGCAATATATATGTTACATTTTAAGTTTCCGCGGATATTATATGATACTTTATACCACTTTTCCGGGTTTCACTCCGCGTATTTCGAAAATACAAAAGTTCTAGCGAATATACAACATAAGACCCGACGAACCATAAGAGAAGCCATTGAGATCGAGAAACGTCCGAACAATCTTAATACCAGGGACGATACACAGCGACTACCATCAGCTTGGAAACCAGCTATAACCAGTATCACCGTCAAGAAGCGAAAACCAGCACAGCAGAACGATAAAAGAGAAAGCCACCGGATCAAGCGAGACCAATGACACGCAGCCGCGCCAAAAACCAGCCGACCGCAACCATGCGCAACACCGTAACCGTATATAAAGACCAACCGCTGCAACAAGACGTCAGTCTACATCGTGTAACCACGCGAAGCAGAAGGAAGTTAGAAGTGACCTGAAGAAGTGAATAGTGAATACGCGGAGTGAAACCCGGAAAAGTGTATATATATATATATATATATATATATATATATATATATATATATATATATATATATATATATGTATATATGTATATATGTATATGTATATGTATATGTATATGTATATGTATATGTATATGTATATGTATATGTATATGTATATGTATATGTATATGTATATGTATATGTATATGTATATGTATATGTATATGTATATGTATATGTATATGTATATGTATATGTATATGTATATGTATATGTATATGTATATGTATATGTATATGTATATGTATATGTATATGTATATGTATATGTATATGTATATGTATATGTATATGTATATGTATATGTATATGTATATGTATATGTATATGTATATGTATATGTATATGTATATGTATATGTATATGTATATGTATATGTATATGTATATGTATATGTATATGTATATGTATATGTATATGTATATGTATATATATATATATATATATATATATATATATATATATATATATATAAAACTTAGGCATTTATTTTTCAATTGTTTTTTGATGTCATATTTAAAAACTTTAGAAAAAGCTTAGATATATATATATATATATATATATATATATATATATATATATATATATATATATATATATATAAAACTTAGGCATTTATTTTTCAATTATTTTTTTGATGTCATATTTAAAAACTTTAGAAAAAGCCCTACAACTTTTGTGTCAGGTGTAATATTCAGGTGAAGTTTCTCAATAAAAAAATCACATAGTGTTAATCAAGCAACGGTTAAAGCTTCACGGATATATTCAGCACTTGCAATTCATGACGTAATAATCAACACATACATAAGAAAACTCAACAAAGAAGAAAATGTAGACAGAGAAGCTCTACTACAAAAACTAAAACTAAGATTTATAAATGAGTACAAAGTGGACACTACAGTTGTCTGGTCAAGTAACAGAATCTACATTCTAATGTTTGATTTGGTTTACCCACAGTATATAAGTATATAAGTATATCACCTACGGAACCAAAAGATGAAGCTAATAATATCCAACACTGTCTAAAATAAATATTATTTATACTAACATAAACAGCTATAAGAAAAAACAACAGATAATACAATACTACTTAGACAATAATAATGTACAATGTGCACTGTATGTGGAAACGAAAACAACTCAAGATACAAACATCTATTACAAAAATTGGAGAGTAATAAAAAACAATTGTAACATTGTAAACACCAATGTTAGAGGAGGCAGTCTTGTTCAAGCATATCCTATACTTAAAATTGGCAAAGCTAATAAACCAACCATAACAAACTCCTTAAACGACATTATACATTTTACGATACCTTTCAAAAAGGATAAATTGCACATCTTCTTAGTATACAGCCATGCAACGTCCAATATAGAACAGAGCCTACTTACAATGGCCGCTCTTCAGAAGTATGCAATCATAATAGGAGACCTTAATCCTAATGCTGCCAAGAAAAAACAACTGGACAATTTCCTTAGAAATACCAGTTTTACTAGAGCCAGTATCCCTCCAACATTCTTAATGGCAAACAATCCTGATACAACTCCAGACGTTCTATTATTTACTGACAACATTAGAAACAATATTACGGACGTAGAAGTAGGTACATCCAGATTTGGGAGCAGACCATCTTTCAATAACCTTATTTGACCTACAAAAAACGCCTCAACCATTAGATGAAAAATTCATAAATACATCAAAATGCAATATTCAACAGGTCAATGAAGATATGATAAAATGTATAGAAGAGGAATCTAACAAAACAATAAATCCAACCATCATCAAAGCATTCAATACAAAACCGACGCAAGCCATAATTAAACATTCCCCGTTACAAACAACAAATTATTATATTGAACTCCTTCCCTTGTTCATTGTTAAATTATTAAATATAAAAGAAAAATGTTCAGAGATTATCAAGCAAATAGAATGCCTGAATTACAAAATAAAATTAATCAATACAATAAAAACATACAAAAACTAATATGGGAATTCAAAACACACAAATGGTTTGAAGCATGTAAAAAAATACAACAGCAGGGGAAAAAGTAGTGGCAACAAATTAAAAAACTAAGCAAATATAAAACCAAAGCAATGATACCAGCATTAACGGAGTACAACATAAAATACGAGAGTGATGAAGGCAATGTGAAAGTAATGGCAACGCATTTGGAGAAGACATTAAATGACATTAACAACCTTAATCATATCAATACATGGTATACCAATTTTTTTAATATAGAAGAAAATTATAAAGAAAACCTCACAATTGAGGAAGAGGTTTATTATCAGATACTAAATCAGGGAAAAAGTTCAAGTCCAGGTTGGGATCATGTTACTAAAAATTTGGTAAGAAATCTAAACAACAACATACACAAGTACATCATCAAAATTTACGAATATTGCCTTTTAAATAATTATTTCCCGAACGAATGGAAAAATGGTATAACAATTACAATACCAAAGCCAAACACTGACCACTCAAAAGCTAAGAATTATCGGCCAATCACGTTACTACCTGTACTAGGTAAGAATCTGGAGAAGATACTAAAACATATAATAGAAGCAGAGATTGGACGAAGAATTCCTGTATACCAATTTGGATTAAAAAAAAAAGTGCTTCACTATCCATCCATTAACAATACTAGCATCAAACGTGGAAACAGCTCGCCTAACAAAGAAACATAGTGCAGCGGTATTTCTAGACATCAGCAAGACATTCGATAGTGTATGGCACAAGGGTTTACTCGAAAAAATGAAGCAAATAAATTGCAACAATTCGACAATTGCAATGACGAAATTTTTGGAGCAGAGAACAACAAGAATTAAAATAAATCAGAATTTATCAAATCCCATAGCTCTGGGGCAGGGTCTCCCTCAAGGTTCACCATTATCTACCCTGTTATACAATATTTACTGCTACGATATCTATAATTTCCACAGAGCAGATAAAGCAGAAATAGAGCCCAAAGCATACATATTGCAATTTGCTGATGACACAGTCTTAGTCTCACATGACCAAAATTTAAAGAAAATAACTGAACAGCTACAAATTCTAATGAACAAAACTTCAGAATGGTTTAAGCTATGGAGATGAAAACAAAATTCTGAAAAGACCCAATTTATAATATTTAACCATAGACTTAAAGCAGCATCGCTTAGAATGATAATTGACGGTCAACAAATTCTACCCAAGCAATCAATTAAATATCTTGGAATGGCAGTAGATAATAAGTTAAATTTCAACGAACACACCAAAACAATAAAAAACAAGGTAATTACAAGAGCCAAACATTTTCGTAACCTAACGTATAAAAATAACGGCATATCTATAGAAGTTGCTGCACGAATATACAAAGCCATCTGCAGACCGTTATTAGAATATGGCCATTCAGTTATGCTCAATCTCAAGAGACCAGCTCAGAAACAACTACAAACTGCCGAAACCTCAGCACTGAGAGCCATCACCAAGATGAGACATCCTCGAAATCCTTTGCACAATCCTTCTAACACCTTATTGTACGAAACCACCAACATTCATCCAATCTATGAAAGACTCCTGGAACTGAGCAAGAGATTCGCAAAACAATTCTACAACTTGGATATTATCAGACTGCTATGCATGCAACGCACCCTAGACCTACAACAACAACAAACCTGGATGCACCCGCAAGAATCAATCTATGAAAAGCTCTTCGCAACTGATTACTTTTCGCTTGATTACTTTTTAATTTTCGCAGAAAATTAATACATATATTATGTCACTGTATTGTATTATGTCTCTAATCATATCATGTCCATCAATCATTCCATTAATTTGATCTATTATGTTAATTAACTAATTTCATTAATTTATTTGTCAATTTAGTTTATTATATTATTAATTATATTAATTTAATTCAATTAAATACTATATCGTTACAATTCAGGGCAGAAGGACCTTGGTCGATAACCCTTTGATGTATGTATGTATGCTACATCAATAAAGAACATTATTAATTAATTAATTTAATTTTAAGATAACTAATAACCGAGATACAGCCACTAGATGTTTGTCAGAATTTGTTCGTGACGTCACATCGGCATGGAGCCGTAAAACCTCAATAGCATTTTAGATGCAGTGCGCCCTTCGCATTGATTGTATTTCTTTAACAATGGCGTTTAGGTTTGAACCAAAATATACACAGGCTCAATTAAGGCAAATAAAGGAATAAAAAAAAGAGAAGATGAAAATCAGTCGAATATTACAAGATTAAACAATCTACATTGGTGCAAATGCAATAATTGTATGCTTATGTCAACTGTAAGGGGATGCAAGGAATATGTGTTGAAATTGCGTTGCTCTTGTAAATGGAGTATGGGTTCTTTTTGGGTTTGAATTTCCATGTGTGAGCAAAGGAAATAGAGTGCATAGCAATACATCTGAGAAAGAGAGTTATCACGTACTTGCCAAGCATTCCATATGTCTGAATGACAAACGTCAATTAGTTTTTACCTAGCTAAAAAATTATTATGGCAAGTATGCGTCAAATATGTATTTTTTATATCCCCTGTGGTTTCATATTACCTAGCACACTGGATATAATGACACAAAAAATAATCTCTTAATATTACTTCTGACAGTTTTTATTAACCTAACATTTTGACACTTTATGTTACCAACTACACATGTGTGCCAAGTTAGGTTCTTCAAAAGTTTCATTTAATATTGTTTTGTACATAATTGATAATTTATGCTATTTGTTGGCATAATTCTGACGGTGCATAATTAATCAACAATTCTTATTTACAGAATTAAAGATCAACATCTTCACAATAAGCAAAAGTAAGTGTAACTTAATGGAAATTAATATTAAAAAGGTAATAATCTCATATTTCCATATTTCTCACAATATGTCAGTTTTAAACAATTAACTATATATATAAGTTATAAAGTAGATTTTATGAAAAGATAGTTGTGCGGCTTCCTAGGAGATCTACGAAACATATATGACATTGGAGATATACGACTGGGAAGTCGTGCCAACCATCTTTTCTTCGTCTATCAACCTAAATAATGCAAACTTGATAATTTTATAATAATTGTTTAATTAGGATTGCATTGGAAACTCTCCCAACAATACCATTGTGTTCTAGAACACAACTCTGATATTTAAATTATATGATTATGGAATTGTAATGTATGCCCTTTTTCATATACTATAATGTTGGTAACACTTCGTTTTGGGTTTGAATTTCTATGTGAGCAAAGGAAAGATAGTACATAGCAAGTTATCTGAGAAACAGAGATATTATTACATACTTGCCAAGCGTTCCATATCTGAATGACAAATATCAATTAATTTTAAAACCTTTTACCTAGCTAAAATGTTACTATGGCAAGTATGCGTCAAATATCTATTTTTCTCAGGTGTATTACTATTTGCTGTTTTTCCTTTGCTCTCGCATGAAACTTCAAACCCAAAGCATAGATTTACCAGCTGTATATATTGCCATTTGGTAGGCAAACAATAATACTAAAGATTTTCTAAAGTTTGTTTCAAAGCACTAAATATAAAAATATATCTGTGGTTGTATTAACAGTATGTGTATTAGTTAAGAATATATTCGTGCAAAAATATGATTCCAAAAGGTTAATTATTATTAAATTAAGCAGAAGAGCATAAAAAAGTTATCTACTGAAAAACATTTTTTGACTTATTTGACTCAGAACAAGACTGCACTCAAACGTTTGCAAAATGAATGTTATGAATTCTATCACATATCTTATATCTGGACCAGATAGCATTTTGTCATGTCTGAAACATGTTTGTTACATTATTTTGAAACATGAAACGTGGCCTCAAATACTACTAGCACATTTCTAGAACGTTGCAGAAACTGCAGATGTCCTACCTATATTTCTGGAACATTGTCTTTTCAGTATGTGAAACATCTTTGTAACTTAATATTTATGCACTAGACATGTTTATTAAGACCAATTGTATTAAACTCACCATCATTTAAATTGTTTAATCAGATAGAAACATTTGTTGAAACAATTGTATCCATGCCATTAAGCAGAGTTTAATTGAAATGGCAATCACCTTTTTATACAAATGACTCTAGTTTAATTTGTAAGGGGAAATCCAGGAATAAAACAAAAATTTGTAAATTCACACCAGAAAAGAACGAAATTTATTACTCTTATAAACATTTTATTAATTTTGTTAAAATTTTTCTTCCTCATGTATACCGTAAATTCGCCTGCCAAAACCGATTAGCACTCTATTTTTTGAAATATTGATCTAATAGAACAGGAAAATTCTTTTGTACAGCCCTTCTTAATATCTCGACAATTTTCAGATTTGAAACTGGTTAATTCTTCAACTTAGTAGGTCTTCTGTCCTAGCCATGAGGGAAGCTGGAGAACACACAAATAGTTTGGAAATCTGAAATTTTAAAAATATGTTAGATGTTTTAAATATCTGCTCTGTGTATTAGAAATTTAAACATCGAATTATTATTTTAGCACATATTTTCAGTTAAATAGAGAGAAATTTATAGTGCCCTATTTGTTTAGTGAGGTTAGGGATAATTCCATCTCAATGATAATTCTTCTGAGGTTTTGAATATGACCCTCTTTGATTTTATTCAAATTTTGCACAACTGTTATATCCTTAAAGATAAGTAAAAGTCTAAAATATTATATTTTTTATGGAAGTGGTTCGTAAGTTACGCCCTTCTATAGTGTACAAAAATGAGAGATTTTGATCATGTTGGCATTTACGTTTTCCTTTAGAACTTGGGCTAGAAATAAGGTGTAAATAATAAATAAGCAATGAAACAAAAACTGTTTGAAAGTGCATATTCTGCGCTTTAAAATGATGGGTCGCATGGCATACTTTAAGATGTAAAAGTTTTTTATTTCGGCTCCTAAAGTTTTTGAACCTGAATATTTCAAAAAACATATGATTAAAAATTTTGAAAAAAGGCATAAAGTAGCATATCTTTTAAATATAATAATAATAATAATAACTACTACAACCCATAACCTAAACCAAGGCCCCAGAAGCTATAAGCTTGTGCGGGAGGGAGGGGGCGATTATTATTATTATGTAGGCCCAATGTGCGGCTGCAGCCGACTTACAGATGGAACAGCGCAAATCCCACATTTGTGTCACAGCTAAGGAAAACTGCAGAAAACCTTAACCAGATCTGCCGGCGCCGAGAGTCGATCGCGGGCCTTTTGGGTGAAAGTCCGGCACGCCAGACATTACACTACCAATAATAGTGTAATGTGTAATATGTGTGCCAAATTCCAACTTGGGGTCTCAATGGGATCCTTAGTAATACATTTTTAAAACATTTTAAGGGTGTACACATCTGTGTGTGCATGTTCGTTTATTAATTGACTGATTGACTTCAAACTGGTTACAAAATAGTATTTCTAACTTTCCGGGCTTCCCCTAGCTATCTCACATTTATGATATTACCTCGTTAGGGGCTACAATAATCGGTTTTCTCCGGATTTCTCGATTTTTTGACCTACAGGATTTTCTATTTGCCAAATTGCCTTGAGATCTTTAACAAAAAGATACGAGAGGTCAAGGTGGCCAAAAAAATGTTGAGTGACTTTTTGAGCTAGGGTTAACAGTTTGATGGGAAAACATGGTTTTAGCTCGGTGGCCAGGTAAGCCAGGTGGGGGGGGATAGATACATCTGGGAGGTATGAGTTTGAAGCAAATCGGGTAAGGGGTGATTGGTAGGATAGGTAAGTTGGGGAGGGGGTAAATGGAATTGGGGGTAAGTCGGAGGTAGGGTAAATTCTGAGTGTGGCAGTAAGTAAGTCGGAGGGGGGTGATCCATAAAACATAATTATCCCAATTTTGAAAAGTATTTATGTTAAAATGTTGAACATTGTTGTTTTGTTAAAATAATAATCAATCCAGACTATTAAATGAGGTGAAAGATTTATTCGATAACAACCATTATCCAGTAATAATAATAATAATAGGGGGGGGGGTATTATGAGATCGATTAGAAATAATGCATTAATTAATAACATTTGCAGCAATTCTGTCTAGTATTGATACGAGTATGATACAAATGGCAGGGTTTGTTCTTAAAAGTTTTCGGAAAGCAAAAACCAAAAAACCATATTAATATTGCGGTGATATTTGTATATATTTAAATAAATGATATAATAGATATAAAATGCCCACCGTTCCAATAATAAACATAAATTATATACGGTGGATTAAAATAAAAATACACCCCATATATTTTTCTTTATTCCAATCAGCCAGCTCAGAGTTATTCGATAGAACATAAATTGTTTGAATTATGAGACTCTTATTAACTCTTATGCCTGAAAAAGGAGAAAAACTTATGTTGCAAACACTAGGGCTCCTGCAAACTGGACAACCACTGCTAAACTTTAAATTCAAAAAGAAAGAAAACTGAATGGTTGTATATGCATCAATTAAACACATAAGTAATTTTAAAAACACATAAACTTTATTTAATTCAAAAGAAAATAAATAGCAATGTTAGAATGAAAGAAATAAGAAGGAAAATTGTTCAAATTTGTACAATAAGACCAATGGGAAAAATTGATTCTCAAGCTTGCTCAAATGTAGTTAAAAGTCGTAATAGCCTGACATAGGGCTATTACAGTCATTCACTTGAACACACCAACACAAATCAAAATGTTTACAAATAAAAATGTTTATCTTAATGAAGAATAAATTGAAATAAAAGAAATTGAATTGTTTTATTTTTGAAAGAAAATAAGTTCTTAAAAGAACCTTTAAGATTTAACAAAATAAATTTGAAATTATTAAAGAAAAAACTTTATAACTTTAATATTGTCAATCAAATTAAAGAACCCTTTTTATTACGACCAACCTGGTATATTATAAAGATAGTTTCCTTTTAAATATTAATCCTCTATTGGTAACACTGTATCAATGTATTTGTCAGCTGATTTCTTGTTTTAAAAACGTCAATTCATTAATCGATAATGGAAATAAATTCTCCAGAATTTATTTAATAATCTCGTTCAACATCCAATAGTTGTGGAACAACAATAAAATCTTCTTTAAACTTTTTAAAAAATGTTCAGGTAAACACTTCAACTTAATTCAAACTTTGTTTATACATGACGTTAATCATATAGTTAAAACATCTAACCTCACTTTAATTTACAGATTTTTAATCCGGAGTCGGGCATAGATTTACCGAAAGCGTTTTGTCGACTGACTTTGTTAAATTTGGCTCCAACTTATATAGATTTTGATGAAACAAAAGCCTGCACTGACATTTTTCCAAAACAAAATCGAAGCACGTAAAGTTTATGATGACACTGACCCGCACAGCTGTTCTTAATTATCACGAATCTTAATTCTATAAACACAAGATTGTACTACATAAAACAAGGATTAAAACAATGTAACACACTTGTATCCTAAAATGCATCGCAACAAAGATACAAGACGAAAACGATTGACAATGTACAAATCTCGTTATAGCTTAATTACATACAAAATTGAAATAAAACAGGTTTATCCTTTACAAAATAGATGCATGATCACACAATACAACTAATACATATAAATTTTCCACAGGAACATCCTTACAATTTACAACAGACATAATTTTTCAGTCTGATTCGACATCGAATCAACCAATTGATGCATTTGCAAGTTCCAGCTTTAATATTGATTCAAATAAAATCAATTTATGATCAAATTGTCCAGCATACAGTTCTCCAAGTGTATACATAAAAACAATAGTGAGGAAAAACAGTATAAGAGTTAATAATCGTCAAAATAAAGCATAACGACAAGATTTAAACCTTCAATAATGAAAATGGTCAGAATTTTTATAACAAAGTTTAAAAACTAATTGTACTATATAAGTCATAACAAGATTGACCCCAATTATCTGTTTTCAGTAAACTGACAGCGCGAAACTAAGTTGGTCTCTTGGAACAAAGAAAAATTCACCCTACATTAAAGATCGTAGCCTCTAAATTTAAACAAGAAGATTACTTCTTCTCTACAAATGAAAAACCCATCCCAATGTGTAACTTGGGTTGTATAAACATGTATTATGATAAAGCAATCTAAATGATTGATATCCTTTTTCTAAAAATGAAACCTTTTTATATGCATATAAAACTTAGGTTATGTTTGCATGAAATTTTTATTCTTGATTTCTATTTTAAATATTGATGAGCCTAACTGTGACCCTATGTGTAACCTTTATATTAATTATGCCTATCAGTTAGCATGTCCCTCTTTTGATTTAAATCTGATATGTGAAATATTTGTTTTCACGTTTCCAATCTATCGTTAATAAAATTTTCAATGAGGTGATCAGATATCACCGCAATATATACACAAGGAAACGAAGACGATCTCAACAAGTGGAGACCAATCTCGATTTGTTTAGTGTTAAGATGAGTAATAAAAAAAAGCCATCAATAGAAAAATAAGAAAGTCTGTGACAATTATGAAAATCAGTGTGAAATTCATGCATACCCCAGGATGCCATATAAACAATGCCAATTATTGAGAATATAGTAAAACAAGTATATGAGAAACAAGATGTCTCACTTATTTTTTTAATTATTGAGAAAGCTTGCGACTCTATTGAACATGATCATTTAAAAAAGTTATTCATTCTTCTGGTATTTCATTTAAACTGGCAGAAATGATTATAAATTTGCAATTGAACAACAAAACTTCTATAGATTTGGGTTTTTAAGAAATTTAAAGCAAAAAGAGAAGTATTTTTAGGTGCTCCTCTCTCACCAATAATTTTCAATTTATGTGTTAATCATATCTTCAATGAATTATCGGAGCAGACTATAAAATTCCAGTATGGCTACAAGCTATTAAATGGCAAAACAGCAAACCCAGTATCTGTATTAAGATAGCCGACGACACAGTGCAAACAAAGATTTTGCAGATTAGCTATTAATGGTGGTATAAAACAGATTTAAAGAAATTGGTCTATAAATTAATGCACAAAAATCAACTTTCATTATAATCAAGGGTGACGTTTTGCAAGCACAAGGTTGCTTTCGTACTACCAATAATGGCTAGATTATTTCAATTGCTATAAATTAGCAAATTAAATATTTAGGTGTAACGTAGGGACTTTGACAGTCAAATTTCCAATTCATCCTGGGAAGATTTATTACAGCAATATAACAAGTTTGTGCTCCTACAAAATTGTAAATTCTTTATAAAAGAAAACTACTACGAAGAGCAAAAAATGAATAAATAAATTAAGTTTGGAAGAATCTGATTTATCAAATTTACAAACCAACAAAATTAATAGTAAAAACCTTGGAAAAGTGTTGATACAAAAGGAGTATGAGAAATGGTAATTAGTTTATCAACATCTGATACATTAACAGTAACAAACTCAAATAATTGTTTAGCAGGATCTACAAGTTTACTCTTATCACAGAAAGCAGCAGTATCAGTTGGATATAGATTTGATATTGGTATATTATTTAAGAAGAAGTTGTTTATTTCATCAGCATTCTGGAGATGGAGAGGTAAATCATTCATTTTAGAAGAACAAGTTTTAATATTCAATTCTTGAAGTTCTTTCCATATTTCTTTAAGACGTGCAATTTCAAAAACATACTCTAGATATGCCTTCTTTTCTAGATTAACAGTATGATGAGTGAGACTGGAAATTTTGTAATTTTGACTATGAGGTATATAAAACACTCCCAAGCAAAGCTTTGTTTAGCAATTTTTATATTCAACCATATTCATTCAATTGTAAAGTCGTACACGTCAATGCGTGAGTAACTTAACATATTTTTAACACAAACACCACTAATACGTTTGTCTGAACGATCATACTTTTAAATGCATAACCTGGAATATGAACAGTTTCATTGCTAATGCTTTCTTTCATCCAGCTTCCACTGACAGCTAGTATGTGGTAACTATGATCTCTATCGAACTGCCTTAATTGAGATAACTTTGATATGAGAGATTTTATATGTACTATTTTCAGATGATTACTCATAGTCTTTGTTCCAGAGACTCGTAGTGTTTATCTAAAAAAAAAGAAGCATAGTAAAGGAATTTAAGATAAATAATAATTCAAAAATAAGAAACAATATAAAATTAATGAGATGATTTCATTAGATAGATAAGAAAATTTCAGTAGATCCTAACAGTTGTAAAATATGTTAAAATAAACTTTATTCATATATACAATATAATTTTAAGAGTGTATACAATAATAAGATACGGCTATATCTGCGTGTTATAACGTAAACAAATAGATATTATTAAGTTTAATGCGTGCATTATTTGTGCAAAATCAGTAACGCTAGAAACACGTTTAACATATTTGTTATTCCATACTTCTTCTTGGCATTTTCTAGTTGCCTAGTCTATTTGGTGTAATTTCTTTTCTTGATAATCTATACAGTACAGACACGAATACCTTCCTTCCTAGCAATTGCTTAAACAAATACATACTTCTTTGACTAACAGCTTTATAATAATTTATTTCAGCTCTGCAGGGCCTTCTCTATGTCGTGATTTTGGTAAATTATTCGGAGTGCTACACTCCCCAAAGTTTGTGATCATTCTAAGTTGTCCACTTAGTAAAATGCACATTAGGGTGGTCCAACAAAAAAGCAAAGTCGGAAATCTTATGCTCTCATCCCCTAGGATTATTGTATATCGAAAATAAAATATCCCTATTTTTTTATTTTGAAATTGGACAATGTTTAGGGGTGCCTCAAAGCCCTTAAAGTTTCCCATGTATTTTATATGGAAAAAAAACACTTTTTCATAAATTTGGTATAGAATTTTAGAAAATCAATATTTTTCAACGGGACTACTCTATTTCTCTTCAGAAATGTTCAGAGAATGACATCCAATAATTTATTTATCAAAATATTTTATATTAAAAAATAGTAATAAATATTTTTTAATGATTTTTCTGTGTTTCTTTCATTTATGAGGTTTTTTGCGGGTCTGTAAAAAATAGTTAATATAAAAAATTTAACAAATAAATTGGATCTCATTCTCTGAACATTTCTGAAGAGAAACAGAGTAGTCCGGTTGAAAAATATTGATTTTCTAGGATTCTATACCAAATCTACAAAAACGTGTTTTTTCCCATATAAAATACATGGGAAACTTTAAGGTCTTTGAGGCACCCTTAAACATCGACCGATTTCAAAATGAAAAAATAGGGGTACTTTTTTTTCGATATACAATAATCCTAGGGGGTGAGAGCATAAGATTTCCGACTTTGCTTTTTTGTTGCACCACCCTAATGCACATTCCTTATATCTGATAATTGCAGTCACAACAAAATGAATATATTATCTTAATTATATAAATAATAACAATAATTAGAAATACTACAATTTCAATTGCGTATTATAACTACGTATTTTTCTTTTGGGTAATCAATTTATAATCAAAACTAGTTTAGTTCAATTAAAACTTATATTTCAATCCGTTTGGATCTTTATATGGAATTTGTTCTGAATATCAATTTCTGTTAGAAATAACAAAGACCTATTTTTGTAAAGCATATATCCATGGACATTATTTCATTTAATTATTTTTAAGCTAAACACCCTAGGAGAAGTTTATCAGGTGTGACCATATCTGTAATTGAATGAAATTCATCAACTTTGAAAAATCACGTTATATGTATGTAAATGTAATTATGTGTTTATCATTGGGATGCATGTGTATATTTATATAAAATCTGAACAGAAAAAAATCAGGTAGTGAATGGGTTTATGAATAGGGAAGCAAGTGCAGTAATAATTGGCAGATAGCAATATTTTTTGAATAAATGTTTTCATTTACTGAAAGTTTGAAAAGCAGACTATTTGCAAGATCTGAATGTAGCAATTGTGACACCATTTATTATAATATTTTTGTCCAGAATGCCTGCCTCTCTTTTATTATAATTATTCTGACATGTTTTAAAGTTTTAGCAGAGCGCTCTGCTGTACAAAAGCTGAACTAATATTCTTTCCTGATCAATACTTGATGTCAACCAAATGTTAGTCTTATCTCTTAAGTATTGTATTGTTTGATTAAAATCTTATTGAAGATTAAAGTTTACTATTTCATTTTAAAAATAAACTTTGACTAGTGTATTGTTTAATTCTTGCTTAGATTTTACTTTATTTCGAAATTAGTAAATGAAGCTAGTTAAGTTAAAACATGGATTAATGTGCCCTCTATATGTGTATGATAGTAAACCGGGAAGTCACGTTAATCTATATAAAATCTA
The DNA here is from genome assembly GCA_929113105.1 of Agrypnus murinus. Lineage (NCBI taxonomy): Eukaryota > Metazoa > Arthropoda > Insecta > Coleoptera > Elateridae > Agrypnus > Agrypnus murinus. Next base: position 4,127,829 of record OV816023.1, on the reverse strand, counting down.
CAATATACATACTTGAGACTACTTTCCTACAGAGGGTAGTATCTGCAATTTATAAATATATTTATCATAATACATATTAACTTTTTAAATTATCTAAATCCACTATCTCTACAGACAATAGGGCAGAGAGTATATTCTTATCTGGTACCACCTTTTTATAATTCACTACCAAATTCAATTAAATTAATTGAAAATGTGAATAAATTTAAAAAAGAGATTTAGTTATATTTATAAATTCAGTCATATTATAAATTTAGGATATTGATTACTCCTACTTTTATTACTAATAATAGAATATGAACTGTGATCTGTCACAATACTATATTTTGAACGATAACCACATTATTGTATTTGACTTACTTGCAATACGTACTTCGGTAACGATGTTACCTTTTTCAGTGCGTAAAACCGTCTTATACCACAAAAAAGGTATCATCGTTACTGTCTTAAAGATGGTTTTACGCCGTGAAAAAGGTAACACCATTACTGAAAAACGTATTGGCATAAATTAAATGCAATGTGTGGTTAGGAGACACCATTTATTAAAATATGATAGTGCCGTCTTTTATTGTTTGTTTATAATTGACATTATGATTCTTGAATTATAATAATATTTTATTAAAGCGTAACCATGCAGAGTTCTTAACTATGTGGATCATTTGTTATAAATGTATAAGATTTTCTTATTAGCTTTTGTATGTATGTTGTTTGGATTGGAATAGAAATAAAAGTTATTATTATATTATATTATTATAAGCTTGTTTTTATTTTTTAGTTGAAATTTTCTTTCAAATTTACTTAAAGTTTATGATTTATGTCAACTGTTAACTAGATTGTTAATGACACACGAGTTTTGAACATATTCCATTACACGATTAATTCATATGAAACTATAGCCAGTCACATCATCTCTCTTAATTAGATTAGTATAATTATAGTTTTAAAAGAGAGGAACAGATTTAGGAGTTATACAGTGTCTGCCATAAAGTTGGATTCATATTGAAAATTTTTTAATATTATGCTTGGAAAAAAACTTTGTGGAGCAATCACCTCTGCTTCCAAAAATACTTGACGTACACTATGTCAAAGATGACAGGTGACATCAGGTATCCGCCAAAGTTGCCATTCTTTTTTAAAATGAGTGAAAAATGACCTTACTTGTTAAAATATGGAAAAATTTTATTAAGCAAAAATATTTCTAATGACATTTTACATTTATATACCGAGTTTGAACGAGATATTCCGACATAAGGATAATTTTGTTTTTTAACATTTTTTGATACACCCACGTAACTGACTATTATCTAAGTAGTAGTTTCATGTTAAATTGCTTAAATTGTGATTACAACAATTTTTGCATTATTCAAACGTGGTTTAATAAAAATATATTAATAAAATTATGAGTTATTTTTTTGGAAATTGGAAAATAATCCAGAATGCTCCATTTTTTCTTGATAATTTTAATATTTGTCAAAAATACCTACACCATCGAATATTATTAGTAAAATATGCTATGCACTTCTTGTTGCCTTCCCATTCATTTAAAGCATTTTTAATGATTTCAAAATAGTCAGTTACGGGGATGTATCAAAAAATGTTACAAAACAAAAATTCATAATAAAGGTCATTAAAGTCATTTCAAAGTAATAAGGTCATTTTTAGCCCATTTTAAAAAAGAATGGCCAATTTGACAGATTCCTAATGTCACCTGTCAACTTTGACATGGCATATTTCAAGTATTTTTGGAAGCAGAGGTGATTTACCACCCTTGAGCACCGAACGGCTCGAGTAATAGCAGCCTACCCTGCTATACCCCAATCGGCCTTCATGGCCTGTAAAAGGAAACTATTATTTTATAATTATAATTAACTATTAAACACACACTAGTTTTAACTAGTATTTGTGACTTTGTTATAGAAGTTTGTCACACATAGACACAAAGTATACTGAAATTATATGACAAGAACAAATGAAAATAAATAATAAATGAATAAATAATGAATACCTATATCATACTACAGTAGTTCATACAAAAGAGATGTTCACTCAATTGAATGTACTCTTTAAAAAGGGTTTATTATATTTATCAACTTTAATTTAATAACACTGTCTGGTATACAAAAATTATTACTGAGAGATTATTCATACATGCGAATTCAGGAAAGTCATATATTTCAGTAATTTATCTGTTCATTGAATCGAACATGTTATTGTTTAAGTTTTTGTTGTTCATATAAACCATTTGTTCATTTAATAGAGTTAATTATTAACTCCAATAAGCGACTACTGTATTACTGTTTAAGTGATTTGATTGATAACTAATCACTAATAACAGAATAACAAATGTGTGGTTTGGAGACACCATTTAAATATCATGATTAATAAATTAAAATAAATGTTAATAAAGACAGCATGGGTAGATCATTCTTACATTACTCACAAGGTGAATGTATTGCAACCTTTTATTTATGTTTTTATGAAGCAATATTGTAAACACTCGAGCTAAATTTGGCCTTAATCTACTCGGTTAACAGTTTGATGGCAAGTCATAATTGGGCACAGTTATGCAAAAGCTACCAAGTCTTTTATTCTCATAATAATGTAGCTCTGCTGGGTTGGTTGCTGAGCTTATTTATACATTAATACTAATAATGAAGACTGCACAATACTCAATTCGTATACGAGGTTCAGCCCATTTTTTGTACATTTGAGGGTTGGTAGCTTTTTGCATAACTATGCCCAATTATTAGTAGTTCCTACCAAGATGTCTAGCAGGTGCTGGAAGGCTTCCAAAGTACTTTAAGAGTGTTTTCTTTTTTTTATATTCCGACTTCGCATTTATACTACTTAATTATTCTTTTTGGTATAATACATATCAAATAGTAATTATTATTTAAATATAATTGTCTTGTAATTTATCTATCTGTGTATGTGGTGAATTGATGTACGTATATTATAATTAACAAATAAGACTTAACACTATTACAATATTTGGTATACTTATTATAATGGCATAATGACAATCTGACTAGTAAACGTTCTAGAATAGACTACTAATAGCTACTGTAAAGAATAAAATATAAAATAAGTGTATAAAATAAAAATATAAAATAGACTTTTTTATATAAAATATAAAAACTAAATAAATGGTTAATTTAAACACTCTCGTCTTAAAATTATTTAAATTGGGGCTGAAAAACTCCAATCTCTATATTCAAACTGGCACTTCAAAAGTTCTCATCTTTAATCTAAATCAATGGTTTGTATAAATTGACAGTTCCTTCAATGTCGAATCAAAGATTTTTATTGATGACAATATGTTTGTTTCTGCATTTAAATAATTAGGATTATGCATTTTTATTAATAAATTTATCACTTTTTAAACTTTATTGTTGACATTCAACATAACCTTATTTCAGTCCACTTTTGACGTTTACATACAACCTTATTTAAATTTTTCAACATAACCTTATAATTTTTTATTAATTTTAATTTAACAAAACAATTTTGACCTTTAACCCTTAACCGCCGTTGTTTGATTTTTGTTACGTACCCACCGTTCTGTGGTCTAACAGACCAGGTTTGATTGTTGTTTTATTGCGCAACTGGTAATTAGAAATAATATAACTCATAGTATGGAACACTTTCTTTACTAGTTAGGCTATGTGACAACATGAAAAATTTTTCGATTTAACAATAAAAAACAATAGAAAAAATTAACTCAAAATGTTTTGTTAAAAAAATATGGAAAAGTACATCATTTACATCAAACATCTTGGAAACAAAACTTCTGACAAAATTATTACAGCTACTACTTTTTTTTTATAATGTTGGAATGTGTACTAGTCGAAAAATAATTAAAAAAAATTAAATTCTTAGCGTTTAAAAAAAAATAACTATATATAAATAATGAAATAAATAAAGATTATTAAAAGTTTCACAGTTTTATTAAAATATAACCTGACAATATTGTTTCGACAGCTATGCTGTCATTATCAAAGGTTAATTATAAACAAACACGTCAAGTATTTTTAATTAATGAATGAACAACTTGAGCTCAGTAATTCTCCGTTACTGGAAGTATTAGATATTTAATTATGATTATTATTATTATTTTATCTAGTTACCTATTTTGTATCTACCTTAGCGACGTGTTTGTTTATAATTATATTACCTTTGATAATGACAGCATAGCTGTCGAAACAATATTGTCAGGTTATATTTTAATAAAACTGTGAAACTTTTAATAATCTTTATTTATTTCATGATTATGGAGTTCCACAAAATAAGGCTGGAAACAATAAACAAAAATTTATAAATAAATTCACTCTAGATTAGCTTCGTTACCAATTGCTTTTGCAGAAGCTAATAATCCTGGTAACTGTACAACAATATTATGCTGACGAGGACGACCCCTGCCTATGCAAGGTAGTGCTGACCATTTAAACTTATTCTTGCCATAGTAAGCCTTTGTATTTTCCTCTAAATCCTCTTCCCCACTAAGCAGGTTTTCTTGATCTTCTGATTCACTAATCTCCGAGTCGCTGATATGGTCGGAGAATTCAGCAAAATCGTCATCACAGTCACGTTCAATATCACTGACGTCACTTGGTACTTCTTCACACCATTTTGAAGCCACTTGTTCAAAATCACGATCTGTAGGACAAATCCTAGATGGGCCTGGATTGTCATTCATCGTACAAGAAAATGTAACGTAAACACCGTCGTGTGGACTGTGTGACCCAGACTTAACTTTATATGTGATTATTTCCAGTAATATCGACAAGAAACTGCATGCAGTCTCAATACTCCTAGAATAGTAACTGACAAGAATTTACATGGCCGCATCTGTCATAAAAAGAAAAGATGTGGGAGTTTCCGCAAATCGAATATTTCCGAAGGTCTCACAGATCACACGACGGCGACTAAGGGTTAACATGAATGTAACCAAATTCTTCATTTTAGAAATTTAAATAAAATAACAACAATAAAACTAAAAAAACTAACTTGTAGATCAGGAATTCCTGATTTCAAAAACATATAACACTTAGTAGACTAGTCAAAGAAGGGTTTGTAGACAGACTTTCTGATGCTTGGGATGCGTTTGGTGATGATTATCCACTGATTTTTTGCTGATATCTCTTGAATGGTTGGTTGTTGTGAAAAAATTACACCACGTTTTTTGGCGAACTTTGTGTCCTAGCGCCTAAAGTATTGGGTTTATTGCTACAACCTTCAAAATAATAGTTGTAGAGCATTACATTTCCTATAAAATGCATATACAATTTAATATTTTATCTCAAATACATCAGAAGTTAGTTATTTAAAAAGAAAACACAATACCTAATGGAAATATACGTAACATAATGCAAGTGAGATTAAATTGATAGATAAGACTCTTAGACGAGAATATGAGGGTTTTCGTTTTCCCATGGCTTGGCTTCAGAAACATGAAAGTCCTCTGTGTTAGTACCATTACAAGAACTACAAGATCAATATCCTCGGCAACTATATCGTTTTCTGCTTGTTTCTGAATTGCAGTGGACACAATCAAAGTATCTTCGGCCACATCTCTCATAAAACCATTTTCCGGATGTAGGATGTGAGAATGGAAATCAGGGGGGACTAGTTCAGTTTATTAGATAAGAAATGATCCTGTTTGACACTGATTATGGTGTCAGCAGTACAGTTGATGTTGACTGACTGTTTGATTTGATATCGCCTTCTTTGTTTAGCCCATTTTGTGCTGTTGGTTGTCATGTTATAGGCGTCAAACACTACTGATGGGTTCAAAGCTCCCTGCCATTCAAACATCTTTCCTCCTCCCTACCCATCTCACTACGCTTTTCCAGATCATTGAGGACAACCACTAACTTTTTTTCAGAAAAACGTCGATTTCACACATTTTACTACACTACGGAGTTGGCAAACACCGTAGTGCCGGGGACTTTTGGTATAATCATCACCAAACACATCCCAGAAATAAAATCTTTAGGATCAAAAAGTCTGTCTACAAGCCCTTATTGAGCAATCGTTGACTACACTATAGATTCTATCTTAATTTTACAGACCCAAATTGAATGTCGACGTCAATTCATTTTATCTTAAGTAACTTAATTTATTGAAAACACATTTGCACACTGGTCTGTATCTATAAATACTTTAATTAAAGGTTTAGCTAATTAATTTGAATGTTTTGAGTTGTAACAAATCTCGATCTGCACTCCCAATTGCATAATTTTGTAAAGCACTAATAAACCTCAGCTTCCAAAGATGTTTTCCAGTAATAGTATCAAAGAGATCCAATGTATTCAATAAAATTTCAGCAAAACATCTTACCAGAAAGTCCTAAAAATTGAAAATACTCCACAAAACCAATTTACACATCTAATCTTACAATGAAATTTACAAACTAGCTACAGTTCTGCTAGGCAAGTTGGTTCACCTCTGTATATACCTTAAATACAACATGTTTTATCTATTCCAGATGCATTTCTATCCAGAATATACAAGACATTACATTTCTACTTTGAAAAATACATAAACTGACACATCTCGTTAGGCTAATGATGAAAAACTAGGTATCTTTTTATAAAGAAAAAGTGAGTACTATATCCTTTATCTGTATTAAGTGTATTTGTGTGCATGTTAATTTTGATTAGTTAGTTTTACACAACTTCAGAACTTTCTTCAAAATTTATTATTTAGACTGAAGTTATGTAATCTATAAATCGTGAAGTTGAGAATATGCTTAATATTTGCCTATTAAATAAAATTATAAGTATTATATCTTCCAATAACAATCAAATATTATGACAATATGTACCTACCCTTTATATTTTTTTAAGATGTTTTATTTGTTCCTATGTTAAACATGTCTCTAGAGTTATGAGATATTTATACAAGAATGATCCTTTATGTTTCTTTTGTATTTGTGTATTTATTTGTTTGTATTTACTTTCACAGAACTTTTCTTGTTTGTGTATTTTTAATATCGCTGTTTATGCCTAATATTGATACAATGTGAAGTAAACTGAAAGACAAATTAAAGGAGACTCATATAAGTACTTAGAAAATCAGCTGCGCGCACAGGTGATTGTTGGGTTGCCTAAATATATCAGGACCGAACTTAAACTTAAACTGAAATATTTTTAATGCAATTTATTTTCAAATTTCATCAAATTCGCCGGTTTTATTTGAATTAGGAACAAGTATTAGTCATACAAATATTCAAACTATAAAATAAATAACTATAATGACGCTAATTATTATAGAAATTGAAAAAAATATGTATTCCGTAGTATATGAAAACAAAACTACTGTCCAATTTATAAGTTATAGTATATTCACATCATTTATTAGAAATAATATAATACAAAAACAAACAGCAATAGCAACATATAAAAAACGCATATAGAGTATTTAAAATACTGGCACATCACCTGTTATTATAACCGTAAAGCAAGAATGTGACAAGTTACTTGTAAAAAGGTATTGTATTATTATCTTCTAAAAAATATTTTGAATCCAAATTCAAAGAATATTTATTGTATTTGAAAGCTACCTAATTAATAAAATCTATTTTACTATTTAAAACATATTTTTCTAACACAATAGCAACAAAACAGAATTACACAAATTACAAATAGAAAACACAACACATAAAAAAAAGTATACATACTTATCAAATCTACTACTTAATAAATCGAAATAAGATAGCGTTAAATTAGTATAGAGTTATAACCACTATACCCAAACAAACAAATGAAGAATCTAGGTCATCGCGTGATCACCACCTGGTAAACACATAAAATATAAGATGAGATTTCAAGCAACACTGATATTATTTAAGCTGTTAAAAATGTCAGTGACATACGATATGACTATGGTTAAGGACAACAGATCTTTATTTTCGGTACTGATTTTGCTACGGAAGTGATGGCCGCGTGATTCGCGATCTGAATGAACTTGCTCTATACAATAGTAAATTATCTTCTAAATCTTAATCCTACAGATAATAAGGATTTCTTGACCATTTACGGAGGATCTGGGTAACTATTTGTTTTGAAGCTTTCTCTTGAATTATCAGAGATCTCCTTAGAGAAACTAGTTTTTCAACCTACCATCTGAAACAGTAGAAATGGAAATGAGGAATAGCTTCTTTCTTTCCTTCTTTGGTTATTTTGAAATTTCATTCATCTTCCTGCATTAGTGAAGTAGTGTGTGAGTGTGATACCTACTACAATTGAGAAATGTCTACCCATTTAACATTTTTTATTAAGAAAATGGAAAGAAGATATATAAATCAGAAAGATATATGCGAACAAGGAAAAGGAAAACTGGTACCTAGCTCTTTATAAGCAAAATGTTCCTATACGTCAGTTAGTTTGAGAAATCTATCTGTAAGTAGTACTACATTTATAATTTTTGCTAAACTTATTTCAGCTTTTAGCTGTGCCTTTTGTATTACTAAGGAATAGTCTATAAACTAGCAAATAAAGGAAATAAACTAGTTCAATAAACTTTAGTTATTACACGAAAATCAGTGTAAAAAGTAATCACTTTTTGTATGATGGTAGATAATTAACTACTTAAGAAAATAGAACAAGTAATGCTTCTATTTACTTTCGCACTCTTTTCTTCAAAAGAAAGGAAAAGAAGTAAAGGAAACGCATTGATATCCATACGTGTGTAAATTTTTGAAAATACTGAGAACAAATAAAATCATTAGTCTTCAAGAGTAAACTACCTCGTACTACATTAACAATGTTATTTCAGAGATCACGGGTTTATAAACGGATTAGAAGATATAGAGAAAAAACTTAGGGTTTGTTGGATCAACAGCAAGAAGATTTGATGGAACATAAAAGAAATAATCCATTTGGATCAACTTGAAGTGTTCGAGATGACTTACATTACCAATGCAGCTCTCGCACAATTATCAGATATCTACATCTTGGAATTCATTGTTGAGGAGCTGCGGTAAGAATTAATATGGTAAAAGAACACGCGAAGAAGAGGATTACTTTTGCTTAACAAAACTTGGAAACAGATTGGGGGTTAATGATATACTCGGACGAGAAAGTTTTTAAAACCAACATGGAAATGCGCGTGCCACTTTGGAACCCTAATAACACAAGATAGGCGTTTTACCTCGACGCCGGAGTGAAAGCATAACTCTTAAGTATGTGGGGCTGAATGTCTTCCGCTGGAACGGGTGAGTTGGTGCAAACAACTTCCCGCATGACTTCCATGGAATACTTATTATATACCGAACGAGAAGAAATAGTGTTTGTTCACGATAACAGTGCAGTTCATAAATCTCGATTGGCCAAACAATGATTCGAAAGGAGACCATGGATTGAGGAAGTAGATTTTCCACCAAAATCGCCAGATTTGAATCCGATCGAGATATTATGTGCTGCAGTTGTGCAAGAATGCAACAATGTTGAAGGGATTCACCGCATTCGAACATCAGAACAAGTTTTCCAGCACGCTCAAACTGTATGCGAAAGGTTCAGAGGACGAAGCACCTGTGATACTCTGGTTGAATCTCTCCCACGACGTTTAAATGAGGTGATCGATAATAATGGATTTTGGACGCATTAATTTTTTTTATAATTTCAAAATTTGTATGACTAATTTCAAAGAATTTTAGATTTCTAAATAATACATATTGTGTTAGAAAAATATGTTTTAAATAGTAAAATAGATTTTATTAATTAGGTAACTTTCAAATACAATAACTATTCTTTGAATTTGGATTCAAAATATTTTTTAGAAGATAATAATACAATACATTTTTACAGGTAACTTGTCACATTCTTGCTTTACTGTTATAATAACACTTAGGAGATGTGCCAGTATTTTAAGTACTCCATATGCGTTTTTTATATGTTGCTATTGCTCTTTGTTTTTGTATTATATTATTTCTAATAAATGATGTGAATATACTATACATTACATCTGCCTTAATTCCATTGGGAATCATTGGCGCCCTTTATTTTGGGCTCTTCAATCCTTTTTATTAAGCTGGATTAGTGCTTATTATTACATATAGCTTGTGTCAAATATTCTTGTCTGATTTGGCCTTTTCTACTATATTCCTCCATTCCTGTCTATTTGTGACTTTTTTTCTCCAACCCCTCACATTCATCTTCTTCATATCCTCTAGGACTTCGTTTTTCCATCTATTTTTGGGTTTTCCCCTTGGTCTTGTTGTTCCTGGTTCCCATTCTGTTATTGTTTTAATCATTCTATTTTCATTTGCTCTCGTTACATGTCCCAGCCATCGTATCCTTTGCGCTTTGATTTCTCGTACTATGTCCTCACTTTTTATCTCTCTGTCTATTTCTTCATTCATCCTCACTCTATATTCATCTTCTCCTGTTCTCACTGGGCCCAGAATTCTTCTTAGTATCTTTCTTTCATATATTCTTAGTTGTTCTTCATCCTTCTTTGTTAACCTCATTGTTTCTGCTGCGTATATAACTGTGGGTCTTATTAATGTTCTGTAAATTCTTATTTTTGTGTCTTTTGTAAGCTTACTGTCTTTTAGCAGTGGTTTGTATATGTTGAACATTTTGTGTCCCCTTTGGATTCTATCTTTTATGTCTTGTACTTTACTGTTTTTATTATTTATCTCGGTACCTAGATACGTTAATGCTTGCACTTTCTTGAATTCATATTGTCCTATCTTGTATGGTGTTTGATCTTCTGTGTCTCCTCTTTTGCACTTCATATACCATGTCTTATCTTTGTTCATTGAGAGCCCTCTTTTTTTCGCTTCTTTGTCTATTATCTCCAACGTTTCATTTAGTTTTGTTTTCCGTCTTGATATAATAACTAGATCATCAGCATACGCCACCACCTGTATTTCCTTGTTTCTTATTGTTCCTCTGTGTCCTGTTTTTCTTATTGTATTTTCTATGGCCACGTTGAATAGCACTGGCGATAGTGCGTCCCCTTGTCTTATGCCCTTGTTTATCTCGATATAATCTGTCTCTTCCTCTCCTACTTTTATTGTCGCTTCTGAGTTTTCCATTGTCATTTGCGTGAGTCGTATTAATTTTTGTGGTATTTGTAGTTCTTGCATGTCTTTTATTATTTGTGGTCTTCTGATTTCGTCGAATGCTCTGCGGAAATCTATGAATAGCAGGTGTAGTTCGATGTTATATTCATAGGCTTTTTCTATTATTTGATTCATTATGTGTATGGCGTCTACCGTGGATCTGCCTGGTCTAAACCCACATTGATAATCTCCCAATTCCCTTTCCGTGTACTGTCTTAGGCGTTGTTGGATTATGCTTGTAAATACTTTGTAGGATGTGTTTAAAAGAGTAATGCCTCTATAGTTGTTGCATATTTCGGGATCCCCTCTTTTGAATAATGGTGTGATTGTCCCTCTTCTCCACTCATTTGGCATTTTTTCTTCTCTCCAGATTTTTTTTATTATATTAATCTCTTGTGTAGTTCTATTCCTCCATATTTCAACATTTCCCCATTCACTTCATCCGCCCCAGGAGTTTTTCCATTCTTTATCTTTTTAATCGTTTCTTGTACTTCCTTCAAGCTTGGTTCTTCCTCTATTTGTTCGGTCACTTCGTACCCCCTGTCTTCTAGTTCTGCTTCTTCTTCTTTTGTATACATTAAGCTCTGGAAATGTTCTCTCCAACTTTCTTTTACTATTTTTTCTTCCACTTGTAGTCTCCCTTCTTTATCTTTCACGCCTCTATTTTTAATTCGGTTGTTTCTTCGGGTCCTTCTTATGCTTTCATACATTTCTCTGGTGTTGTTTCGATTTCTGTTGGTCTCAATCTCTTCCATTTTTTGGTCTATCCACTCTCTTTTTTGAATATACTATAACTTATATAAATTGGACAGTAGTTTTGTTTTAATATGCTACTGAATACATATTTTTTTTCAATAAATCTTATTCATTAAGGTTAACTTTTCTTAACTAACAATAAGGTGGATTTTCTTCAAGCAACAACAAATAATAGTCTACATAATAAAACAGAATTTTAAATATTATTGAAAAGTTGTATTAAAAAAATACTCTAAAAATAAAATAACAACATAAATTAAACTTGCCTTGAAAATAGAGATAATGGTCTTAACAGTACAATACTAGAGTTTCTTAAAAAACCTCACAGGTTTTAAACGTGTGGTGGTTAGAGATGTGAGGTAGAATGCTCTTAAATCCCCTGTTTAATAAATATACATTATTTTGTTTTACTATTTGAATTAATTTTTAAAATTTACAATTAGTTCTTTGTGCGTAAATTAATTTAAAAAATTATACTCCAAAAGAATAAACTTCGGGATTTGAACCAATGACCTGTTGCACAGAGACGCGGTGTTTTGCCACTGAGGTACACCGGCTTAACATTTATGATCATCTTATCTACCTCTTCTTGTGATTACATTTTGTGCTTTTTGGTTTTTAATATTAATAAATAAAATTAGGATCTTATTTAATTAAAAACATATTTTGTTATAGAATCACCTATAAAGCTGCAAACTAAACAAGAAAAATCAAACTCCGCTATTTTGCGGATTTAATTTGAAAAGAAATAATCTAGAGATATAACATTAGGTATAGATTATTTCTATAATAATTAGCGTCATTATAGTTATTTTTTTTATAGTTTGAATATTTGTATGACTAATACTTGTTCCTAATCCAAATAAAACCGGCGAATTTGATCAAATTTGAAAATAAATTGCATTAAAAATATTTCAGTTTAAGTTTGGTCTTGATATATTTAGGCAACCCAACAATCACCTGTGTGCGCAGTTTATTTTCTAAGTACCTATACGAGTGTCATTTAATTTGTCTTTCAGTTTACATATTTATTGGATAATTGCAATAATACACACAAATCATCAGGCAATTTTATTTCTCCATGTATTACTCTCTAAAGAATAAAATGAATATAACCCCTCTAAATATTTTTAGTACATACAGTGTGCATTCTATGCACACGTTTTTCCTATATAGCAACACACTGTAGATTTGTTGTTTTTTTTATCCTCTGTGGTTGCGCAATTCTTTCATACATATTTTAACTAATGTTTAAATGAAAAATGACACAATCACACCAAAATATAAACGTTAATACAAGAAAACAACAAATCTCCAAATCAAAGTGATAAAATAGTTAAATTGTACCCTGCACTACACCGATATATGACATGAATTCATGGTCCTACTGTAAGCTACAGGCAGGCGTGCAGAACAAAAGGTATGTAGCATGAGCACATGGACTTTCATAGCAGTCCCTGCCTATAAATTGCATGGTATCATATTTTATTTGTGACCTGTCCTATCTATTGTGCAAGTTACAACTTTTAAGAGGTAGGAAAGATTTTAGATTATATAACTGAAATTTGTCTCTGTATTTACTCTTCTTCTATTCATCATTACTGGTCGAGGTGGTTTTTTTTTATAAAAGTGCTTAAATTAATTTATTAATAAAAAATACATTGAAACATCATAGCTATCAGTCTGTTTATTGAACATTAAAAATATATTCGAATATAAAATAATATCATTCTTGTTATTGTATTATTAGATGGTAGGTGTACCAATTAAAAAAGACGAGGCCAATGCCATACGAATGACAGCTCCGATACAGCCTCCTCTAAAATACTCGCCTGCACTAACTGCACAAATAAACCTATAAGATTTGTAGTCAGTTCAAAATTGTTTGAGAACTAAAACGCAACCGTTATTACAATGTGATTTCATAGACTTTAAAAGACTACTGCGCTTGCTTATTAGTTCCAATTATTTGTGAATACTTTTGAACTGCCTCTGCAAATAAATCTAGTATCGTTTCTTGTGCAATATCATTACAGGGTTCTGCACTAGTGGAATTACCTTTACTAGAAAAAAACTGAGTGTTTAATTTAATCATTAAAGATAATACATATTATCATTAATGCTTAAATTAAACACTTTCAAGATCCATCAGAAGATTTGCAGTTCTTCGACTCCTTTCCATTAGCCAGACCGAGTTATTTGAATCGAATTGCTCTATATGGTCCTTTGCTCAGGCCCTATACTATTTGCCTTTGCTAGTCCAACGTCTTTGCTTCTGGCAGAACAGGATCATGCCAGCATCCAGCCTTCCCTTGTTGGGAAACGTTTTCAATTTTTCTTTTTAGGGCCCCAGATCTTTTGTCTGCATTTAGTCTTCTAATTTTACTTGCAAATAAACCTAACACAGCACAGGCAGTCTAATTTTTCTGTAGTTCCTATTAACTCTGTGACAACAGAAACCGGATCTCAAGTGACCCATGCTTTAATTTTTTTAAAATAATTCTACCGCTTTCCAAAATATTGTTTTAGGCATTCGTGTATTGTTATGAAGGTATTTTAGAATAAATTTCATGAAAAACTATGAAGTCCAGTTTCCAGAATAAGTAACAAATATAGTAATAAGTGTGATTAGACAGGCTATTGTAAAGAAAGTATGCAAATTATGTAAGAAGCAATTTTCACTGAATAAACCTATTACTTGTGAATGTTTACCCTTTTTTTGTTGGTAGGTTAATAATTCAAATGGTTGTAAAAAAATCAATATATTATAATAGATGCATTTATAATAGATAGATTTGAGAAGAGTAGTTCCCAACTGCTAGAAATAGATAACAGTAATATCTGAATATACATGAAATATACTTATTATTTAATTTTGCATTAACACTTAATCCTTTCTAAACACATAATACCCTTAGTACTTATATTTAGAAAGGAATTTCAAGAAACTTTGGAATGTCTTGTTCTTTTAATAAAACCTTCTTTAAAACATTTTTAATTTCTTGTAGCCTTAGTAGTGTAGGGACTAGCGTGCTCTTCTCTCACCTCAGTGGCTCGGGATCAACTCCCAGTACCGGCAGATCTGGTTATGGATTTCTGTAGTTTTCCTTAGCTGTAACACAAATGTGGGATTTGTGCTAATACCATCTGTTAAGTTGGCTGCAACCGCACGTTAGGTTTGCCTAATAGTAATAATCTCCACCCCCTCCCGCACAAGCTTCTGGGTCCTGGTTTGCCAGGTATATTTATTATTATTTATACAAAACAGAAGCTTGTTGTCGTGATTTCATTAGATAAGAAGTCCTCAAACAGGTTGATCAAGGTGAAACAATTAACAATGTTGTTAGAGAACTAGGTGTAGGTGAATAACTGTAGGAAATTGGGTGAGGAACTGATGGAAAATCTTCCGTCATGCTTTGAGTTAGAAGCTTCAATTGATAGTGATGCTGTCATTACTTTTGCCAACTCTTATTTAACCTAATTTTATGACTTATTTTTTTGAAGTAGTTAAAAATGGACGAATTTTTGTTGCATCCAGCACAATTTCTCATGCATTTAATAAACTCATATCTGTATTTTAGGTTATAATTTTAGTAAATCATAAAACTACATGTGGCAGTCTCACAAGTTCGTTTACAAACCTCAAAATACCTGCTTTATGTAGTATTGTATTGTGTTCAAATTCAGTCTAAAATAAAACACTGAATAAAATTTAAAGCGCTTTTACGCCGTCTTGATGATGTTCTATTTACAGAAATTACTGGTATTCTCAGTATTTTGCTATCCATAAAACTACCATTTTTACTTGATTCTTATCTAATACTTATCTCTGCTTCCAGTGGAATCCAGTTGACTTTTAACTGGTTCCCCATCAAGAGTTATTAAGCTTAAAATGAAAAGCTGAATTTTTGCAGGGCTATAAATATTAAAGGAGTTATCTCTCACAACTGACATTTTCTGTTTATAAACTATCCTTATAAATGTACAAACAATTGAGATTGCATCTCTTCCTGAAGAAAATATTCTGAAAAGTGAATTTTATTTGTTCGCAATTGTGTCCAACTTTGAGTAAAAAATCACTTTTTAGAAAGGACATTAAATAAGTAAAAGAATTCAAATTGTAGCTTGGAATATGCCAAAAACACACATTATGACATTAAAGAAAAAATTAAAATGAAATTAAAATTTACATAAATGTGTGCAAAGAATTGTGTGCGCAATTAAACAGTACTGGCCACCAGCTTTGAATGAGATAAGATAAAAATAAAACAATGTATGTTTTAAACTACCCAAACAAAAGAGAAATTTTTTCAATGGTCAGGTAACTAATTCTATTTTTCTGGATCGTTTAAAATGGACCAACCCTGCATGATTAACCGTTTGCTTACTGCTGGCATGTTTTATTCAGTAGACTCAATATATGTTCAGAGAATCTTTGACCAGTTCTGGTTTATGTTGAATTATAGTTTTTTTTGTTACTGTGTTTATTTACCATTGCAGAACTTTTTATTATTTTTTTCAAAATTTATTTCATAAGTTTTTTAATCATCCGTTCATTATCATAAATAAAACAACTATAGTATATCTTAAAAATCTATTGAATAATCGAGTATTTAAACAAAAAAAATAGTTAATAAAGTAATGCAAAACATGTTTGCTCATTTAAAAACAATTTTTAACACATAACTACAACAATGTATGATTAAAAATCAGTTGACAAAATGTTTGCCAATCTTTTGAATGTGTAGTATATGAAAGCCTACATTCTAAAGCACAAATATGAAACAAACCACGGGTTAAGTATAAGAGCCTAAAATAATTTGACCATATCTCCACTTTTGTCAGCTACTTTAATCTTAATATAAGTTATCACAATTTTATTTGTACAAACTAAATCATCAGCAGCTAACAGTTAACAGGACCTGCTGCGTTGATGGTTCCTTTGAGGACAGAAGCCCCAAATTAGATGATTAAATACTAAGGGGATATTATCTGTTTAAATGAAATTGAAATTGCAATTTATTTTTTTAGTTTTTGAAAAATGGAAATATAGTAGATTGGTTCTTCTTAGCTAAAATTACTATTTATTTAAAGAAACAGATTCTGCCAAAGAGTTCTGATAGTAGGTTCTTAGAGTTTTGTTTGTCTCTTAGAACTCCAATTCTCTGAAACAAAATAAAAATAAACTTATGCTTCATACAGTAATAGATTCAATACAAATGAATCAACAACCTCATCAAACAAAATATCAAAAAATTGTTTGCTACAACATGTTTCTATGATAATAATAATAATTCAAACTTTTCAAAAGATACTAGGATTTCTACTTGAAAATTCATAAATTCTGGAAGTAAATATCATCGCCTTTAATGCATACACGCTTAACTCTGTTTTAGCAACTTTACAAGCGAACAGTTTAAATGCTTATAAAACTTTATTGCAGATGATCTGATAAATTCTCTGAAATTTTGTAACAAGCAACATTGCTAGTTACAATTGAGATTTAAGAACAGAGTTATGCCCGTATGCGTTAAAGGCGACGATATGTAAAGGATATTCTGGAACGAATATATGAAAATTATATCATTCACTTTATACTCAAATTTATTTTAAGGGATGAAGTTAATACTTGATAGCTCAAACGTTTGTTTTACTATTTCAGTATACAATTTTCATTTCGAATTGTTAAATAGTCTATCCATTCATATTTGAGAGTTTTCAAGAATTTACCTGCTAATGTGGTTTAAACAGATTCATTGTTAATAACTATGTGTCATTAAATCTTCGAAATTGTTAATTGTTTTGGTGGACTTGAATGTTAATAAATATGGTTGAATAAAAGCTTTTAATCTTCTTCACGAAATATATTATATACAAATATAGCTAATAATCCTATTAACAAGTTGTAGAAAGACTTGCACTTCTCATGATTTTTTTAAAATTTTTTTGTATATATAAAAATCACGAGAAACTTTAAAAAGAGAAAGAAATACAAGACATCAAATTATTATTTTCCCATATCATTTCCCATTAGTAGTTTTAAGTTTCTTTATATTTAAACATGGATTTTTCAAAAAATGATTGTTCTTCCTAATCCATTTGGTTTATTGTTTTGAGAATGGCTACATCTTAAGAAAGCCGAAACTGCAGTCAACTTTAGAATTTATTATGTTTTAAATATATTTTGTGAAGAAGACTAAAAGCTTTTATTCAACCCTATTTTGTGTCATTAACTTAACAGTGGCCAGTATAGGACAGCAGTATCAAAACATTTTAACATCTTAAACGAAAAGCTCCACAAAGTAAGCCGAATTAGCACTTTTGTGGACTCATGTCATTTATTATAGCTTATAGGTAACCAACATCCAACATACACGTTAAATGTCAAACTTCAGTTTATGTCAAAAACTACTCGTATTTCCATACTTTGGACTGTGTGGTTTTTGAAACTATCTGAAATACCAAACAGTTCTATATACATTCATTTAGATTTATTTGTTACTTATATTTTATAATTTGCAGTGTATCACTTGTATTTGATGTAAGTCGTACACAGCTACCTTTACTTTATTTGTGTGTGTGTGTGTGTGTGTGTGTGTGTATGTATGTATGTATGTATGTATGTATGTATGTATGTATGTATGTATGTATGTATGTATGTATGTATGTATGGTTGGTTGGTTGCCTACTGTACTGTTATTAAGCAAATTTTGTATTTTAAATTCATAATTTCACAATTTCGGAAAAACAGTAATGTACTCCTCAGTGCTACAGTTGACTTTTTTAATCACTCATATGGTTATTATAATTCCATATTCGTGATAAAAAAACTCAACTTTAGCACCTTGATATAAATTTGGTAAGAATTTCAGATTTTAATAATTTATTGTATCGAACAAATTGTAGAATATGTACCGGGTGTGTTATTGGTTTTGTTATATAGGCAAATAGCATGTATAAACACAATTTCTTAAATATTAACTCCATTAATTTTAAAGACAAAGTGACTATAGCAAAGTTGTAGATCTTATTGAATATTGTTCAATAACAACCTCACTTTTGCTATCTGTGCTAAGTAGTTTCCGTGATATAAGTGATTTTCTGGTATAGGAAACTAATACTGTAAATAAATTATAAATATCTGGACAACAATTTCCCAGAGCACTGGATTGGATGTGGTGGGGCAATTCATTGGCCACCACGTTCACTAGATATGTCATGGATTGATTTTTTCTCTGGGGTGTTATTAGGCAGTCATATACTGGTATTGAATGACAGAAGAGAGCTAGGCAGAAATATTTGTGTATCAACTGGAGAACACTTGGTGATAATTTTATAACCAATTGGACTACTGCTTAGCCACAAATGTTGAGCGCTTGAACATCTTTTATAAATTTATTCTTGTTTTTGCTTTTTTAACTGTTGTATAATCTTGTTTAGGGTTTAATTACTATAATTGTTAAATAATAATAATAGTGCAATCTGAACCCAATAATAAAACTGAAACTTTTTCATATTAGTGTCATTCTTTTTTGTATTGAAAATATCTTAAATTTATAATGTAAAAACATGACAATAACCTGGCAGCAGTTCTTTAGATTAATTTGACAACTATTGTCATGGCTAATAATAGTTTATAAAAATAAGTTTCTTGCACAATTTTAATCTATTTTTGTACACTGGTAGCACATTCTGATGAGTGAATATATTCCATGAATCCAGTGGCGGCTCGTGGCTTCCTAGGAAGGTGAGACTCGAAAAAAAAATCCTGCTGCAAAACCCAAGTTAATCTGTGGGCAGTGCAATGTGTAAATAATGTTAAAGGATCACATCCAATTTCAGGCAGTTTAACTCTCCGGCCATAATGCTAGCATCATCATAACATTGAGCAACTAATTCTTGTTCAAAATTAAAGGGTTATAAAATGTTAGCTATTAGATCATATAATACATTTACAGTTCTATCAGCAGTTACGTCAAAAAACCCTAAAATTCATTCTTTTAAATTTCCATTATTTACAAACCGGACAGTAATGGGGCATTGTAATTTTTCACTAATGTCTGTTGTATCATCAGCACTTATTGCAAAATAATTTGCATTATTAATTTTACTGTCAATTGATTCTCTTAAATAATTCTCGCAACAAGAAATTAATTGATTTTAAATAGTTTCTCACCAGTAAAAATGTTTTTAACTCTTCAGCATGTTCGCTAATTTCTACATTGCGTTTAATCAAGCACTCAAATATTTATTTAAAATTGCCACGATTATCTAAAGTAGTCGATTCATCATAGCCCTGAAATGGTAATTTCTGACTGCCCAATAAAATTGTAATGTCAATTAAATAATACATAAGTTGCCGATTTTGTATACATTCTCATTGTAGGTGTGGGACCTAGAAAATTTTTAATACGTTCTTTTGAAACGTTATATTTTTTTACGCCTCTGGAAAATGTTTTTAATCATTATAACCTGTACTGTTTTAACCATACATTTTTAACAGTGTTCTCAGTAATTACTGCCACAGAGCCATTTATGCATTGCATACCAAAAATTATGAAAAGCCTGATTTTGTAATTTGTCAACAGACATAAAACCGATTTTTGGCATCGGACGTTGCTCTAAAATGAGTTGCTGTTCTATTCCATTACGCATTAAAAATTATGTTTCTAGTAAACACATCACACAATCATATTGTGGATCATTTCCTTGCATCTAAAACAAAAATTTGTTACTAGCTGCTTAATTAAAATCCCCAACTTTTTCACTAATATACCTAAACGTTCCCGTGAATACCTTATATAGCACACAAGTTAATACGATTTTGAAAAGTAAAACAAAACATGAAAGAAATCGTCTTCGGTAGTATTCGGACGGCAGTCGCGTCGGTAAAATAACATTATACGAACCTCGATCTTTCATTGATTCATGAAGCTGTGAAATCTCAGCTTCAATGCTGCCTATAGGAAGAGTTTGCGATCGATAACCATACCGCTGTGCTGTAATGAGCTAACAAATGCATACAGAGTCATGAACTGAAGCTTGAAATTTTGAGCCTCATCCATTCTGTTTATCGCGTTGTCTGCGTTGGGTATGCGCATATAAATACATTTTATTATAAAACTAGGAAAACCTTGTCAAGACATGACGGTCAAAAGGATTGAAGGATTTCCTTATATACAACATTCGTTGTTTGATTACAATCCTTCGGATTTTTATGAATGATTATTTAAATAAACAACCAAACATAATCAGTTGAAAATTCTAAGCCTAAACACTGCTCTCTTCTGATATATCATCCACAATGGCTTACCCCTCCCCTAAGGTTTATTCTACATACATATATACGGAAATTCTACCTTATGAAATGATAATAAAATCAAAAATCGATCTTGTTTAAAAAATTCTTGAAAACGTCTATTAGTACATATTTCAAAAACATGACATAAAAATAGTGTTGGCAATTTCCGGAATTTTATTTTTTGGTAACTATCTTTGGAAATATTTTCGAAAAAAAAGTTGATTCCCAAAGTGTGTTCCGTGAAACCCGGTGGTTTAGTGGAAATATATCAGTTGTCCTGTAATATAATAAAAGGATACCACTTGCAAAGCTTTGAACGTTCCTACAATAATGACCTAATTAGTATTTTATTTGTTGGTGCCTTTTGCTACCACATATTTATGTGAAATACAAAAACAAAGTATCAGGATAAGCTGGATGCTACACAAAAATCAGCCTTGTGTTTTAAATAAATTGATTTCTTTAATATAAAGTATTTACAGGAATGAATTCCAAGAACAAATATTTATTTATGAAGACAGTTTAATAGGTAACTAACAAAGGCTAAGTGAATGAAGCATCTAAGTAATAGAATTTTCATTAATTATATAAACATTATACTAATATATGTTATTATTATTATTATTGCATTTTGTTATTAATACATATATGCGGTTTTCAACTAATGCGGGTTTGTCTATAATTTATTAATCGTGAATAGTTCCAAAAGCTACTAACGCTGGGGACTGATCTGCAAGTAGCAGTTTTAGATTTTATTTATTTAAAAATATAAAACTAAAGAAAAATACAGATATTAAGTAGTGTTGACTAATATACAAAACGAAAGCTTCAATGTAAAAAAAGAAACACGTAATTTGGCCCAATAGAACTCTCAAACGTACTGGAACAAAAATAAGCCTTGGATTTTAAATATATAGATAAGCTTATTTATATTAAATTCAATATTTTTAAACTAGAAAGTATTGATAGATTAAATTTATTAACATAGTAATAAAAAAATAATTGATGGTAAAATACTTAGATTTTATTTAGTAATTATTTGGTTTCGTTTAGGCTCAGCCTCACCCGCCAAGCTGCGCCTGCATGAATCTGTGCTTAATAATACTTGCATTTACTTCTATGTCTAAATTCAACTAGATAATACCAGTTATTAGCGAATATGTTCCTTCTGTTTTTTGAAATCGGTATTAATTTTTAAGTTTTTTTGGCTTCATTGTTTCATTTTTATAAAGATTCAGATAAGTTACAAAAAACTATTAGGAGGCCACCAGAGAAACGTCCTCTATCAAATAGAAAAATACCCCTTTTTGCCCCTTTATGGCTAGAATTCTAAAAAAAACCATTAAATCATTTTCTAAAAATTTTTTAAATAGGTATCTATAAACCAAAAGGAGATAAGAAGAGTTCTATAATTTACCCCCAAAGCTAGATCTTAATTTAGGGATTAGTTAGAGCAAAATCCTGAATTATGTTTCGACACATCTTGATGGGTAATCTTTTTAAGCAAAAACCAAGTTGATATTTCATCAGGTCTAAGAGATATTGACGAATTCTTGAAAACACATTTTACCCCTTTATTCCATCCCCTTTGGAGGTCGAGTTACTAAATTCCTTCATGCTTAGTTTATGGAAGGAGTACACTGCCTGAATTTTATATTTCTAGAACCAGAGTTTGGGCTGGACGTTGATGTGTCAATCATTTGATGTTATAATATACATATTGGAAACACATGTACTTGTTTTGTATTAAATAATAATATAAAAGCGTTTATAAAAATTTTAGTGGGATAGTGAAACGAGATGATGAAACTGACGAATATTATTCCCCTCTACTGTTCCCCCTACTATCAAAATTTATAGTACATGTTGGTTGAGTGTAAAACGAACATGAACTTAAGTCCAAAGCCCTGACATGGTTTGTTATGAACGGATTCTAAGCATAATAGTCAGTATACAGATAGACAAATGTACGGCTTTGGCATACCATAACAATTCATAAAAACTAAATCTCTCACATAAAAACTTGATTATTTTTTAAATGTGGATAACATTATGTAGAACAAAAAAGTAGTACATATTATTCGAAATTTCTCAAAACTTTGGGCTTAATGTGGCAGGTGTTAATTAGGCTCAAATTTAGTAGGGATTACTTTTGAACATAATAGAACAATATTCCAAACGGGAATATCTAAAAGTTCAAAGTTTGAAAATAAGTGGCATTCTATACTGTGATATATTGTGGATATTTATTTACACTCACATTTCTTATTTCTTATAAAGAAAACCCTAAATAGTTTATAAAATTAAAGATCAATATTAGATTGATAATGCTACCTCTTGTTAGCTATTGCTTGCTGGGTGATCAGATACAGAAAGTTTTGATTTCCTACCACAGCTAACAAGATCCTACTCCTTGCATATGTGCATTCAGCATCATCAGTGGCAATGTTACACCTAGTATATATGGATATATTACAATAGGGTCGTTTCACAATTTTGAAACTTAACGTTTTTACATTCTATATAATTAGTAATAATGAAATAAATAAAGATTATTAAAAGTTTCACAGTTTTATTAAAATATACCTGACAATATTGTTTCGACAGCTATGCTGTCATTATCAAAGGTAATATAATTATAAACAAACACGTCGCTAAGGTAGATACAAAAATAGGTAACTAGATAAAATAATAATAATAATATTAAATTCCTACATTTTTGTAATAACAAACGCAAATTAGACATTTTAGAAGCCTTTGAGATATACAAACACAAACTCAGGGTACCTTTAATGAATGAACAACTTGAGCTCAGTAATTCTCCGTTACTGGAAGTATTAGATGTTTAATTATGATTTTTATTATTATTATTATTATTTTATCTAGTTACCTATTTTTGTATCTACCTTAGCGACGTGTTTGTTTATAATTATATTACCTTTGATAATGACAGCATAGCTGTCGAAACAATATTGTCAGGTATATTTTAATAAAACTGTGAAACTTTTAATAATCTTTATTTATTTCATGATTATGGAGTTCCACAAAATAAGGCTGGAAACAATAAACAAAATTAGTAATAACTCGACGTATTTTTTTCAAAAGTTTTAGTGCAGCTGTTAGCGAGGTATTCAATTTTAAATTTTTTTGTCCTTTTCTAGTACAACAACGTCATCGTCCTCGCATGCGCTGTATTAAAACTAAATATGTAAGTTGGCAATACGAAATCATTTGACAAGTGTTGTGTTTATATTTACGTGCTTGATAACTTGATACGTTTCAATCAGGTATTGTTTTATTATACATGTTCAGTAAAACAAGTAATGCGACGGCCGTATTTGTTAATTAGCGGAAAAGGGAATGTGAATTTTATTAATATACGTAAATGATTAAACAAGTTGGCATGTTTTATTCAAGGTTTATTAATATTTAATATGGATGTCAAGAAGTGTTTCGTGCTGCCGTATACAAATGGTTCTTTGAACAGTACTAAAGGTTTATTTAATTGTAATTCTTTTTAATTTTTTACCGGGATCGGAAACTATAAAAAACGTGGTGGTTGGCCGTTGGAAGAACTAACATTTTATTATGCAATTCTGGTACAATACAGTATATTATCTGAACGCTTATATAATTTATTTTGTGCATGTTTTTGCTTGTAGTTTGACTAAAGACGGTCTTCATTAACCCTTTTCTTTTAAGAGAAAACGTGGAACACACACGCTTTGTTTAAAGTACAGCAGCTGATTTGATCGGGTCCGATCGCGTCTCACGTTCGGTTTATGTGCTCGTCGCTGGCAGATTTCCAGTATTGCCAGTGTTACGAATGTAAATCGCGTTCCATGTTGAATAGTACGATGGTGTCAGCGGTGTAGAAAAGGACGGAAAATATTTAAACTTTAAATTCATGTTATTAAGTTATCGTAATACATTTATCGATTTTATGTGGACCTGTTCATTAGATAACTGTTATACTAATAAAATATACAAGTTATGTCAAAATTTAAATTCTATGCAACGACCCTATACACCATAGTTGAGAACAATAAAAATATTGAAAACTATTTTTCTCTTAAAAAACTCAAAGGCATTACAATTATACATAGGTAACTTTTGTAAAAATAAAATATGCAATAACTAATAATAATTCATTACATTTCATTTGCTTGTATCTCTTTAACGAACTTGTTTTATATGATTAATGATATTTAACACCAATTACATTTTTTTCCAGGCTTTAACACAGGCGAATTGAACAATTAAACTGTCAAAATCCTATTTTCCTATACATTTGGTAAAACTTGAAATTTTAGTTCGCCATTCGCACATACTATACACCATTCGATGCGTCTCATCAAGCTCAACAATAGTGTCCTAAGTTAACTTAACCGAATCTAACCCAACACAACCGAGCCTAACCTAATCTAGGTTTAAGTTAGGTTAGCGTTATTCATCAATTCATACGTGTTTTAATTTACTTTTTGGTTGGGTTTGACTAGGTTAGGTTAGGTTAGGTCGCATGCGCATCAGAACATGCATGTTCAGGTAGGGTGGAAAAATTAACATGGAAGGCTATGGCTTCCCTTCCAAAAAATTCTTTGGCGATTATCTTTAAAACTATAAAATACCTTTGATAATGACATTTAATGTCGAAACAATATTGTCAAGTTAAGATACTAATAAAACTTGTGAAACTTTAACTAATCTTTGTATTTATATTATATTTCATGATTATGGAATTCCACAAAGTAAGGCTGGAGACAATAAACGCTATCTTTAAAACGATTGCTCCTCCCCCAAAGTTCACTATTGTTCAGCTCGAGAAGCATCGAATGGTATACAGCATGTGCGGGTGGCGGACTGAAACTGCTCTGAAGATTGTTAATCCATTATCGCTGATCCAACAAGTCAGCACATTTATTTTGAAGTTTTTAAACAAGTTTCAAATTTCATTACAACTTACAAGTACAGCGTGAAGCACGTACAACAAAAGTGTTTTAGTTATTGTTAGCGTCGTCGTCAAAGCAGATAAATTATCAATACTTAATAATTTAATTAATCTATCTAATTTATACACCTAATATTATTGAATCACAATATCCTCTAATTGTTTTGAGCAGAGTATATGCATGATTCCCTTTTACTGTTTTCATATGATGTTTTTTTACTTCCAGTGCTTGTTTTAAGAGGCTATCTCCGGGAAACTGAAATAAATTTTCATTGAACGGAAACAGAAATAATTTATAAGCTATATATATAGCACTATAGCACCATAAGCTGCATATTGTCAGAATCTACGATAAATTTCGCTCCAGATACACTTACATTTCTGCACTGAGTCGGGGTCGCCTGGGAGAACTAGTTCAAAATGTACTGTACAAAAGTACAACAAAATCTTCTCTCTTGTCTATCTCAACAAATATTACTCCAAACTAAGCATTGTTATATGTCATTCGAAGCGTCTCGACGAGAACTACACCATGGAATACAAAGGCATTATGGTTTTTTGATTTTGCAATAATATGGTAACTAGTGGTGAAAAATGTTTTTTGATAAATGAGTAGCAACTACATCTTAATCCTAAGGGTAAGCATGATATATTATACATTTTCAGAATCCGCTCGTTTAGATGAATAACTTTCTCTATGCACCATCTTGATATAAACATTCCTTGAGAAGTTCAACGACATTTGTGGAGACTTGATTTCCAGACATGCTCGGAGAGGGAAATAAACGCAACAGGAGAAATTATAAATATGTGCAACAATAGAGAAAATATTTATACAATTAAGCGACAGATTTCTCAGCAATGCTCTATTTATAAAACTCAGAAATATTCATATTAGGTCGTTAAAAAAAAATCCGAAAATAAGGAATATTAGTACATATTATATTAGTAAATAAGTAGGGAACATTATTACTAAAAATCACCTCGATGCCTAAAATACTGCAAACCTCAACAGCAAAGTTAGTGATAAAATTATATTAATAACTAATAAACAGCACGACAACAAAAATAGGAAACTCAACAAAAATACCAACGTATGAAAAAAATTTGAAGACGTGGTATAGACTATATCATGTAGACGAGAGGATTCTGAAAATGTATAATATGTTAGCCTTACCTCGAGGATTCAGGTAGTTTCCAGTGTTTTATCAAAAAATCACATTTAACACCATATTAAACACAAACTAAAAACCACATGCCTTTGTATCACTTGGTGTAGCTCTTGTCGAGACGCTTGAAATGACATAATAGTGTATAGTTCGGAGTGATTTTGTTGAGATAGACATGACAAAAGATTTTGTTGTACTTTTGTACTGGCATCTTGGTTTAGATCTCCCAGGCGACACGGACTCAGTGCATGAATGTAAGTGTACCTGGAGAAATTTATCGTAGATTTTGAAAATAGGCAGCTTATGGTGGCAAACGTTCTGAATCCATAAGAAAATGGTAAAAAACAACAAAGATGCACCATGTTTTAGTATGTGAATGGAAAATTATTCACAGTTTCGATTATTTAGATTTTTCAATTATAAATTTCAGTATATGACATTTAACATTTACTACCAAAATGTTCGTGGTCTTCGTACCAAAGTTGATGTTTTTTATAGAAATGTATTATCGGAATCATATCATGCTATTATCCTTACGGAAACTGGTTTAAGTGATGATTTGCTTTCGGAAGAAATATTTGACGATCAGTATGTTATATATAGAGCTGATAGAGATAAAATTATATCAGGTAAATCAAAACTAGGTGGTGTTCTTATTGCAATAAAAAAATCTTTTAAATCTTCTTTAATTTTTTGTTCTAATGAATTACAATCAATTTGGGTTAAAGTTAACATTTGCGGTAATTTATTTTTTCTGAATGCATTCTACATTGAACTCCAGTCTACCTTAAATCGTTATGTACAATATGTGGAAAGTACTGATGCTTTTGCTGAAATTCTTTATACTGGTAATATTCTTATTGTGGGTGATTTCAATCTTCCTGAAGTTAAAGGTTCAAACTTTTATTTTTCTAACGGCAGTTCTATGGCAAAAATGATGGCAGACTTTATAAATTTCTTTAACCTTTCTTCTCTGAATAATATTGTTAATATTAACAATAAAACATTAGATCTTGTATTTGCTAATTTCAATGTAACGGTTTCACGAGAACATGTAACGCTTGTTCCACTTGATAATCATCATCCAGCTTTGTTGTTGACTGCTAAGACTGTAAGTAAAACTAATATTTCCATAAATTCTAATACATTAACATACAATTTCAGAAGAGCTAATTTTCAATTACTTACTGATATGATAAGAAATTGCAACTGGAATGACTTAGATTCGTGTACTGATGTAGATGAAGCGGTGAATGCTTTTTACAATAAAATTAATAACATTTTAGAAGTTTGTGTTCCCAAAAGTAAACCTAAAGCTAGTAAATATCCTCTTGTTCACATCTGAAATCATCCGTGACATAAAGTTAAAACAATATTATCACAAGAATAGAAACCGGTCACAGTTTAACTCTATTGAATTTAAAAGATTACGTGCTCTAATCAAACGAAATATTAATATTGCACACAAAAACTATTTACAGACTATTGAAGATAATATTAGTAATGGGGACGTAAACACTTTTTGGAATTATATAAATACAAAACGAAAGAATCGCGGGGTAGATGTAAATTTTGAATTGGATGGACAGTTAGTCACCAGCAATGGAGTAGCACAAGCATTTGCAGATTACTTCTCATCTGTATACAATCCATATTCTTCCACTGCTATTTCCTATGATTATAATTATGTAACTTCTGATGTTTTAAATATTCAATCACTTGAATTGTCTGATGTAGTAAATGCAATAAACAAATTAAAATCTAGTAAATGTGTGGGAGTTGATGGTATACCTAGTTATATTTTTAAGGGATGCTGTGAGTATTTAGCTAGACCTTTGCTGACAATATTCAACGTATCACTTAAGACTTCCACATTTTCAAGCAAATGGACAGAAACTAAAGTTGTGCCTATTTTTAAATCTGGAAATCGTAACAATGTATCCAACTATCGGCCCATTTCAATACTATCAGTACCTGCAAAAATATTTGAGTCTGTAGTATACAACAAAGTCTATATGCATATAAAAAGTTTTATTTGTAATGAACAGTATGGTTTTGTTAAACGTCGTTCTACTGATACCAATCTAATGTGTTTTTGTGAAGAAATCTGTAAAACTCTAGATGATGGAGTTCAAATGCATGTTATTTATACAGACTTATCAAAAGCCTTCGATAAAGTTGATTATTTAATCTTATTAAAGAAATTGTCATCTATTTATGGATTTTATGAGTTTCTTATAAACTGGTTTGCGTCTTATCTAAACAGCAGAAAACAATATGTACTTTATTGCTTCAAATACGAATGGATATACTATATCCAAAAGATATTCTGGCAAGAAAACAAGCATGCTCTTGAATTTTAGCAGTATATGAAAATGTGATCTGCTTATTAAATTTCTAAATTTATTTATTATTGTTTGATGCATTATGATTTTTTTATTTTACCCTTCACAGAAAAATCATCAGGCATTTTACTGGTTTGTGACATATAATAGTTGAGCAGGACTGGTTTAAACAATTCACTTCTTCTCATATTTAATCACATGCAGCACCATTTATGTAATCTGAAACATAAATGATAGATTGACCTGTAGTTTAAAATAAGGAAGAAAATAAAGAATTTCCAGAAATCTTTCCATATAGTCTTTTCCAAGGCCACTCAGAGCTAATTTTGTACAGTATGTTAAGTAAGATTGTGGCCGCCATTAATAAAAAAATCTACCTTTGCAATCAAAATAATTGTTTTAGTTTATTTAGTTGTAATATAACTTATTTGTGCTATCTACATCCAGGATATCCACTTTCCTTGTTTTTTAGTAACATGAACACATCGCCATGTGCTCTGTGCGGAAGAAAGGGACCTTATGACCAAATTTTCAATTTTCAGGTTTTGATGGTTTCAGTATTTTCAAAGCTTCCCCTTTCACCTCCAATCTACCGCATTACAAAACATCAAGACCTTTGTAATAAAATAACCTTAACTCTTAGCACGTATACATACGTAGAATCACAGAAAAATTGTGACCTAATTTTTTCCTTTTTTTGAAAAGTACTCAAAATTTGCAATGGCAGCTCATATTTTATGAAGAACAAGGATCAACTGTTCTTACTTATTAGCTTCTACTGACCATAGTTAATGAGCGCCACCCAATTTTGATCTTCATAGAAATTATTTCTGGATAAATTGTGAGAAACAAGAAAATATAACATAGGAAATAAAAGAGAACTACGTAAGAATCGAATCATTGTCTTTATTTTAATTCAAAATGCTCTCTTTGTAAATTTCTCACTACAGTACATTTGTAGTGTTGTATAGTAAAAAAATACTTGTGATATAGTGCTATGCCTGAAGCTAACAAAGTTAATCCATAAAATTTAATTTAGAAAATTCTATTATTGATGATAGGTTCTAATTCTGTAGCTATTTTTAATTATTTTTGTTACACCCGATAAAACTGGATACTTAATAAGAAATAGAATGTGCATCTAATGATATGCACATAAATTCAACTTTTTTTTTTTTATTGAATTTATTAAATAACAATCAGAATATACAATTCTATGGGTTATTTTGCGGACTAGGGGGTTATATGTAGAAAACCCCATGAATGTCATGATGAAGCTTCTGTAAAGAGGCCTCCTCCACCTTATTTAAGGTCATTTGGCCATTTCTGTTTTAATCTCCTGTTGTCATTTTGCATCAGTAGTGGTTGTAGTAGTGGGTTGGAGTGGGTCTCCAATCTTTGGTGATGTCGTTGGCTTCTCAGTTGAATTATCTCATGAATGGTTGCAATACGAAGATCTTGGTGGATCAGCTGATTGGAGACATACCATGGAGCGTCGACTATTGCACGCAGGATTTTCGATTGTGCTCGCTGGAGGATGGTTATACTGGATTTGCTGGCACATCCCCACAGTTCTATGCCATAAGTCCATATAGGGATGATTATAGCTTTGTATAGCAGGATTTTGTTTTCTAGCGACAGTCTTGATTTCCTGCCTAGGAGCCAGTATAAATCTTTTATTTTGAGGTCGATTTGTTTACGTTTTTTCTTTATATGATCTCTCCAATTAAGTTTGCAGTCTAAGTGGAGTCCTAAGTACTTGACGCAAAGTGACTGTGGGACTTCTGTACCATTGATGTAGACTGGAGGACATTTTTGTCATTTTAAGGTGAATGTGATGTGTTGTGACTTACTTGCATTGATTTTTATCCTCCACTTTTGGAGCCACTTTTCCACCATTAATGTAAAAAGGTGGTCTTGCAGATTTGAGGAAGCAAATACTGGATCTTCGTGAGTTGACAGAATGACAGTGTCGTCTGCAAAAGTGCCAGTGACTATGTAATCAGAAGTTGGAAGATCTGACGTGTAAACCAAATATAGAAATGGCCCCAGGACGCTTCCCTGGGGGACACCGGATCTGATAGGTTTAAATTGGGAGGTTTCATCTTTTACTTTAGTACGAAATAGCCTGTCTGTTAGGTATGATTTTAAAAGGTTGTGGTATGGTGTCGGAAGAGTCTGTTTGATCTTGTACAGCAAGCCTTCGTGCCATACCTTGTAGAAGGCTTGACTGACATCTAAAAAGATTGCAGAACAATATTTCCTTTCTTCTAGGGCTACATTGATTTCGTGTACTACTCTATGGCGCTGCTATATCGTTGAATGTTCTTGCCGAAATCCAAACTGATGATGAGGGAGTGCATTGAAAGTTGAATTGATTCGTTGCAATAGCAGCTTTTCTAGGAGTTTTGAGATGGTGGGTAGCAGACTTATTGGTCTGTATGAAGATACGTTGGTTGGTTCCTTCCCTAGTTTTGGTATAAGTATGATTTCAGATTTTTTGAGTTCTCTTGGCCAATATTGTAATCTCAGGATAGCATTGAATATATATGTCAACATCACTATCCCTTTTTTGGGTAGTTCTTTTAACATTTTTGTTGTGATCATGTCAATGCCTGATGCTTTCTTGTCATTTAGAAGGGAAATTCTTTCTTTGACTTCCTTTGGAGACACTGGTTGTATAGTTGTCAGATGATCAGTTTGAGCATTGTTATTTTGTAAGGTCGGATCTGGAGTGTCGTTAAGAGGAGTAAACACTTCTGTCAGGTGATTAGAGAATAAATCCGATTTTTCTCGATTACTTCTAGCCCATGTTATTGAGTTTGTTACTTCATTGCGTATTGGAGGAATGGCTGTCATAGGTTTTCTGGAAGCTTTGATTGGCTTCCAGATTGAGTTATCATAACGACTAAGATTTATTAAATATTGAGAGAGGCTATCATCACGCATTTGTTTGAGTTTTAATTTGAGGGTGTTACTTAGTCGGTTGTATGTGTTTTTGTCATGGGGTGTATGGCTTCTGTGCCACTTCGCCCTTGCTTTCCTTTTCTCAGCGATGAGTTGTTTAATTTCCGTTGGGATATTTCTATTCTTATCAGGCGTTTCTATTGGAGGAGTAGCTTGTTTGGCAGCTTCTTGCAGCATACTAATTAGTTTGTTCGTTGCTTCTTCTATTTCAGCGTGACTTTTCAGGTTAATGCTCAGGTTTACGTTGTTGTTTAGTAAATTTCGATATACAACCCAGTTCGTTCTGTGGCTATGAAGTGTAGCAGGGTTTTGAAGTTTATGATGGAAGTGCTGATCGTTGCTATTACTGGTGTGTGGTCAGAGGAGAGTTCATAGCTTGGTACAATATCAGTGTAAGTAGTTGATATTCCACTGGTTATAAAAAAGTCTAGTAGGTCTGACAATTTATTGGGATCACTCGGTCAGTATGTTGGGGTACCAGTTGAGAGGAATTAATAATTCTGTTCATGTAGTACAGTAGAAAGTTCCCTACCTTTAGTTGTTGTAATCCTGGAGCCCCACAATGTGTTTTTACTGTTGTAGTCCCCTCCTGCCATGAACGTTGGACCCAGAGTGTGAAAGAAGTTTTGGAAATCTTCTTTTTTTAGATTGTGCCGAGGTGGGCAATATACAGCGGAAACGATTAAGTTATATGGCATTGTTCTTACGCTTATTGAGGTAGCCTGCAGGTGATCTTTTTCATATTTAGGAAGTTCATGATGGCTGATGGTTGATTTTATTAGAATAGCGGTTCCTGCGTGAGCTGTATTATCCGGATGTTCAGTGTGATATAACTCATACTGTGGTATTTTAAAATATGTTTTGTCTGTAAAATGCGTTTCACTTATTAGCAAGATGTCTAGTAGGTTTTGTTGGAGGAATATTGTTATTTCATTTTTGTGTTGAGTCAATCCGTTAGCGTTCCATAACCCTATTCTTAGAAACTTAGCCATTATTTCATTTTCGACATTAACATTGTTATCGTATTTATGATCATATTATTTTGTTGTAAGAGTTGGTTAAATAATCCTTTGAATTCCTCTAAGAATTTACCCAATAGGCCAATACGATACCAATATTTTCTTCATTTTGTGGTGGCGGAGGGGCGTGTCCTCTTGTAACTGCAGCATAGCTAGCGTGTCTTTCTTGCGGTTTAAGCTGATGAGTGTTCTGGGTGTTCTGTATTAGATGTGATTGTCGAAGAGTATTGCTTTGTGATTTGGTATTATTTTTATAGTGGTTCTGGTAATACTCGCATCCTTTATAGTTGGCAGGATGCGTACCTCCACATAAGGCACAGGTAGCTGGCGTATCTTTACTTTTTTTGCATGTTCTGGTATCATGGGCTCCCCCGCATTTGACACATAGGTAGGGCCGATTGCAGTAAGATTTAGTATGTCCATACATTTGGCATCGTGTGTACTGGACTATTTTATTATTTGTTCTGGGTGGTTCAATTTCGATAATTCTGTTCGAAATTCCTTTTATTTGGTATATATCTTTGTTATTCTTTGCAGGCTCCAGGTCAACAAAAAACATATTTAGTGGCTCTTTAGATTGTCGGTGTCTTATATTTAATATATTTCTGACTGAGTGACCCCGTGTGTTAAGTTCTTCTTTAATAATATTCGGATCTATACTATGGTGGAGATGTTTAATGACTACTCTGTAGGCTTTGTTTTCTTTAGGTTGATAAGTATGAAGTACGATGTTTTTTTCCCTCATAAATTTGGCTAACTTTCTAAAGGCTTCGGATGTAGTTACATTGATTTTGATAGTGTTATCAGTCAAAGTTTTGGTTACATAGTGTTCTTCTTGTACTATTTAATTAATTTTGGTTATCATATTTTCGTAATTTTTAACACCATATACGAATATTGGTGGAGGTTTTGTAGTTTTCTCATCTGCTTGATTATTACTGGTTGTACCATCTGTTTCTAGGTTTGATAGAGCACAGTATTTATTGCTTATGGGGATATGATTATTTGTTATCTTCATTTTTTTGTTACTTTTCTTCCTCTTCACGCTGTTTACTACTTGCCATGGGTTATCTTCATTGATGTTTTCTATCTCTTCATCACTTGTTGATATCATTCTTGTGATTTGTTGTCTGTTGCTTTGCTGCTTGATTTGCTTGTAATGTTCCTGGTTTGAAGGAAATGAGTCTAGTTGGCTTGGATAAAACGACGTTGATGTAGACTGAGTTGGGTATGTTGATATTTGAGATGGTTGAGAATTTATGAATGGTAACTCGGAATTAGGTTCGGAAGGTTTACTTGGGATTGCGTTTGTGGTGATTGTGCACTTAATATTGAATGGCCCTGTATATAATTTAATTGATGTTGATGAATTGGATGCCCATTGTTATCATATCCGATAAAGTTCCCCGCAGGCAACATGTTTTGTTGGTTTATATCACTTCTCACTAAATTCTTATTATTCGTGAAGCAGACAATAAGGGATTTTTATCACTTGCTTGTTGCTAATCTTATCCGCCGTGCTTTAAATAGGTTATCAGACTTGTTTACGCTTTGAAAGTCAAACCGATAATATAAATTCAACTTCATATAAAAGGAAAGATCTTTCTTGATGATCTTGTGGCCGAGCCAGAGAAACCATGGAAGCTATCCTGGATTTCAGTAGGCAAGCTCTGCGATTGATTAATGATTGTTTAACAATCAAGATGCAAGATGTAATCAAACTGAAATCTCTCACTATGAGCGTAAAAGTTGGAATGAAGATTCCAAATTGTATTGTCACAACAAATCTATAGGACAAGATCAAAATAAAAATACATGACCTTCGAATATTACATTATGAATTTATTGCAATACTAAATCAGCTGACCAAACTTAGAATTACGAATATTATTTAATTAATTTTGCAAACTTCACAAATCTACTACACTGTATTGTATTAATAAATAAATGGATATACAGATAAAAATTAGAGCAAATTTAATGTTACAAAATGGTGCCAAACTTTGAATTTGTTTTTCTTGTAAAGTTCATTTTAGTCATAAGGTTCCTTTCTTCCAAGTGGGTCACATATTTTTTCTAGTTAAAGAAGCCCAGTGCTCCTTAATTTTATAACCTAGATGTGCAGTATGTTTCCTTCAAGTCTACTATTAAATAACTGCGTATAGTGGAAAAAAGGTTTATTCCGATAACCAG
The DNA here is from genome assembly GCA_929113105.1 of Agrypnus murinus. NCBI lineage: Eukaryota > Metazoa > Arthropoda > Insecta > Coleoptera > Elateridae > Agrypnus > Agrypnus murinus. The sequence goes on along the minus strand of OV816023.1, from coordinate 4,092,060 downwards.
CAACAGTTGTGTTCACAGATCTTTTTCTTTGCTGTACTATAAGTTTACTGAACAATAAATAAAATATGAAACATGATTTGATTCTTTGATAACTTTTTGTTGCTTGTTTATTTTTTTTAGAAAAAGATGCCGGAAACAATATTACTAATGCATCTTGATACTCTTTTCCTGAGCTATCCTAACCAGTGGGATTTTGACTATTTGGATTAATAAAACTCATCTTCTGTCTAAGGGACTTATTCAATGGACTGTATTTTACAATTAGAACAGGGTACAATTCATACAAGTTTTTATATTTTGTAAAACAAATTTGACAAAACTCATTTATTTTTTTACTTGTGTCTATTTTTTTTCCATTGCATAGGCAACGGTTGCGGTTATTATTACTATAAATTAAATACACAACAATCGACAACAAAATCTGTGAGAGTTGAGCAGACAATCAATGTTGTGTTTTCACAACATCCTGCCCCCGAATTGAAGCTTTTAGCTTTATAGACAGAGTAATTTTAGAAATTATTGTTGCTGTTGCAAGAGGAAACATTAATGTTTTGATCAGGTAAGGGACAAATTTTTGTGACTGGTCTAGTGTAACTTCCGTCAGGTGTTTGGAGTTTTACTACTCTTACTCTTCCATCTGCACCTTTCATCACTTCAATTACCCTAGCTAGGGGCCATTTTAGAGGGACAACACTGTCTTCTTTTAAAAGAACAAACGTTAGAATTATGTACGTCTAAGTTTTTGGAGGGTTGGAACCATTTTGGTCTGTTCTGTAAAAGATTCAAATATTCTACAGACCAACGTTTCCAAAATAGTTGTATCTGTGAGCACCTTTTCCAGAAAGATAGTCTATTCTCAGGAGTTCTTGTCAAATCCTTTTCCAGGTAAGCTGTGAAAGATGTACCTATCAGAAAATGTCCGGGGGTTAAAGAGTTAAAATCGGAAGGGTCACTTGATAGGGCACATGTTGGTCTGGAGTTTAGAATGGCTTCAATTTGGCACAATATAGTGCTGAATTCTTCAAACATAAATTGGCTATTACCCACAATTCTGTACAAATGATACTTAGTGCTTTTGATTGCGGACTCCCAAAGTCGATCCCAGTGAGGAAACCTAGGAGGAATGAATTTCCATTCCGTTTTGTTGCGAGTTAAAAAGGTTTTGATAGAGTCGGAATTTTGTTTGTTCTTGAAAAAGTCATACAGGTTCTTCGATTGATTTTTAATACCTCCAGAATTGGAGGCGTTGTCACTGAAAATAACAGACGGGTTTCCTTTTCGTGATATGAAGCGTTTTAAGGTCATGAGAAAGGCTTCAGTGGATAAACTTGAGACGAGCTCAATGTGGTCATATACACAAAAAGGGCAATATTTTACCATGGGAGTTTTGCGAAGTCTGGACGATTTAACAAAAAATGGACCACTAAAAGCTACGCCAACAGGTCTAGATATGTTTACCCTTTCCTTTGGTAAGCTAGCCATAATTTGCCGATTTGTTTATGCACGAAAACGCAGTTGTTTATGCAAAGCGAAAAAGCAAACTAAACAATTTCTAGTTGAGTTTGATTTGCCTCAAACCGTTTAAAGGCCAGAACCTGAGTCGGAAATGAGAGACGTTCTGTGCACCAGCAGGTTAACAACATGGTCATTCGATGGTAGTAAAATTGGGTGTTTCTGATCATAAGGAACATCGGCTTTGTCCAGCCTGCCACCTACTCGTTAAAATCCAGAAGTGTCAAGGAAAGGTTTCAAAGAAGATACATTTTTATTAGAGAGTCGTTTATTTCTTTTAAGCTCATGTATCTCATTAGAAAAATATTTACCTTGATGAGATTTTAAGATTAACTGCAGAGATGAATCTAATTCTTCAGTTTTTAATGGGTCTGATAATTTTTCATTTCTAGTGTTAGGGTTATGTATGAAACGCAAGATGTACACTACTGTACGCTGAACTCGAGGGAAGCATGAAAATTGAGAGAAAAGTTTACACCAAAATAGAGTTTGTTCGGATGCAATATCGTGTACAGTATGCAAAATGATTTTTCGTTCTTTGGGAAGATTGGTCAGTTTGACAGGACTGACACAGTTTTTAATCTAAATCAAAATGAAGCAAAAATTTCGGACCATTAAACCAAAGACCTGAGTTTAAAATATCTTGAGAAAATAATCCTCTTGATAAAATATCAGCAGGATTCTCAGAAGATCTAATGTGACGCCACTGAAAATTGGAGCTGAGAGCTTGTATTTGGGACACTCGATTTGAAACAAAAATTGTTCACCTACTTGCATTATTCCTGCACCAAGCTAGTGCTATCTGAGAGTCAGACCATAAATTCACAGATTCTATGTTTAACTTTGTTTTAAAAATAGTGGTTTTAAAAATGTCTGGTGCGGATTAATTTTATTTTTACTATACATTTTCTCAATATCGACTATTAGAACAAATTTAAAGAGCCTGAATCTGCACAAGATATCGTAGAGTTCTGGTTGCACTTGAAAGCTTTTCAGGGTGATACCATTTAAAGAGTAGCCTGTTGGGCTTTTTGAAGATGCATCAAATACCACTTGAAGCTTTGTGGTCGCGCTTGACTCACGAATGACACAGAGATGGAGAATGAAATATTTATTTTCAGAAGCAGAATTTTTCAATGTTAAAGGGACATATTGAGCGTGGTCTAGAGAAATGTATTCGTCAATAAATTGCTTGTAATCTGAGAATAGCTCAGGGTCTTTTTCGAATCTTTTCTCACGGGCAACAAATTTTTTTTTGAGCAATTCTAAAAGAATCACCTAATTTGTGGTGTTCGTTGGGCGATTTTAAGGGCATGTCTACTTGATAAGAACCATCTTCCAAGATTTTGGTTGATGCTAAAAATACTTGTTCAACTTGCTCAGCTTCAGGTGCCAGAGAAACCTTTTCTGAAATTTCTTCTATGTTCCAGAATTTTGTAAGAAGGTTGTCAAGGTCTGAGTCTTGTGAAGAATTTGCATTTTCTTGGGGATAACTATTCAGCATAAAATACTTACAAGAGTTAGGGTTTGTGAATGGACAAGTAAGGGGAACGCTTCCAGCTATTATCCAGCCTAAGTGAGTATTAACAAGAGTGGGATTATTATTGCCAAGCTGGACTATGCCTCTGGAAATTAATGTATAATAGACATCAGCACCAACTAGTATGTCGATGTCAGAGGGAGTTTGCCTTTGCCTTGGTTAACATTTGAGAAAACTTAAGAAAACGTCTATCATTACAGCCTTGGTAGTGTAATGTCTAGCGTGCCGGACTTTCACCCAGGCGGCCTGGGGTCGACTCCCGATGCCGGCAGATCTGGTTAAGGTTTTATGCAGTTTTCCTTAGCTGTGACACAAATGTGGGATTCGCGCTGTTCCATCTGTAAGTCAGCTGCAGCCGCACATAGGGCCTACGTAATAATAATAATCGGTCCCTCCCTCCCGCACAAGCTTATAGTTTCTGGGGCCTGGTTTCCAGGTTATGGGTTATAGCAATTATTATTATATATTATTATTATTGGATAATGTAGTATTTCGAAATATCCCCGAAATGTGAAGAATTTTATTGTAGGGCTTATAATTGAGGTTGTCTACTAACTTTTGTGTAATAAAAGAATTTTGAGATCCACTGTCCAATAGAATTCTGGTTTGTACAGGATCACCTTGAGGAGTGTATAGGGTTACTTGTGCAGTTGCTAAAAGAATTTGTGATTTTTTTTGTAGAGAGAGCTGATACAATTGCTGACGTATTAGCAATTTGTGTCACTTGGGGGGTCAGTAGGTCTGACATTTGCGGGCAGCACCACATGGCTGGATGGGGGGGTTAGTGTTTGAAAATATTGCAGCATTCTGAGATTGGTTAGATGTCCTTGAGATATTGGGCGAGTGAGTTTGGGTATTGTTACTGTGAGTAAGGTTTTAAAAATTTAAATTATTACAGTTTAGGTTTGAGTTTCTAAACTGTTGAGTGTTTAGTGGGTAATCTTGGCAGCTGTTATGAAACCTATTTTGAGAGTCATTTTGAGTGCGTAAAATTGTGTGATATTTCCTGTTGCAACGGGAACATTTATAAGTAGAATTGCAATTTTCTACGGTGTGCCTTGTTCCTAAACAATTGCGGCATAGCTTCTTTAAATTAAAAAATTTTAGTACTTCCGGAATAGGGAAGAGTGGTGAATTGTTTGCAAGAATAAATGCGATGGCCATTGTTTTTACAAAATATACAATAGAGGGCATTTTTTTGTGAATCTGGGTTAAAGCTAGTATGTAAAGCCACCTTTCTGTCTTTTCTATTAGTGCAAGGGTCGGAATTTCCCAAATTTTCTAAAATTACACATCTTTTATCAAGAAATTCGAAGAATTCATCTAGAGTTGGCAACTCTGTGATATTACGATCTTCTTCAAACAATCTTCGAGTGCTAAAGTCTAATCATTTCTGAAAAAGGTAAATTACGAACATATCAAACAACTCGGTATCACTAAATTTTAATTTCCGAAGAGATTCTAAATTTCTCTTAGCATTTGTTGTGAACTCTCGAAGATTTTGTCGGTTACATTTAGTGATAGCAGGTGCTTCTAAAAGAGACGTTAAAATGAGCGTTAATGACACAATTTAAATTTTCATAACGAGTCTTTAAAATATCAACAGCAATATGAAAATTATCGTTTGTCACGTGCAAAGAATCAATCAATTTTAAAGGTTCTCCTTTTAGAAATGATTTTAAATAAAAAAAGCGTTGGACATCTGTCAAATTAGAATTGTCAATAATCAGAGCAGTAAAAAGTTCAAAAAGAATGCCAGTCTGCCGTATTACCGCAAAACAGAGAAATGGTAATGTCGGGCAGCTTTACTCAAGTAAATCTTTGCGAGGTAATTACAGAAGTGGCTGGGGTAGTTTGAATAGGATTTGATTGATTCTGTAGTGACAAGCTTTGGATACAGTTTTGAATTAAAGCTACTGTGTCAGAATTTATTCTCAGTTGTATCTCTATCCTCCGTATCATCTTCCACGATAGACCCCTCAATTGTGTCTTGCACATTATTGTACTTTTGAAACACGGTTTGTAAATTGGTTTGGAGAATTTTAAATTGTGCAACATCATTTTCTGAATCTTTATGAGCAATGACCCAATTGAAAATTCTTGTCATGGAAGCTTTGGTTGAGGAGCGGAGTGATCTTAACTTACCTAGTTCCATTATTAAATAAAATAAAAAACAGAAGGCAATATTACAGCAAAAGGGTTTAACAATCTAAACCAGTAACTATTTGAAATATGTTTCAAACTACACTACAAAATGTCATGTGAAGCAAGGAATTCACTAATATTGGAGCACAGTCCCTAGTTTGTACTTATCTGTGGAGAGCTAGAGAATCCAAGCACAGTGCACTGTCACTGAATATCCATGAAAGGGCGGGATAAACTTTGGGCTTCAATAAAACCGAAGGTTACGGGCAAAGTTGTCACAACAACTCCAAAAAGGTATTCCAAATAAAAATACTTCTACTAATAAATACCTAAAGCATAATTTAAAGTAATTATCATTAAGTATTAAGGGCTTTGGTTGCAAAGTTGTTCCAATACGACATCCGGCTCGAACATGGATCATATGATTAGGGATACTCTTTTCCGGAGTTATCCTAACCAGTGGGATTTTTACTATTTGGATTAATAAAATTCATCTTCTGTCTAAGGGACTTCATTAATCAATGAACTGTATCTTACAATTAGAGCAGGGTACAAGTCATACAAGTTTTTAAAATTTGGCAAAACTCATTTATTTTTTACTTGTGTCTTTTTTTTTTCATTGCATAGGCAAGGTTGCGGTTATTATTACTATAAATTAAATACATAACAATGGACAACAAAATCTTTGGGAGTTGAGCAGACAATCAATGTTGTGTTTTCACAACACATCTATTTATCTTAGTTGTTTTAACACGTTGAGCATGGGTGTATAATACAAGAATTGGGATCTCTGGGGCTAAACCATATAAATTCCCCCTTCTATACATGATAAAAACCAAATTAGCAAAGCACACAAGTTGATCCTATGGACTACTACTTATCATACCCCATATATTCATCATTATTGCAATGTACCAAATACATGTATTATACATGCTAGTTGAGTATATTAAGGTATCGTAATAGTGAGAAGCAGCTGTAAGTTTTACAGTTCGATATATGCATGAGAGTGGGACACTAGCCAATTATTCAATGAGAAAAAAATTATTGATAATGGAATGTAGTGAAAATTTAAGAAAATATATTGGTTATTTTACTTTATTTCCATCAGTTTTTTTAAATTTTAAATAGTGTATAGATATAGATGGATAGTATATAACCCAGTAAATCGCCCTTCAACAAGAACTAGTAATAATGGAAAATGAAATAGGAACTCTATTCTTTCCAACTCCGATTCTTTCATTATTATAATTGCTGTCCTAATTCGGATTTAAATTGTTTAATATTATAATTTTTGTGTAACATTTCTTAAACACCCTAAATTAACATTTACAAAAACTTGTGCCCATTACTATCTAACTGTCCCAAAAACAATATTGGCTAAACTTTGTTATTTAATTTAAATTTTAACTACATGTAATAAAACAATAATTTAGGCATAAAATAACTTCAAAATGTATATCACTTGATGACCCATGGGTCATAGGTTGCCGATGCCCGTCATATACTGTTCTGTACCTACTATATGTCACGATAGAATAATCTGTTAGTTAAACTATCTACAACAAAATATTTGCTCTTTTCAAATCAAAAGACACAGATTAGAAAAATATGTTGAAGAAATAGGCCCTACCATTTCATTTAATAACAGTACGGAAAAGGTTGTTTCGTTTCAATCAAGTACCTCTGTGACCATCCATAGGAAAAGGCACCCTATCTTCACTAATAGTAACAAGTAAAATTTTCAGGGGAGCAAGAAAATGAGAATAAGGGTCAAAAAAATGACACTGATTTTCTATACATGGAAAACAGATGATGGCTAATGGAAGATTCTTGTGGATTAGAAGCCCAAGAGATGAGAACAAAAGAAAGGTAAACAAGTTACCAGATTGGAGAATGGTAACTGCAGCAGGACACCTATGGAGAAACTATGCAAACTGTATATAACTAAACTTACAAATACGTCTGCTTATACATTTCTTTCTGCCACTTTTCCTAGCATTTGTAAATGGTTTCTTCGTTTTGTGTTATTGAATAATTTTATGCACCACACCTTGTATGAATGCAATTAATTCATATGGAGAAATTGTCATCCTTCTGTTTTATGTATCTCAATAAAACCATTTTCAGTTTTAATATTTGCTACCTTAATAGAAATTGTTCTTCTTTTTAGATTTAAATCACTGCTTTCCTTTACAAATAGCTCTATCTCATTTTCTCATTGTCAATAATAAGACCCGTTCATTTTTGTGAAGTTTCTATTTTATTAAATGCTTTTAAATTAAGTAAAAGGCAACAGGTTAAGTAAACGTCATTGATTACTTAATCACAATTACTTCAAAATCAAAATTCAAAAAAGTGACACTTTACAGTAGTCAACCTAAAATCGAATGTTTTAAATACAGCAATCTGAAATAAGCTACCAACTAATACCAACTCTAAGACAACTTAACCAGTTATGAATTTTGTGAATTGCTGGGACTGTTCAGGATTATTTACTTTTGTGTATAATTTTTCCATTTATAGATTTAGTCACTATTATTTCAGTCATATTTGCAGTTAAAGGAAATGGGACAAAAAATGCTATGTATCGGTTTCATATCTTCATCGAGTTGACTTATTAAATTGAAACTAGCCATGACGTAGAAAGTTTAAAATGCATATTTTAATTACATTTTTCAAAAGAATCTAATTATAGTAATCTTTTTTTAATATATTGCATACCGAAAGTAAAAGTTAATATCAAACAAAATTAAATAATTGAAGGTAGTTGACTAAAATTTACCTTGAAGGATTGCTCTCATCTTCTTGATAAAGAGACCTCCAATCAGAATGATCTGCTTCTGAAAAATCTTCACAGTTTTTAGCAAGATGTTCTAAATATGCCTTTAGTTTTAATAGTTCGTTATCAGTGCTGAAGTCCTTGTATTCGTATGGAAGCACAGCAATACCATTTTTCTCATTTAAAAGAAAATTTGTAGGAACGTCATCACAAATAATAGAATTTTTCTCATTGAATTCAGGAAATTGCTTCCATATAAACCGTAACGGTTTAGTCTGCAAAAGCGACAATATTGTATAAGTTAGACAAAGTACAATCTTACCTTAACGAAACCATTTTTGGGAATCTTTACTAGAACCAGAGGTTCAGCATTCACAAAACACAAGAATTTATAGTCCTTTTTCACATGTTTACAAATGTGTGCCATCTTTTGCTCGATAGTACTCATCGCTGTTGCTGACCAAATGATTATCTCGTAATATTGGTGTACTGTATTTAAGAATTCACGCAGGTGAGGACGAACCGCAAACTTCTCAGCAGCGGAAGAAGTTGGTACATTAGAATCATATATTGTTTTATCTATATCTAGAATCAATAGGTACTTAAAATCTCCAGGTTTATTCAACATCTTTATGCCAAATGGTTCACTGGCTCTATCATATGGTTTTTGAATTCTTTTAACAAAACTAAGACCCACTTTTGGTGTAGTTTCACTGGTACTAGTAGATGGGCCTGGGTTATCCATTTTCTTTAAGATGAGAATTTAGATTTCAGCTTTAATTTCGTTATGTGATGGTTAATGCATATAAATTTCTCTAAAAGGTTATTGTAACGATTTAGTTCAGTTAGGATACTTGTTTTTGACATTTACCTTTTTAATTCTGCTTTTTCAAATTCCTTTGACAGTTAACACCTGTTTTTACAGATATCACACATACTGAAAGAGGTTTTAGTATTAATTAACTAATACTTCGATTTCTTGTGTCTATAGGTAAACTGAAAATATAGTGTTTGAAATTATGTTGTAAACCACTGCCAAGAATAGTCGAATAGTAGTTTTCTTTTTCCTACACTATTGCCAGATTAGTAGTTAATATAGTTTTTTTGTATAAAATATCTTAGCTGCCAGAAATTTAATATATTTTATCGAAATGTCGCGTTAAATATTATTTTATTGCGTCTTGTTAGTAAACAAATATTTTGTTTTAATAGTTTTAATTTTTGTAATTTTTAATTATAATAAAGATATTAGATCCGACAACACTGCAAACCTTAAATCACACCAGCGGGTTCTGTCATTTTTCGATGCTTGTTTGAACATCGGCGTGTAGGATAAACTTTTTCGGCTACTTTCGTAATAAGCTTGACTCTATGTATTGCGTCGCATCGTCTGCGTTGATTATTTGAATTTGCAAGTTGTTAATCATTTTAATTTTTTAAATTACAATTAATAGAGGCGCTCATTACGTAGCAATGTAAACTGTAATAAAATCTTTTTAACTTGACTTAAAGTTTTGATGAAAATATTTAGTATCATTGTTTAGAATTATTTTAATTTTAACACTTATCTGCTTAAATATTTTGAATACAAATAAATAGGGGGTTAAATTAGTTTTGAGTATTTAAATACCAATTCAATAAAGGTTTAATTAATTATAAAAGTACTGTTTCAGTTATAAATCTTTATGAGCTGAGCATTTTAACTAAGAACCGAGTTCTGAAGCATCACAAATGACATCATATAATTTGTATCTCTTTTCAACCAAATGAAATACAAATGAGAATGCAAAAAGTCACGTTGTTATATTCTGCGTACGATCGTAATCTTCAGTGGCGTAACACTGCTTGGAGAATTGTGTTAGTTGAATTGTTTTCTAATTATTACTTTGGTTATTTCATGGTTTATTAGTTCGTTTCTTCTGTTATTGTTTATTTTTAGTATAGTAATTATATTGAATTTATTATAGAAATTCTTGTTTTTAGGTATGTTTAAAGAATACTTATTTTGTTAATTACGCCATTCATTGTGGTGTGACGCTACTGAAGATCACGTTTTTTTCATTGTTTTTGAATTTAATAGATGCACTCCAATGGACAACTTGAATAAAAAAAATGATATCAGCTGGGGACACTTTTATGACTTACGCAGACTGGAAGAGGAAGATAAAAGAATATGAAGATGCTAACTTCATTTATTTTTACAAGAGAAATAGCATAAAGCTGGCACAGGCAAGAAAAAGAAACAAAAAAAAGGCTTTCGATTGCGACGGGAGAAAGCAGTATTACAAAATACATTACGCATGTGCCAAGCGTGGAAAAACTTTCAACAGTACACTGACGGGGGTGAGGGACCATAAAAATTTGCCCTGCCAATATAAAATTGTACCTTGAATATAAATAAACTTTTATGTGTAACAAAGTTAATGATGAACATAACCACGTACTCCAAGAAACTTCTTATAAATATATAGCGAAAAATAGACGGTAACACAGAAAGAACCCAAACAGCACAAATACATCTTAAAGACATCCAAAAGATGTAGAGTTTAGATATTCAAGCCGTCTTATGGATGTCCATTTTCCGCCTTATGTTATCTTAAATACGTCTTTAAGACGTCCATTGTTACAAAACCTAACGTCTTTAAGATGTCTTTATCACAACATCTTAAAGATGTCGGTACTTTTCCGTTATCGGGGGGCATTTTTAAAAGTCAATTTTTTACAATTAAGAATCAGGAGGCTGAAAATTCTCATCGCAGGAGGCCATTTCTAAAAGTCAATTTTTTTTTGTTTTATAATGATTTTTACAAAAAGTTAAAGTTTTGTATTATTTTTGTGCTTCTGAATTGTTTATCGATGAATATCTTTAACTTGTCACGTACTGAAAAAAAGGCCGTCGCGTTTTTGCAAGATAAAGGTGTGATACCAATTAAACGAATTTGTCCAAATGGCCACAATATGAAGCTCTACTTTGGCGCGAGAATTGGATGGAATTGCAACAAATCAACTTGCCGTAACAAAGTCATTGGTCTGATTGTTATTGTTCGTAATTTGTTTGCATGAATAAATCATTATAAAACAAAAAATTGACTTTTAAAAATGCCCTCCGATAACGGAAAAGTTATATAACATAAATATAATAAAACATTCTTAAACAGTAGTCTCAATAAACATGGCAAATTAACATTAATATCGTAATTAAAATCAATATCCTTTTTAGAATGAATATCAAAAACTGTTGAAGTGATTAATAAATAGGTAAGGCCGCAGTCTCACTGCAGCCACTACCACCCACCACCATCCACTACCATCGACCACCACCAATTAAAATAATTCCGTGCGGTCCCACTGAAGCAAGTAGTGACACCATCAGTATCATGTAAAATTTTAAATTTCGGGCTTCTTTTATGTTTATCTATGAAATAGACATATTGCCAACTTAGCAAGCACTGTTATTATTATTTCCTATTAAATGAGGTTATGTGCATTGTTTGTTTACTATTGTCGCGTTGTATTAAAGAAATAATAAACAAAATTATTGCAAAAATATGACATTACCAAATGAATCAGATAGCGAGGAAGTTATAATAATTGCTACAACCCATAGCCTGGAAACCAGGCCCCAGAAGCTATAAGCTTGTACTATGTTACATGTGGAATAAAATATAAAACAATCACGAACTATTCAGGAAATCTTTCTTCATAGGGAGCAGTTGTGAGAATTTTATCAATAATTAGTGCCCCAGCTTATAAACAAACGAAGAAACACTTTGTTTTGAAAAGTTTCCACTACCAATTATCAAAAACGAAAAAACTATAAACATTAAATTTAAATTTTTAGTGTCTATTCTCATCATGTCAACTAGCACGTGCGCATTGTGAACCACCGCTGACCACCAACCACCAAAATTCGAACACGTCGGAAATTTCAAACTGGTGGTCACCGTTTGATGGTAGTAGGCGGCTAACAGTGGTTTAGTGGGACCAGCGCCATTGATTGATGCATGTTTAAATTTTAATTGGTGGCGGTGGGTGGTTGACACGGTGGCTCAGTGAGACTACAGCCTTAAGTTTAGAATTTGTTCAGGGTTATTGCTGCTATGTTCATTATAGATCAAGGGTTTATACCTCTTGTACCCCACATGAATAAATAAATAAGTTGAAGTAAATCAAAATTACCCTTTCTGCTATTAACATTACACTAATCTTTGTAGCTGTGTTTTGCAAACTATTAATTTATTCAGAATAGCTACAAAACTGAAACTATCTTACATTCTGATACTATAAGATTTGAGAATATACCTCATACCAAGCCATAGTTTCTTTATTATATCTTTTGTGAGCAGCTTTTTTTAAAATTATTAATTCGCTTAAATGCTGATTGGCCCACTTTGGAAAATTAGGAGGTTTTGATTTAGATTTTGATACATACAGATCTATTAAATTAAAATGAAATATGCTCTATATTGCATTTGAAAATATTCAAGTAAAAGCATTATGCATACATAGGCAACCGATTGTACAGCAGCTATTTTATACGATTTATATAGTGCTATTAAATTAAAATGCAATATGTGGAATATACTCTATATTGCATTTGAAAATAATCAAGTAAAAGCATTATGCACACACAGGCAACCAACTATACAGCATGCTATTTTATACGATTTACACACAGTGCTATTAAATTCAAATGCAATATGCTGGTGTAGTTTGTATGTTCCAAACATGAAGACTGTATAGAGGAGAGTAAACTCCAGTGGAGGGGGTAACATTTTATATGAGCCAAAAGCGTGCACAGCTTAACGGCCCCCTATGATTTTCAGCGCCTTCTCGTGGTACTTTAAGGTACCTTTCATTCAATTCATTTAACTGATTCTCTTTTAATAGAAAGTGTGATTACTTCATTGTTTCTTTAGTTTTCTTTGATTATCCCGTTAACGTCATTAAAATATTATGTTTAACGCTGATTTGCACAAACAGAATCAGCAATATTTTGAAAACAGTAATGTTTTTTTGTAAGAATACTAAAATAATGTATATTATATATTGCAATGGTCACTTTTGAGCTAAAGAGAAAACAATATGAGAAGGTGCATTCAAGTATAAACTTTGGAGATTTATTGTTCATTTGAACAACAATTCAACCAAGTCTGTGGTTCTTGAATGTCATTAAATAAAACATAAATAATGTCTTAACGTAGTGCTCAGATTAGAAAACTTAATACAAAAATGAAATATGATAAATCAAGTTGGAATAACATATCTTTATTAGAGTTACTGAGATATCATAAATAATTTCTTTCAAAACAAAGAACAAATAAGAATTTTTATATATAGAGAAATATTTTATAAATACACCTCACTACAATATGAATGCCCTTTCCAACATAGCAAAGTATTTCGAAACCTATTTCATGAAAAACGAAACTTTCTAACTTTGGTAGAATCATGAAATAGAAAATCTGCGGCAAAGGGTTTGCATTCTTTCCGCACGTGCAGGGAAACAATGCAGCTACTGCTGCAACTTGCTACCTGCTCATTATAATAAATCTTTCGTGCCCAATAGCTTTAAGTCAAAGAATTTTAATCTATTTAACTTGACAACTTTTATGTTGTTCTTTTAATGCTAATCTTTTGGCAGTAGATAAAATCTAACACATTCTGTACTGAGTATACATACAGCAATCAATTAGAGAACAATATTGTTAAAATTATAATTGCTGAATAAAATTAAAATTGACATTAAAATTAAATATAGACAATGAATAGTGCATTAGATTTCATATTAAATTTCATGTTAACTCGTAGATATTCGTCTCTTTAGATTTATTATTCAAATTTACTGTTTGTTATAACAAACTTTATATTACATATTTCAGAGAACAATAATTTTGTAGATTATATTTTAATTGTATCATAATTTTTAAATAATATATTTAAAAATATCTTGCATTTCATACCGAATTAATACCGCGTTCTTACAGTCTATTTTAACATAGTTTTGATATATTATCAACGTTAAATGAATTTTAATTTAACATTAAACGGAACGATAAAATAACGTTACTCGTGCTATCAGAAATAAAAATATACAAATCATCTTTATTACATGTAACCAAGGAAAATTTACATAACTTTGCATTTATTAATGATATTATTTTTCAAATAAAATAAAATAATCTTTCGCAGGATCCTACAATGAGAGAGAATTGGTTGTATATTAGACTACCACGAGAAGGCGCTGTATATTCTAGGGGGCCGCTCAACTGTGCATGCTTTTGGTACATACCCCCACCTTCGGAGTTTATCCTCCTTAATACAGTCTTCATGGTTTCAAATTAAAATAATCTCAAACCATTGTATTTACTGTATATTTATGCAACCAACAATACATAAACGCTCAAAATGCGCTAGCCATTTAACCTTTCATTTCAATTAAGGGTAATTTAATACTAATTGAGTTTTTTAAAATTCGAACGTAAATAAAAATACCATTTACCAAAGATGTAAAAGTGTACTCTTTAGAATAAACTTGATTATTTTCAAATGCAATATGGAGCATATTACATGTTAATTTAATAGCACTGTATATTGCATAGTAAATAAATAGCACTGTATACAGTGCTATTAATTAAAATGCAATATGCTCAATGTTGAATTTTAAAATAATCATCTCAATGCTTATTTACTGTATGTTTATGCAACCAACATTACACAAACGCTCAAAATGCGCCAGACGTTTAGTCTATTTCATTTTACTTGGGGATAATTTAACATTATTGAGTGTAATGTTGAAAATATAAGTGTATAGAATAACATTTCTTGTATAATAAAAGATGCAAAGGTTTATTTTTTATAGCAAACCACGTCTGTTCGTGGTAAAATGCCACTGTACTTGCAATAACCTAATGCTTTTACTTGGTTATTTTCAAATGCAATATAGAATAATAGAGAATATTGCATTTTAATTTAATAAAACTATATATCAATAACTGTATACAACACTTCATAAAATCTATCTGCCATATCATTTATATTAGTCAATTACAGTGTAGAAGCCCAATTAACACCGGATAGATAATATAGTTTTATTTCCATAAAATGTTCTTGTTTAAAGTTATAATAACAATTCTTAAAATTAATTTTTGTAACACTAAATAATTATGCAGTCTACTACTTCATAATCCATTACGGATTGATAAGGATCACAAGAACAATAGAACTATCAGCTATTTGAATTACTACATCACCTCTGTTACTAAAGATTAGATCTAATAGTGTGACATCATAAACATTTTTCACGTTATTTAGTTGGTTTAAGTTACAAAATGCAACACAGTCGGAAAGAATTAACGTGAGGTGTTATTACTCCATTCCGCATTGATCCATAATCATTATTTATCCAGTTAACTTTTGGAAGGTCCGGTAGTTTGTTCAGATCCAAAGGCCAGTACGTAGGTTGCTTCGTTACATAGATTAAGTTATTGTCTCTTATGGTTTTTTGTAGTTCACTGCCCTTGGTGGGCATTTTTGGCATTGACATAAGGTCCTGAAGAATTTGGTAAAATCTGTAAAGATTTTATTAAAATCAAAACTACTTTATTGTTGTTGTAACAATTATACATATTAAGTTATTTATTGTTAAATTAAACCAATTGATGATAAATATGAATACAATTTTATACAAAATATACTTCATAACAATAATAATAATTTCTCAAAGTTTTGAAAAGACAGGGCTTATAAGGCTTATTAAGGCGAGGGCCAGAGCGGGACCCTGTTTCCCTTGGTGTATGGTCTGGCTAACAACTCTGGGTGCTCAAGCTCAGAGCATGTCCTAGACAGTGTTTCTATAGGCCAATATAAATTATGAAATGAGTATACCACTAGACTAATGAACGAATGGTTATTCTGTGCATTGGTCAAAAAGAGAGGGTAACATGGTTACAAACAAATCTTCAAAGATGTAGTTGCACTTATGTATATTTACATTTTTTTTATGCAAATTACTTTTCTTATTTGATATTAAAAATTTTCTTAAAGTTTCTACGGCTATTCAAATGTAAGATAAATGCCCCATTTGTTTTTCTTAAACATCATTGTTTCTTAATATTGATAAGAACAGGTGTAAGGAGATAAGCAATATCAGCTAGCATGCTTGCCCGTTGTACAACGAATACATTTTTCGGCTGGCGTGTAGTGAAGAATATCTGACTGGGCAGAAAGAATCCAATGCCCGTCACCCATCCCATTCTGGCATCGTTGCTGTAGTATCATCTTTCTCTACCTGCACAAAATAATTACTCGTTCATTAGTGTAGTGGAAATGGATGACTTGTTTAATGTATATCCTTTAAATATATAAAAAATATATTCAAATAATCTCTTTATATTTGCCCTGACTGGGAACAAATAATTTTCATAATATGTGATTTTTTTATTGTTTTTTTCTCCGATTATGTTAATCAGTAAAAGTTTTGTGACTGAAAAAATAGAAAGATATTGAAAATTTAGTTTGATAGATGCATATATTTATATTAAAAATATACAGTGCATTGCAATATTTTCTTCTTGGAAAGTCTCCAGAAAAATTCTGAAATACTTCAACTTTCATATTGAAGGGGGCACAATACACCATGATATCTATTGACTACTTAACCCCTCTTTCTGTGGCAGCAACCCCTAAAAATTCTAGAAATGGCATGTACGGTCATGTAATAGCTCATTTGAAATGTCTTTCGTTTATTCCTTTTTGTTTTATTTTACTTAATGCACTTTTAGAGAATCTCAAATAAAACGCTGGTATTTTAAGAAATAATTGTTATTAACGAAATGTAACCATAACAAAATGATTTAATTATTTTATGAGGTGTTATGGAAATAAATATATCGTACATGCAGACAAAAAGATTAGTAGTGAACAGTGCCTATGGTTTGCATAACTTCAGTACCGTCAAAGCCATATTAGAAATAACGTATTGTTACATTTTCTTAAATAATAAACTGATAATTAACCATCTTCCAAAATTGTATGTATGTGGAACATCACAGCTGGTGCTACTGAAGGTACCGGATGAGCCAGTACACACAGGCCAATAAAGATTGGTCTTGTCAATCAAAATCCAAAATTTTCTAATTTTTAATCTCAAAAATTCTTGTATTTAAATATTAAAATTATAGGATGTTCATATATTATGAACTGAAAGTTGAAATTATTTGATTTTAGTATATCGTTAAACAATTATACAACTCTAAATTCAGTTTTGGCTATTCTTGATTTTGGGTGCTTTTGGAGTCGTTATAAAACACATTCTATATTTATACTGGAGATAGGCCCCCCAAGTATTCTGGGTGGGGGGGGGTCCATTAAAGGTCAAGTTGGGAAGTCAGGTTGGAACTTCGATTAGAGATTAGACTAAAAGGTAGGCAGGTTTTCCGCTAGGGGCATTGTGTAACCTGTTATCCCCCCTGAAAATACTAATTACCCAAAACAGAAGAAACCATAAAGCACTGTAGTACAGGTTTTAACTATTGAACAGTTAAATAATGTAAAATACAACAACCAGGGGTTATAATTTTATATTAATCTAGAAATACATAACGTACATGGAATGTTAAAACAGAGAACAACTTCATATAGGTAACTTTACAATAACATATAAAAATACAAATATACTAATACATAAATACAATAAAGTACGAATTGTAAGCTTTTTATATTAAGTAATTATTTTAAGCTCGACGTCGGTAAGCGTATTCACCACGATAAGGAAGAGTAGCACGATACTGATTTGCTGCATATTCTACTAATACTAGAAGTAGAACTATACATAAACACACTGCTACAAATCCCAACCACAGAATTATTTCAATATGTAAAGGTATATCTTCCATCTCTTCTGTACGAGATTGAGAAAATCGAAGAAATACGCAAATCATAGCGGTAACGAAAAGTAAAGACAGAAGTTCCCGGATCATCTTCTTTTGTCCTTTGATTATCCTTTTTATTTTTTTTATTCGTATGATGTTTACTCACAAATTACTAGCGTTAACTTACTTTAATGGGAATAGATTATTATTGACAAAATGGTAACTCGGGACTACTTCTAATATCGCTCTTCGATGCTCGGAAACCGTTACTAATATTTCTTGGCATACAAAATGGCGGGAAAAAGTTTTAGGTTGCATTTGAAACAATTCTCTCTTCCAGTTTCTAAAAAATATTGATCTATTAAACTACTAAAAATGATGTTGAACTAGTTCTCAAAGTAGCCTCTATTAATTGTAATAATAATAATAAGATAGAACAGTTAATTATTACCTGATATGTTATAATTGAACCATAAGCGTGGACACAATTTTTTAGTATCGGGAGGAGGAAGGCGCTTACATTTAAACTGTAGACCAAAGAATAGAGAGGATACGAATGGAGGGCTAACGACCTCAAAAATAGTGACGCCATCTAGCGTGTTGGATGTTAACTGATGGGAAGATGATTTATATTTTGACGTAAGTTTGCATGTTGTTGACACGTGTTGAATCAAATAGGTTAAGAAAAGTAAACATTTTGCGGTTAATAACACTTGTTAAATAGATCTTTTTGTGGAAAGTATTATATATTGTTTTTTTTATGTATTAAAATTTTAAAAATGTCTAGCGATTATTACGCCATCTTTACGTGTCAGGTGTTAACTATTACTGTAAAGTAATGTCGGATTTTTACATATAGTTCTTATGGAGCCTTCCATTCTTAGGCCGCAGTCTCGCTGCAGCCACTAGCACCCACCACCACCCACTACCATCCAGCACCACCAATTAAAATAACTCCGTGCGGTCCCACTGAAGCAAGTAGTGATCACCAATATCATGTAAAATTTTAAATTTCGCGCTTGTTTTATGTTTATCTCTGAAATAGACATATTGCCAACTTATCAAGCGCTGTTATTATTATTTCCTATTAAATGAGGTTATGTAGGTACATTATTTGTTTACTATTGTCGCGTTGTATTTAAAGAAATAAACCAAATTATTGCAAAAATATGATATTGTCAAATGAATCAGATAGCGAGAAAGTTATAACCATGTGCTGCTATGGTATATGTGGAATAAAATATAAAAAATCAGGAAATATGTGGGTACGGAAAATTTTTCTTCACAGGGAGCAGTTGGGAGAATTTTATCAATAAATAATAATTAGTGTCCCAGCTTATAAACAAACGAAGAGAAACATTGTTTTGAAAAGTTTTCACTATCAATTACCAAAAACAAAAAACCTAAATATAAACAGGAAATTTAAATTCTAGTGTCTATTTTCATCATGTCCACTAGCGCGTGCGCATTGTCAACCACCGCTGACTACCAACCACCAAAATTCGAACACGTCGAAAATTTCAAATTGGTGGTCACCGTTTGATGGTAGTAGGTGGCTAACAGTGGCTTAGTGGGACCAGCGCCATTGATTAATGTATGTTTTAATTTTAGTTGGTGGCGGTGGGTGGTTGACGGTGGCTTAGTGAGACTGCAGCCTTATTCTCTCGATTTTTTGCTGTAGACAATGTTATGAAAAAAATGTGTAATCTAGTAAGTGAATGTAGTATATGTAAGTACTCTAAAATAAACCATAATAGTTCATCAGTAATTTTCTCTTAAGATCACTGACCAGAAAGAGTAGAAGGTCTTGATTTTCCAACTAATAATATCATTTTATTTATTTACGAGTTCTCGCCTGTTTCTTCATCATCTCCTTCATTGAAACCACCTGACTTTTGTTCATTTTCTACAGTTCAATTCCTAGCATTTATGATAATTCTTGTTAATCAGTGTCACAAGTACTTTTAGTATATTCAATAGCATTTTGTTTAGATCCTTATATTTATCAGATACCTAATTCTTCACTATCTTTCTCAACTTGTGTTCTGTGTTATTGTCGTATTTTTAGCATTCGCAGAAAATTGCCTATGCCTTGTAACGTAAAGATTATAAAATACTTAACATAGATACAAAACATTATAAAAGGTAGAGAAAACCATCAGCCCCATATAGAATTTGCCGATGCTGAAGAAACGGACCAATATTGGGTCAATATTGGCACCGTTCTTACCAATCCTGGCAACCAATATTGGGACAGTGCAGAAATGATAACACCGGTAAGTACTTGGGCCATTTTACATAGCCGATATTGGCAGCCAATATTGGGCCAGTGTCGAAATGATAACACTGGCAAGTACTTGGACCATTTTACCTAACCAAGATTGGCCCAATGTTGTTGATATGTTGGTATAACTCTGGTTTCATACTGGCACAACATTGGCTGTATATCGGTAGCATACCGGTGTATAATAATGATCATTATTATATTTTTTAATTATATTATATTGTACACTGAGAAACATAGTTCGAAAAATCTTTTGGTTTAAAAATTGTAGATCAAGAGCGCTAATATGACGACGGGGACATAACTTTTATCAACCATTTTTCTCAGTGTATAATATAATATAATTAAAAAATATAATAACGATGATTATTATGCACCGGTGTGCAACCATATCCAACGATATCCATCCATACTGTGCCAGTATGAGGGGTCTATTCTGTAAGCATTGAGCGAACCGAGCGGTTATCGTTGTTTGAAAGGTTTTTCGCTCTAAAGTTATTCTGTACTGTAAGCAAACAACCACCGTTATGCACTCGTTAGTGAACTGCGCACCCTTCGAAGATGAACCTTTCACGAACGGTAGCAGATTAGTCAACGTTAGCCAACGTTCGTGTTTATTTTTATAATTATAAAAGAAATTTTATATGTGAAATTATTGTGTTAATTATATCACAGTATGCGAAACTGGAAAGTAATTTACTTAATCCATTTGTAAATGAATTAGAAGGAATATGTATATTACGCTAATTAATCTAACCTCAAAAACTTGGTAGAGAGGAATCAATAATAATTATTAATAGCCGCTTAGGAATAGTAGCAATTATATACTTTGAATAAATTGTTATTTCAGTCTTAGATCAGGTGGAAACCACCTGTAATAAAGATTACAAAAGGATTATTACCTGTTAAAAATAATCTTTTAAGAATCTTATAATAATAGTGATAGAATATTTCTCAATGAAATGGGAAAAGAAAGATTTACTATTGCAGGTTGATAATTTTACTATTGTTGAGGTATTTTAAACATTTTCATGAAATTATTTCTAAAATTTTCTTAGTACATTTGAATCTAGTTCTATAAAAATAAAAATAATTATACTCATATTTTTAAATTCTTGAAGTAATTGAGAATTAGTAAAAAGTATTTACCTATTAAACTTGCCGAAGATATTAAAGTTAGTAAGTTTAGTTAAAACTATAAAAATATTTCGATTGGATAGTTTATTGGATCTCCGTCAGGGTTACATCAACTTTAACATACGGCGGATCTTAATACAACCACTTTATGTTATTATGTTAATGTTAAACCACTGAAAAGTGAAACAACACATTAAATAAATAATAAATAAATATTAATTGTAATTAATTTATTTCATAAAAACCAATTCAAATAAAGAAAAAGACTGATAATTTCACTATTATTAATAATATTCCTCCAAGAACAACGTATTGTTGCCTTGTGTTTAATTGATTAGACGTTTTCCTATCCTCCATATAATCTTCTCAACTATTTTAAAATAAATTAAAAACTAAGACATTTTTACAAAATTGGCGCCTTCTCCAAAAATAATGAATATGACATGCGCAATGTATCTTAAAACAGTGAAACTGTTTCTATATTAACGGCAAAGATGTATTACCTTTTTAGAAAACGTTAGACAGTCGTTGAGAGTGCGCATAGCTCAACGGTTGGTGTTACAGAATAACCTATCTGTCGATTCTCGTTGAAGTTGCCGCTGAGGAAGTCGCTAACGATCGCCGTTCATGAACGGCGCCATTCGTGAACGGTTAGTTACAGAATAGACCCCTGAGACCCGTTATACCAACATATTAACATTATTGAGTTAATATTGGCTAATTACACACAGAAAAGAATACCTTGATTCAAAATTTTATTGTGTTTAATAAACAAAGTTCTTGTAACAATTAATAATATAATACATTATAATGTCGGCAGTCATATAGATACAAATTAACAAATACATTATAATAGGTACTGTAGTGATA
This sequence comes from Agrypnus murinus, assembly GCA_929113105.1. Classification (NCBI taxonomy): domain Eukaryota; kingdom Metazoa; phylum Arthropoda; class Insecta; order Coleoptera; family Elateridae; genus Agrypnus; species Agrypnus murinus. Next base: position 4,069,918 of record OV816023.1, on the reverse strand, counting down.
ATTTATTCAGAATTGAGATTGTATGAATAAATATAAGTCATTAATTAAAATGTAAAAAGGATTTATCAATTTGATTTAAAAACAGCCATTAATGTCATACCATCTAATTAAAGTATTATCAAATTATGTAAATATTCAATTAAAAATAATGTAATGTTTCGTTGTTCGTAAGAAAAGGTTCCTTTATGAATATTCTTGTACCACATTCTTGTCTAAAGGCTTGTAGGAATCTAAAACAAATAAAATTTACAAACAAGTAAAATAAATATTTACGATTTATAAAAATGAATGACAAAATGTAAAAGATAACAAAATAAGATTACGAATATTGTTAGTTATTGAACGTTTTGTTGACAAAAAAATGTAATTAAGTCCCAAAACAACATAATACACTCAGGAAATAATTACATAAGAATCATCTCCTACACGGAAAAAACAAAATAAAGATTAATAAATAAGATTTGTGATGTATAACGAAGGAGACATAATAAATTTCGTAACAAAGAATTTCCTTCCAGAAATCCAGATTTGTTAAAGAAATTTCACATCTTAATTTAAAGGATTGAGCACAAAGCAAATGGAAAACGGGGTACAGTTAGATTGAGGTAAAAGCCAGGGTAGGAAGAACGAAAAAAATTAATTCGCTTGCAAAAGAATAATTCTTATAAGAATTTAAACATACTATCATGATTCAAGCAACAAGAGTTTGGATTATCTATAAATCTATACAGGGTGTCCCAAAATGCTGTTTACACGCAAGATCTCCCTTATTTGAAAAGATAAAGAAATCAACAAAAAACTATTGTGAATGACTCAAAATGGAGCTTCAAAAAACATCCTTAAACGCTGGTTGCATAGCAACGTTTAAGAGATCATGCCAACTTGATTAATTTTTCAAATTGCACCCTATGTTTTTTCACGGAAATGTATTCTTCACTTCATTCTGCATATGGTAGTATGCCTTACTTAATTATCTAATGTGCATTTAAGGGTTGAAAAAATATTTTTTATAAATTGTACACTTCATATTCACTAACTAAATTATTTATTCAAAAAATATTATGATTAGAGCAGTGTCTACAAGGGAACTCCTGAGGCACTTTAAAGCCCATGTAGAGTCCACAGGAGGGCATTTTGAGCATTTGCTTTAAGTTTAAGATAAATTCAATTTATAACAAATATTTTTTAAAACCCCTAAATGCACATTACACAATTAAGTAAGGCATACTACCATATGCAGAATAAAGTGAAGAATACATTTCTGTGAAAAATAAACAGAGGGTGCAATTTAAAAAATTAATCAAGTTGGGATGATCTCTTAAACGTTGCACTATGTAACCAGCGTTTAAGGATGTTTTTTGAACGTCCATTTTGAGGCATTCACAATAGTTTTTGGTTGATTTCTTTATCTTTTCAAATAAGGGAGATATTGCGTGTAAACAGCATTTTGGGACATCCTGTATAACCAGAGAAGTGATTTTTTTTAATTTTAAAATTCATTCTTATATAAAAAAATATTAACTTTATTAATCTATAAAATCCTTTATAATAAATAATGCTTGTGGTTAATACACCACGACCACAGTGCATGATGTATGAAAAAAATTGTAATTTGAATCTTATCAATTTCTAATTTTAACAATCCACTACTTGTACTGATAGGTACATACAGCTGAAGATGCAGATGTCCGCTTCGCATCCACAAGGCTCTGTTGTTTTGGTTTTTGTTGTTACTGCCTGACTTTTTCATTTTTTAACTGACTGTCATAATTAGACTTACATCTAGGCGCAACACATCGGCGAGGCATCTAAAAAATGTAAATATATAGTATGTATTATGTCAGTAGCGTATTTAGGATTTTTTTGGGGGGAGCTACTCTATAAAAATTCCGAATCAAAATACTACTTAGATTTTCACATATCCTAGATTTTGATAAGAAAAAAAAAATCGGGAGGTCCAGCCCGTTAACCCCCCCCCCTACGACGCCACTGTATTATGTAATAATAATAAACGCCTTTATTAATTTTTATATACAAAGAAACACTGCTTTATTTTGCAAATAACTAAAATTTATATTAGTATAGTTTTCTGGCAAAGGGCTACTCTATTTAACCAGGAAACCATAAGAATAAATACTTACATATAAACATTAATATAAAATGAGGGATTTAGAAGTAAAAGGGTTTATGTGCATTTTTAGTAATTCTGAGATACTTAGCTTAAAAGTCAATTTCTAAATGTAAATTACAGTAATATCAAAGAGTATGCACAAATAAATATTTGTAAAAGGCACGTGAAGGTTATGCCGTCATGTGTTTATATATAAGCAAGATAGGTTACTTACCTTTTTAGTTCGATAGAAATTCGCTCTTATAAAAAAACTAATGTAATATACTGTTATCATTACGCTTATAATGTAACTAATTATTACACACACTTATACAGACAAAATAACTATGAACACCATTATTACGCATTACTAATAACATGGCATGTTGCAGTGAACATGTGACGCTAGCGGCTAGTAGAATACCTTACCGGAAGCCTGACTGCCTACTATACTGACCAGGTTGAACCAAACGGTAAAATTTTAATTAACAATATTATTAATCAATTTATTAAATTCATAAATATATATACTTAGAACTTTCATAAAAAACAACAGTAAAAGCTATTTTTATAGAAATAAATTTTAATGTAATGTATCATTTATAATGCGAAACACGGAAAATATGTTCAGCCAATATCGAACTAATGCAGATTGCCGTACAACGGCCGCCAATATTGAGCCAATATTGGCTACCGTTGTATACATATTTTCCGTGTATACCCTGTATACTCTGTATAGATTTATAGATAATCCAAACTCTTGTTGCTTGAATCATGATAGTATGTTTAAATTCTTATAAGAATTATTCTTTTGCAAGCGAATTAAATTTTTTCGTTCTTCCTACCCTGGCTTTCACCTCAATCTAACTGTACCCCGTTTTCCATTTGCTTTGTGCTCGATCCTTTAAATTAAGATGTGAAATTTCTTTAAGAAATCTGGATTTTTGGAAGGAAACTTTTTCTTACGAAATTTATTATGTCTCCTTCGTTATACATCACAAATCTTATTTATTAATCTTTATTTTGTTTTTTCCATGTAGGAGATGATTCTTATGTAATTATTTCCTGAGTGTATTATGTTGTCTTGGGAGTTAATTACATTTTTTTGTCAACAAAACGTTCAATAACTAACAATATTCGTAATCTTAAGCCTTTAGACAAGAATGTGGTACAAGAATATTCATAAAGGAACCTTTTCTTACGAACAACGAAACATTACATTATTTTTAATTGAATATTTACATAATTTGATAATACTTTAATTAGATGGTATGACATTAATGGCTGTTTTTAAATCAAATTGATATATCCTTTTTACATTTTAATTAATGACTTATATTTATTCATACAATCTGAATTCTGAATAAATTATCACTACAGTACCTATTATAATGTATTTGTTAATTTGTATCTATTTGACTGCCGACATTATAATGTATTATATTATTAATTGTTACAAGAACTTTGTTTATTAAACACAATAAAATCTTGAATCAAGGTATTCTTTTCTGTGTGCAATTAGCCAATATTAACTCAATAATGTTAATATTTTGGTATAACGGGTCTCATACTGGCACAGTATGGATGGATATCGTTGGATATGGTTGCACACCGGTGCATAATAATCATCGTTATTATATTTGTTAATTATATTATATTATACACTGAGAAAAATGGTTGGTAAAAGTTATGTCCCCGTCGTCGTATTAGCGCTCTTGATCTACAATTTTTAAACTAATAGATTTTTCGAACTATGTTTCTCAGTGTACAATATAATATAATTAAAAAATATAATAATGATCATTATTATACACCGGTATGCAACCGATATACAGCCAATGTTGTGCCAGTATGAAACCAGAGTTATACCAACATATCAACAACATTGGGCCAATCTTGGTTATGTAAAATGGTCCAAGTACTTGCCAGTGTTATCATTTCGACACTGGCCCAATATTGGCTGCCAATATCGGCTATGTAAAATGGCCCAAGTACTTACCGGTGTTATCATTTCTGCACTGTCCCAATATTGGTTGCCAATATTGGCAATAACGGTGCCAATGGCGAGCCAATATTGGCCCGTTTGGAAAATTCTATATGGGGCCTAGTAACAAGAAAAGTGTCTTATAGGTATCATATTTTCTTTCTAGTCGTATTTATAAGTGATACTGTAGTTTCTGTTGTCTAGTTGGTAGATTATTGGAACGTATAGCTTTGGTTGTTTAAGAAAACTGAAACGTAATTCTAATGTTGAATTGTGCTTAGCTACTACAGAAACATTCCATATGATTATGAAAGATATAAAAACACTTACAAACGTCAGCCAATCGTTTCATACATATAGGAAAAAATGTGTATTGCGTTGTAGAATAAATGTAATTTGTGTCTGTCGAATAGAACTGCTCGAACTGATCTGAGGACAAAGACCCTGGCATGTTTTTTATTGGAGGCATTTCGTCTGGTACTAGTTTAGCACTATTTTGGAGAGCTAGAGCTGTAAATTGTAATATTTTCTGATTTTATTATTTGTAATGTTTATAATAATCAATCTTCTAGACTTAAATTGTTTGTACTGTTTTAAATGAAGGTTTCAAATTGATTCTTTGAGAATATTTAGTCTACTGTAGATGCAGTATACTCTTGAAAGTAAATATTCTTTTTCCTCAGAGTGTTCATTATTATTTAACAAAACACATTATTATTTCTTTACGGAAACAGAACAGAATGAACCAAGTAGCAATTTAATTAAAAAACCTATTTGCAAGGTTTACCATTCTCGACCGTTCGAGATTTGCTGAAGCTAAACCACTACAATGCCATACTTTGTTGCAATAGTATGTAAACTACTATTGGGTGCATTCTGAATGAGTGTGAATTTTTTCTAGTAGATACCACAATATCCATTTTCTTTTATGACGTTACGTTACTATAGTTAAATCCAAATTAATTTCTCATTGTGACAGTGTTAACTTTTAACTAAAAATAATGGGGTATTTTATAGTTTGCGCAGTTTCTAAATTCAATGGAATTAAATTAAAAGAATCGAAACAACCAAGAAACTAAAAACTAGCTGCCAGTGAAAGCTTTCATTTTAAATAAGTTTTGATATGTAAGTTGGTAATAACTTATATTTGCTGGAATGCTTATTTCAGTGGCAATACTTTTATAATAATATAGTTGTAACAATATTTGTTTTTTATTTTTACATAAAATTCGAAAATTAATTTTATTAAGTACGGCATGCAAAACAAATTATTTCAATATTAACATTACCCGCAAATTTATATACAGTGGAGCCACCTATCCAAACTATCATAATAGAATTAATTGTAACTATAAAATGATATAAAAAACGCGATAGCTACATCAAAGGAGCCGACAGCTTGTGTCTACTATAATTACAGGTCTCACGGCGCAAGTTTACCAGAGCTAAAGATGCGTAATCGTTCCAATTTGAAATTACATACTGCGCCAAGTAGCTTGTTACAAAGATACTGGTCCAGGATTCAAAAAACGTGATCCAAAATCATAGCAGAATAATTATTTAACTAATATTACTTAAAACAATGTTAATTAATGTTTTTGGGATCGCTAAATCCGAATATGATAGTATTTTTACATTTTACTTTCGAATTAATGCTCTACATTGTTTATAATTGCAAGCTTATTCACAGTTAACTGTATTCCTATTTATTGCGGTATGCATGTAAAAGCCTACCATGCAAACATCTTTTCAAATATTGTTATAAAACTTGGAAAATGTGTAAAAAATGCAACAGTAATTATATTATGAATATTTTTGTAAAGTATAGTTATTTTAGTTTCTGCCTTAACTGAAAATACTAATAGCATTTTCATACTAGGGTCATTCCATGCCAAATCATCACAAAAAAATGAAGTTTACAACTTCACCATCTCGAATTTTCGTGAAATTTGTTAGGATGGTTGAGAATATAAAGTAACTTACGTATGTAAAGTTATAACCCTTAGTTATACACAGTATTCACATAGGAGGGCTGCAAATATGAGATAAAATACAAGATGAACAAAAACAATTCATAACTCTGCTTCTAATTATTGTAGAACTTCCATCTTGGGCTGGTTTTAAAGCTAAAGGAGCATAGTTTTCATAAAAAATTGCTTTATAATAGAATATTCAGGTTTTCATTCTAAGGTTACATGATATGATCTTTGACCTTGAATATCTAATGTAGAGCACACAGGGTCTTCCGCGACCACGTTGCCGACGACGTCATCGGAGAAGTGGTCCAGATAATGAGGCAAGGTTTACATTTGCTGGAATTTATTGCATAAACCAGTTGGGCTCGAGCTAGTTTGTATAATAAAATTATAAGTATCGTATTTCTTTAAAACGTATGTATCAAAAGCAGGGTAGGATGAACGAAAAAATTTGATTCGCTCGCAAAGAATAATTCTTAAAAGAATTTAATTTTTCATTCGTTCACGAACTTTATGTTGTAATTCTCTACTATAAATAAATTCTCGTTCCCGAACGTATCATATTTGCTGAGCATTAAAAAATATTTTTCGCTCAGAAATTTAGGACGTATGAATCATTCGCGATTTAAATAACAACGCAGGTTTATTATAATATGCTAAGATGCAGTTTTATTAATACACGGAGAATTGCAAATTTGTATGGCGCTGTCGAATTTTGTTTGATTATTTATTAATTGATACTCTTGTTTTCGAATTATTTGTTTGCATCAAGAAATTTTAATTGATTATATACTTTTTGTTTCTGTGCCATTTTTTCTAATTTAATGCTTTATATATGTTTTGTTTTATTTTATTACACACTGTACTGACTTTTTCTACTACATTATTATAGAATTAATATTTGTATTAAATTCATTTTCATTTGGTTGTACAAGTTTCTTAAAAAATTGGTCATCATCGAAAATTCTGAAAGGTATACCTTTTATGGTATAACGTCCAATGCAACACAATAAAATCTCACTTTCATTCATATTTATAGAGACTTGGGTTTGTTTCCGTTTTCGAATCCTGTTTGATAATACTCCATTAGTTGATTCCCCTTTTTCGTATTCCTTTTCATCAAGAATTCTTTTATGCACTTTAGCGTAATGCCGCTTAATGTTTCCAGTTTGATTTTCTTTCCATTTCTTCTCACACTCTAAACAAGTGGAAGTATTGGATTCGTTATCATAATTAATATATTTGGTTAACTTAAATTGTTTGTGTCGGCCAATATCGTAAGAAGTGGGTGAATGATTTTATACAAATAAAACTGCAGAGTAGTAAGAACTTTAAGTATATAGTAAGAATAAGAACTGAAAACGAATGATTCATTTCCGCTTGTATATATTCACGAGTGGAATTGTTTAAACAGTTGATTTTGCATTCGTTCCGGAATGAATAAAACTGCCGACGTTAAGATTTAATTCTTGAAAGAATGAATCATAAATTTTTAAACATAAAATTCAATCACGAGTGGTAAAATAAGAAAAGAATCGAATTTTTTTTCATTCGCGAGTGAAAATTTCCTTACCCTGGTTTTTTAAGATATTTAAGAAGATATTAAGCAGTTTATATATGAAATAATATAATTTTAACGTAATTTAGCCCATAGGATTTTATAAACTTGTTTCAGTAATAAGGTATGAGTAGTTTTATTTAAATTAGTGATGTAAAAGTTTTTTCTGTTCAGAAACACATGAAAAGTAACGTTTTTTTAGTGAAAAAAAAAGCAGTTTCTGGGATTACCAGCACACAATACAGTGCAGATAATCCAATGTTTGATAAAGCATTCTGATAAACTTCTTGGTCATTCGGGAAACCAGAGATTAAAATGGTGATATGTAGTAGCAGTAGTAATTATGGGGAGACCTAAGTCTAGCAAGTAGCCCTCTATGGGCCCTTTTTGCCAACCCCTGCTTGTCCCCTTAATCACCTTCACTACCTTCGTCTTCATCTACCTCATGTCCTTCCGTGAACCGCCTCGATTCTCTAATGAAAGTCAGGATGTCTGTCCACCAAGGGAGTGTAACTCCTCCTTTTCGAGCGTAACCGCCCCGAAGGTTTTTAATCTTAACCGCTCATATGTTTCACATTCCCCCAGATAGTGGTAGGATGTTTCTTCCACCCTTCCGCATCTTGGACATATGGGATTCTGTTCTACTCCTATCAAGGATAGGTGTCTCCTCAATTTACAGTGTCCTGTCAGAATCCCTACCAATAGGTTTAGGACCCTTCGGCTTTTCCCCAGTATCCAGGTAGTCTTTTGCAAGTTGAACCCCGCTATATGGTACTTTTCCTGGCGACAGCCTCTGCTCCTCTCCCATTTTTTCTTAGATGTCTCGTAGGCCCATTCACATAGACTTGTTGAGACATGTTTCCTTGTAATACCTAGGAAGGGTTCCGGTCCAAAGCATGTTTCCATGGCTCCGCGTTTGGCTAGCTCATCAGCCTTCTCGTTGCCTCGAATTCCTGCCACGACCAGGGACCCAAACCAGCTCGACTTCTTTATATGTTGCCAGCTCCTCTAAGGCATCGCCACATTCCTGAACGAGTGGTGATCTTGTTCTGGGCGAGCATATTGCCTTCAGTGCCGCTTGACTGTCAGAGCAGATGTATATTTTCTGTTCTGTCGACCTTTTTATCTCCTCCTTGGTTGCTACCGATAGGATAGCAAAAACTTCTGCTTGAAAAACCGTGACATACTTTCCAAAGCTTATGCTCTCTTGTATGCCTCGATTTTCTACATAGATTCCTGCTCCGGAGCATTGTTTTTTAGTCATCCTTGAGCCATCCGTGTAACACACTAAGGCTCCTGGTTGAAACTTAAGCTCTTCTTGCTCCCACTCGTCTTTAGTAGGGATTGTAAGAGCATATCCTCTATTCAACCTTAACCTATCCTCTGCCTCGGTTACTTTACAACTAGACAAGGGTAACTCCTTCGTCACTATTTCAGCTAACCCAGCATGGCCCGTTCATACTCCCTGGCCTATCCACAATCCTGCGTCTCGCATTCGCAAATGGGCTGCCATGGCCTCCTTCTTTATCCAGGTATAAAGACTTGGAAATCCTGATAGCCCTTCAAGTGCTGCTGTTGGGGTTGTTCTCATTGCCCCGGTAATGCCTATACATACCAACCTCTGGATTTTTGCAAGCCTGGTCGAGATGGTTGTCCGTTCTACGCTAGGCCACCATACCACTGAGCCATATTGGACTCTAGGTCTGATCACCATTGCGTAGAGCCAGTACAGAATTCGAGGACTCATCCCCCAATTCCTACCCACCACCCGGCGCAACTGCCAGAAGGTTGCTGTCGACTTGGTGACCACCATGTCGACATGTCTCGTCCAACTTAACTTACTACCGAGAGTCACCCCCAAGTACTTAACTTCCTGCACTAGTGTTAGAGGTCTGCCATACATAATGGGTGCTCTGAATTCTTCCAAGTTTCTCCTCCTGGTGAAGGGAATCATCTCATGGGTTGACTGAGAGGCAATACTCTTCACACCACCTTTCTATAATTCTACAGGCTACCTGCATTCTATTGCAGACGACGCCCAAAAACCTCCCGGTTACGAGCCCATCATCTGCATATGCTTGGGCATAGAAGCCCTCTTCTGTTAACCTCCCTAGTAGTCTGTCCATTATGAGGCACCATAAATGAGGTGATGGGCAGCTGCCTTGTGGGCAACCTCCCTTCACCCCTGCTTCAACTGAACAGTCCCCCAAGGCGGCTATTACTGTCCTCTCTTCTAGCCCCGATCTTACCCACCTTACCAGGGTAGGGTGTGCCCCTGGCCTGCAGGGCCTGGTCGATTGTAGCCAACTTTGCCTTATCAAAAGCGCCTTCGATATCAAATAAAGCTGCCAGAGCTACATCTTTATAATGAAGAGCCCTCTCAACCTTATGCACGATTGCGTGGAGTGCTGTTTCTGTGTAATTTCTGTTCTTCTTCATAATTCCTTTTTGAAAAATTTTCTTGCCGTTCTGAAATTGTCCCATGAGGTTTGTGTCTTGTCCCTAAGGGCTTGGTTGAGGGCGCGTCTGGATTGCTTACGTAGACCGGCTAAATCGCCGTTCCACCATGCAACCCTGCGAACCTTTACCACCCTGGCTGGACACGCCTCCTCATATGCCTAGACTATTAGAGATGCAAGTTTATCTACTTCCCCTCTTAGTTCCTCTTTGGTAGCAATTCTTTCCTCTCATTGTTCCCCTTGGCTTGCGAGAGCAATACAATAGTGCTCCCAGTCTGTAGCCTTGGGGTCTCTGATGAGGATTTCTGGTGGGTTGTCCCGCTTTATCTCTAGTCTGATCATCCTGTGATCAGATGTCGAGACTTCTGAGGTCACCCTCCAGTTTTCCAAGTCTACCAATAAACCTCTGGAAGCCACTGTAATATCAATTACCTCCTTTCGGTTTATATTGATGGTTGTGGTTGTGGTTGGGTCCTCCTAGTCCCCTTACTTTATTCCTGTAAATACAAGGTTCTTGAATTAATACTATTTCTCCTATGCCATCCAGGGTGCTTATCAGCTCAGCTGTAGCTCCTCGGCTGTGCTGGAGATTTACCTGACTTACCCGCACTAGAGCCATTGTGGGGAATCAATGTGCGGGTAGTGGCCGACTAGTCTTTCTTGGCCTGCTTTGACTCACCGGCCTCTGGAGGTGCTTGGCGGACTGCTCCACTCCAAGAAGGCACTGTGCGTACTGCAAGAGTAACCAGCTCATAGTAGAGTTGCCACCCGGCCCCTTCCAGTGACCTCACGGAGTCGTCGTTGACCATAAAGGTCAAGAACCATCCGCCTGGTCCTCCTGAGGTTTGGATATGCCTCGATTGCTCCACACCTAGTGTGCGGTTCTGCAGCGGAAGCAGTTGTCGCAGCCTGGCGAGGTTACCTAATTATTACTCCTATTTGCAATGGCAGACAAGGGTGCCCAAAAACTTTCCAAGCAGCGGTGTAAGGACACCCCATATAGAATTTTATGAGACTTCGTATGGTGTAGGTGCAGAGACGGTACTTCACCCCAGCGACAACAAACAGTCACTTTGGAGATCTAAACAAAGTTTTGGAGTAAAAATTGTGGGGTGACTTTTACAAAAATAAAAGCAGACAAAACAATATGATTTTGGGTACGTAGTTCTTAAATCTAAAATGCTGTAGCTGGTGTTACCTACACTGATGAATTTATTAATATTTATCTTTATCTTACAACTTTTATACAGAATTTCTACAAGAGAAAAAATAAGCATTACTTTTACCACACTCAAATATGTACCTATTTCCCTACTAGTATATGCAACCAATCTTACACACTAAATTTTCATTAATAAACAAATCCAATTATTCTTAACTTAACAGTAAAAGTAAAAGAATATTTAGCTAATATAGTTAGTGTAGTATAAAACATAATGAGTTTGAAACACACAGAATTCAAGCAGTTTAAATTTATAAGCAACCTTTCAGACATTTCAAGACTCATCTACTGATCGTCCCACATTGAGACTACAGTGTGTGTTCTTATGGACAACGGGATTGCCAAACATCTTGCAAGCAACTTTTAAAAACAGTTTCTAAATATTGTAGTTGTAACTGCATAAACCTTTATAATCCCTGTTGTTCGAGCAAGTTATATTGCAGGTAGTCGCTTCTTCTGACAGCAGTAGTAAACCAAAATTTCAAAATTTGCTGCTGTTCATGTAGTGCGCATATAAAGTCTGGAACTATCGAAATAAATCTTTTATTAAATATTTTTCAGAAAAATCCTCGAACACGTCGATTTTTATCTTAAAGGAGACATATTTTAGTGTAATCGTTATTTGTAGATCGTCTTTTGTTTCCGAGTTATGACGATAACGAAATTTTTTTAAAAATGAAACCCTAATTTTTTATGATGGATTTGGAAAGATAATGTAATGCTAAAAAAGTATGATACTGTATTAAGAAATTTGCGAGATAATTGCTTTTAAAGTTTTAAAACAAAAATTAAAAAACAACAAGAGTTCCAAGTTTTAATAAAAAAAAAGAATTCTTTGAAGAACTGTCATAAGTTTAACGCTTGATACATGGATACTTGATTTTTTTATTAAGAAAATTAAACTCTTGATTGTTATTCAATCAAAGTTCAAATTAAGAGTTCAAGTAGCCATGTAACAGGCAGTTCTTAAAAGAATTTTTACTTTTTTTTAATAATAGTGCCGACAAAAAACGTTATACTATAATTAAAAGTAGAAAAAACCAGAAGGGTTTAATGTTTACTAAAATCCTTTGCATTTGCTGCTAATCCTAAATTTCCGTTTTTGTAAGTTTCTTTTGAAACAAGTTGAACAAATGAATGATTTTATCACGATGAAATCATTTTACCGTTAAAATTACGTTTGGGACTTCCTGTATTTACCTGTGAATTAAAAGATTAAACAGATCATACAGAAGCTAACCAGCCGTTATTTTTATGTTGAAAGAATTTGAAGACGAAAGAATTAAACAAAAAAGTATAAGTAATAAAATATCGGATATTTAGATACATGTACGATGTAAAAATCCCAAGTAATGTTTAATAAAATAACAAATACATGTTAATAACTTTCTTTTAAATGCTTCTTTGTATGGTTACGATTAGACTTTTTCGGTTACTGTTTTCAAAGGTTTAGAACTTCTGGAATCTTAATTCACATTTCTATAGATTCATACAGTGAAATAGGTGGCAACAACGAAGCACAAACTCCCATAAGAAATACATTGGCTATCTATCCTTCACTGTAGTCCCAACGTGAGACGGACAATAGACTCTTACTTCCTTATCTATTAACTGCTATTTCCTATTAACGATTACTGTACAAACACGATTTATTTAAGAAATACAGTTGGTATTTTTATTATTCTATGAAAATTAATTAACAACATTCCATTCATTTATGAATGCTGGTAAAGTTGGCTACTTTAGAGAAAGTAACAAGTACGTCATCAATTCTATGAGAACATATTCTTATGAGAACAGGTAGCAAAAGTCGAATTTGGTTTTACACCTTAACATTGATTATAGTACAATATAATAATAGGACTAATGCATTACTGATAGTAAGATAAGATATGCATGTTTAGCAACAACAAAAACATGTTGTATCATCAATTAAACGATTCGATATCACTGCCAATATAACGCAATAGAATTAGCATGGGCATTCTGTAAGAATAATACTAATTGCTACAACCCATAACCTGGATGAATGTAATAAAAACATATCTAACAGCAAAATAAATTTTATAGATAAGGCAGAAAGAATTTGAAGAATCTTTATAAAAATTTACAATAGAATAAATTGTGGGGAAATTGTGTTAAAAGTGTAGAGAAACTTGTTTGTGACGATTGGGTGAAGTATATGGGTGACTTGTCTACCAACAACATTCCATCTATTATTTTCTCTCTTGCTTAAACAGATTGTGCAGATGAACTAAATTTGAGTTCTAATTCAGAACATAGAGATGATGCAAGAAACAGTTTAGCTACCTACAAATTCAAACATCTAATTGTTTTTAAAGTTCTTCTTTGTTACTTTTTTTCAGGATCAAAGTATTTTTCTGTTTGCCCACTTTACTATGAAAGTGAATTGATAAGTCTTCAAACAAACAAAAACTTTTAATTTTTTACGATTGAGAGCTAGTTGCTTTAATTTTCTGCTTTTTGTTGTTGGATAAGGAATACTTTATTTTTCTTACTGCAATTAAATATTGCACACTCAAATTACACTATAACAAATTATTTTTAACTTTATTTCTACATAAATATATTATTACATTGCAAATTATATTCTTGTATTATTTTGAATATTATGTATCGGGTATTCATGAAAACTGTCTTAAGGTTTTCATAAATAGGTTAGTTATAGTTATAGGTTATAGTAGGCCTTAGGTTAGTTGTTGGATGAGTGCTTTTTTTAGTTACTGCAATTAAAAATACAGAACACCTATGACTTAATAATAAGTTATTTCAGTTTATTTCCACACAAATATTATTACTATATTATGTTTATTTATAATTTGTTCCATGTTAAACTGAAATTTTTAACTCGGCATTATTCTTTACAATGTCACTTTGATTTGAGGAGTTTTCCAATGGACTGATCTAGTGTTACCTAGGATCATCTGGTTCACTTATATGTTGTTCCATTGACCCTGGAGCTTGATGATCGAATCTGATCTGTATTACCTCCCCTCTTGCCCTTTAAACACACAGTTTTTGAAGTGAGGTGTATGTTCATTTCTCACCTCACTAACAAAATAATGATTTTTCTAGTATCTTATATAAGGCTGGGTGCACACTTATCTAATAAAACTGCTTCCAGCAGAAACGTTTTTGCTTAAAACAGAAACGTTTTCACCAAAACCGAAAACATGTTGTTCTATAAAAAGCACTTTATCAGCAAGACTGCTTTCAGCAGTATCGTCTTTGCTTAAAGCACAAAAACATTTTTGCTGAAACCAAAAACAATTTGGTTCTGTTAAAAAGCATAAACTTGCCATAATTTTAATTAATCAGATCTTTGTTATGATAATTCTTAAAAGTATAAATTGCAGGTCTTTGTTCAATCAGAACAATTAATTTCTCAGCATCTATTTTCATACTAATAATTAATAATGCATTCACAAAAATTTTATTGTAACACAATCAACACTGCATTTATTTTTAAGTTATTTTTAATTAAAATAACTTAACACACTGCAAACCACATCAGTATGGATTGTATGACTATGTACATTGAAAGCATATGTGCACAACCATATGTTTCGCCTTCAAAGCATTGGTCAATGTTTGTGCTATGAGCATCCACAGCTTTGCTCAAATTTGCTCAATTGTGCTAGATAGTGTTTTTACTTTTTTTGCTCAATCATGCACAGTTAGGTTTTGTGATTTTTCAGAATTGTGATTCAAAGTTGTTCCATTTTGAAATTCTTATTTTCTATGAACTGATCTGATCTGTAAAATTTGAACAGTGGATCAATCCATTGGAAAGCACCTTTATTAAATTAAAATATATTAATTTTGACTGATACAATGATAAATTTTATATATTACTCTGTAATATTATTAGTGAAAATATTAGTATTGTAATATACTATAATGGCTAATCAATTAATAAATAAAATTCTCCCAGTCTTCTCTACCAATTTATTTCAAAATTATAAAAATCAGGACATATATGTACATGTTTCACTAAATTCATTAATATTAGTTATCTTCTGATGGGTACAAAGAATCGTTAAAGTAGTTAGAGTAGTTAAAGCTAAAGACTATAATATTAGTCCCATATAAAATTCATTAAGTATATTATTATTACATAGCAATTATACTTTTTATTTTGCATAGTATTTAAACATTTTATCGAAAATAAAATGGTTAAAACTAACAATTAATAACCTGATGTATTGTTAATGTTAGGAACAGACAAGATTTGTCATTAATGTTTAAAATATTCTGCAAAATAAAAAATATAATTACTATGTAATAATAATATAATTAATTAATTCTATATGGGACTAATATTGTAATATTTGTAGTTTTTAATTAAGATTTTTTTGTACCCGCCAGAAAATGGTTAATATTAATTAAATTGCCGAAACATATAGTGGTGTGTTCCACTTTACAGTTTGTCACCAGTATATGTTTGTTATTTATATCGAATCAATTCCAAATTTACATCAAGTAAAACCGTTAAAAGACGTTTATGTATAAAATTAGAAACTCCATTAATTATAAGCAACTAGCCTACTACGATCACAGATTAAATAAAACAAGTTACTTTAAGGGGGGAGCTAGATAACAAACAAACAGTTTGAAGCACTGTAGTTTTAGAAATATTTAATGTTTTATATATCTGTTTCCCGTGTTAGTAATTTAAACATCCAATTTTTGCTTTAGCGTATATTATGTAATATAGAAAGCAATTTATGGTATAAGTTGAGGTTATTCATCCAGGAACTTGATATTTTGAAGGTAATCTGGATTACCCTATAGTGTTTGATAACATCACAAATTGTAAGGTTAAGATTTTTAAGAGCAAAACAGTGTTGCCATTTTTTTTAAAAGAGTTTAAGGTAGCAGTCTCACTGCATACACTGGGATCGACAGTGACTAAACTACCGCTTGATCGCCATCAACTAAATGTAAATGGTGGTCTCACTGCAACGACCAGAAAGCAAAATTTTTCAAATTATACTTGACCTTGTACCCTTTCTTTTTTTAAAAAAGTAAGCTCCACTTAAGAGTCTATATGGTTTATTTGTACAATTAGACATTTTTAAGTTGATGATTGTTGTTATAAGTCCCAACCTGATTGACCCGAATAACCTGACTTGAGTTATTTCGCATGCGTGTAGCTACAAATGACGTAGAATATCAACTAAAAATTCAAACATGTAGAAAATTCAAGACTGGTCGACGGTGGTCAATTGCACTTGATCGATATGGTTGATGTGGTGAAGCTTAACTGGTAAATATGCGGTAGTTCTAAATTTGATTCATGTACGCCGATCGACGTTCATCGCTCAGTGAGACTGCTGCCTTATGTGTGACAATGAAAATTATATAACTTACAATTTTGTAATAATTTGATTTTCTTCATATTTTTACTATGGAATAAAGTACATAAGATTGAAATAAATAACAAATATAAGTTGGATGCTTTTTAAATTTTTTATTTTCATAAGTAATAATGATTGGACATCAGAGAACACTGCCTTAAAAATTTGCTACCATAAGTTTGCAACCATAAAATAATAAAAATTATTGGCACTTTTATAAAAATAAAGAATGGCCAACCCTCATTTTTTTACCAAATGAATAGATAACAGCTATGCAAGCTGATGTAAAAGCTATGCTAGTGTCGAAAATCATCTTCCAAAGATTTTAAAGAAAAAATAATAATAAATCATTGTGGGAGCAAGGGAATTCCAGTAATTTAAGTAACAAGCCATAAAATTATTTGCCTAAAAAAGGATATGTAAGCCGCCAAACAACATCTGCCGTTTCTTTTGTACAGATCCATAAATAAAATAAAAGAATTTTAAATAGAAAAAGTTTTTGGGATCGCTGAACACGAATTCAGTGTCAAAAATGACTTTTAATACATGAAGATTGCCTCTAGGTAACGTTTTTTAAATGAATTTGACAGCTCTAATGACAGCTGTAATTTAAAAAAAGTTTCTTAATTCTACTTAGGCACATAGACTATAGGTAATATTTTGGTGAATAAAACATTTTAATTTTTTGTTTTTCCTGAAAAAATTGTCTTACTATGTACCCACCATTTTTTCTTTTAATCTTAACATTTTTTCCTTTATTTTGCACTACTCTTAACTTCTTTGGTGATCACCACAATGCACTTTATAAAAGATACAACATACTGATTTTCTAGATTAAAATAATATAGTATCAAATAACCAGATCTTGTTTTATTCAATAACAACAATACTAATTATTTTGAACTTTTTTATCCTTTAGAATGTCCAAAAAGAAGAAGAAGAGGAAAACTCCGGAGAAAATTCTAGAGATAAGATGACCTCTGCTGTGCTACTTGTTATCACGAGAAAGATGTCGCTACAAGATGTAGTAAAGCAGGAAGAGTGGAACATCACCTTGTGCAGGTAAGATTGAAAATCATGTAACATTGATAATGAAGTGATTATCTTTTTGTTGCTTACAGTACATTCAACCTCAGAAAGCAAACCCTGAACAACAGATTAGGACAACACCAAATTAAGGCATCAGAAGGGTCACAACTACACAAAAATTACAGTTGCTATTATTAACTGAAAACATGCTCCCATGTGTGTCATGATTTAAAACATAATTCAATTAAGGAAAATAGCACATCAAATGGCAATAAAGAATATAATTGTCATTTGCGAGTCACAGAGTCAAGATGGCATGGCTGAGGATAAATAATTATTAAATAGGATTGCAAGATGTGTCTATAAGTATCACCCGAATTTGTAGATAGTTCGTCTGTCTAAAATGTTGATGATGCTGCAATCACAACAGAAGTATCAAAGATGCTAAGGGCATTTACTAAGAAGGGTACAAAGCAAATTAACCAATGTGCAAGTGCAGAATGTGGCATTCCAGTTATTACAACTAGTGCATTCATCAATGCACCTGCTATGGTATCTCCCATAATGTTTTCTAAGCAGCACATGATCAATAGTGCTTCACCAGGTACATTTGGAGTAGTAACTCATTCAGGGTGGTTGAACTATATTATTATTCACTGAAGTGATTAACCATTTTATGAAGCACATAAACAGCACAAAATACACAACAATGTGGACAATTATGGATAATCATGAAAACCACACTGATCTGTAAATTGTGGAAAAAGTAAAATGGTTTGGCATCATCTTTTTGACGATGCTCCTTTATTACAGCATAAAACCCAGTCGCTGGATATTCTGTTTTTGACTTTTTTAAGTGTTATTATGCAACAGGAATGAACACATGGTTAATAAGGCATAATGACAATCCTGACAATTTACAAAGCAGGTAAATGCATGGATTTGGAAGGCCATTTACTCTGCATAAGATCTTCATCACGTTTAAGGAAACAGGAATTTATCGTCAAACGGTATTTGTAGTTAAGCAACGTTGGCCCGGGTCAGAAGTTGGATGGGTGACTCCTATAGTGGTACGAAGATTGCAACTGTTTGTACTTCGGAGAGCACGTTAATCCGTCGGTCCCGATACTAGTACCTAATCGTTAGGTAATGTCAGAGGCGCTAGTGCGACCAGAAAACTCTGGCAATCAGCCTTCACACCACGGCCATACGATATACATACATAGAACTGGAAACTTCAAATGTATACAAAGAATATATGACAAACTTAATATATTTACTGTTTCTAGACTGCTTCTTATAGATTATTTTTTTAGTTATAACAGCCATAAATAACTAATACAATATTTGTTAAGTTAGGTGCCTATATTTCGGTACGTTTTGTATCTTCATAGGGGCTCAAAAATACAACAAATAAAGAATTACGACTAACAATTAACTAATCAACTTTAGCCCCAATGAAGGAACAAAATGTACCGAAATAAGGTTACTGACGTAACAAATTGTTGTATTTTTTATAACTGATGTGTCCACAATTAAAAAAAAAGAAGCTATAACAAACTCTCCAGTTATACCTATGTCAAATAATGACCAGACATCAACTTCTGAAGCTTTTACATCACCTCAGGACATTTCAGGTTATCTAAAGCTGCTGTTCCTAATAGAAGGGAACGAAAAAGCACAAAACTGGCTAATTCACTAGAGAAAGAAGAACTGGAAGCAACTGTGTTGGAATAAAAAGTTGATCCAGATTCAGATATACCAGTCTCACTCATGAGCAAGAAAACCAAAATTTGTAAGTTTTCAGTATTCCAAGTGTCGAACATTACATTTGTGTCATGTAACTCTTATTAAGTATGTACTTCCAAAGCCAGTCTATTAATCAAAAGAGAATATCATAATACATTAAAATTTCATTAACAATGTTACTGTTCTATTTCATATTAGTTCTTTATAACTTACATAATGTATTTTCAACTGCTGTGTCTGAAATAATAAGTGCATTGGAGCATTGATAAGTTGTTCATCTTGTAATACATAATAAACTTGGTCTCGGTGTAGATACTAAGTCTTGTTTTCTTGTGTATAGGTAGATTACACAGTGAGGAAAATTCAGACTTCATTGAGGATTTGGAAAACAATCACGTTTATCGGACGAAAATTAAGAGGATTATAATTTTTTTTAAATTCAATAATAAAGATCTTACTATTGATAAAAATGACTTTAAATTTTACTTATAAAAAAATATTCAAAACTAAGCTAAACTAAAAAAAAGAAACAACAGCATTTCATTATCTTAATTGGTTCAAAATTTTATATAGGTTAAAAAGAGTCAAAATATAATGGGGCACCTGGTATTAAAACGAAAAATCAACAATTTCTACCTCTACTACATTGTAGTGTAAAATTTACTTTTGCGATTTATAATAGCTTTTCCTGCATTGCATCACATACACATTGTATTTTTTTTCTTATATTATGTACCTCTCCTAGAAATATTTGAAATCCCATGAATCCCATTGAAGTTCCACTGGTATCTACATTCTAAGGCTGCAAATTGCTAATGTGTCTTGCACAGTAGGATGGAGTGAAAATAAGAAAGTTGTAGTTTATATTCGGCTTGATGCGGGATTGATGCTCTATGGTAGTTTGTTGCTTGAGGTAAAATTTGAGAACGATATCTCGATGCTTTGTACTGCCCCAACAAGAATAAAAATTTCGAAAAATAAAAAAAATTAGAATAGATGAAATAACACTTTTTATTTGTATCCAATGTAGTGTAGTAGTGATACAATTCAGAAAAAAACTCAAGAAACATTTACTGCACAAAAAATAAAAAATAAGACTAAGTATAATTAAATAAAAAAAAATTAAGAAACTATACATTATTGTATAGGTAGGATATTCTTTTTTGTATTGAAAACAGGAATTATTTTGCGGGCTTCAATTCTGGCCCTTATAGAACCATCTCTATTTGAAGAACCACATACAGCTGCAGATGCCTCAGTTACTGTTTTTACACACCTATCTACAGCTTGCTTGAGACAAGGGAATAACGTTGCCTCACGCAATAGTTCATTTGCATCTATATTTTTTATTTCAATCGCATTTGGGATTGATTCTTCACTTAACGATTTAGTCAGAGGTGGTTCTGTGACTTCATTGCTGTGTCAATCAATTAGGTCAATATAATCTGTTGTGGAAAAATTAAATTTTGGCAAAGTAAAAATTCTTGTAGTGGTATTTCCTAATGTCCATGATCGAATAATTCGCCTTAAAGCCAACTCTCTGATATGTTGCCGATCATTATATAGCATTGCCAACAAAATATTTTCAGGATGGCCGGAGAAGCCATTTCTCTGGATCACCGGATCAATTATATTTTTCAAATCTTGAGCTAAGTATCGTGATAGAATGATGGTTTGACAGAGATTATTTGGCCCAGATCTTCGCTTTTTGCAAGGTGTTCTACAATAGCACCTACAAAACCTTTTGGACCACTTGTTGTTTCATCCAAACGTTCAAAAAGGTGTCGTAATGGAAGTTCATTAGCGTGTAATTGGCAAATAAACTACTGAATGGGTCTTTTAAGCTCCAGTTCCAAGAGCCTAATTGCACCGCTTTTTTGACCAGTATTTGTAAATGCACCGTCACAACCAATTACTACGACTTTGTTGAGATCAACTGACTTTGTAGAAAGAAAGTTTAATATACCTTGTTTAATTGCCCAAGCTGTTCCAGATGCTAGAGAAACATGTTCCATATATAACGAACCAGGCTCCTTTACTAATGATAAATGTTCTTCCGTTAAAACTTTACGTCGGCCGTCACTCATAGTAAAAGGGTTGTCTCTGCCGCCATCAAAATATACGTCACACATATTGCAGTCAGTAAATGTGGATGAGGACTGACATAATAAATTCTTTCTTGTATTTGCACGAGCCCAACGAAGTCTACTTCTATCTACTACATAAAATAGTTGTCTTCTTTTATCACTCCAATGTCCTGTAATTTAGCAGAGACGATTGCAGCCGCAGCTCTATCTAATATTCCATATCGATCTAATACTCTTGCTACAACAGGATATTTTGTTTTAACGTTTTCTTCTTCACTTTGCACTGTTTTCTTAGATACGTGCATTTTTTCAGAAATGCAAACAAATGAATCTTCTGATATGGAACTTGACAAGACTTCTGGAAAAGAGTAAGAGATAGTAAAAAAATAAATTAATAAAAATAATAAGAGTAAGAATAGAAATAAAAAAATACAAAAAAGTTTTTACCATCAACAAACTCTAAAGCAGTACTACATGACGGTTCAGAATGTTTGTGCTCCTGTCGTTTCCGTTTTCTTTCAGTCAATGACAATTGCTTCCGACTAGTAACCAAATCAACATTGCCTATCATCATTTTTCTTCCGCTTTTTTGGTCGTTTAAAAAAGTACATTCCTTGGTAGGGATTTTTCGATTTATTAGATGTTCCACTAACAACTAAATTTAAAATTAAAAAGATTTAACTAAATACGAGTTATGATAATTTTGTATTTTTTCCCACATTTTCAGAACTCTTAGTCATCCGGTGGCAGCATTAAATACCAATATTTTTACCTAATCTTTTAACACAATATTACTAATACACTAGAGCACCAATTCCGCACCAAGCGAATTTCATTTGACAGAAAAACTATTTTGTGATATAAAAACGCTCCACCCTATTGCACAGGGTATTTAAGATAATGAGCATACAATTTTGTGTTTATGCAACCCATTATACAATTCATAGATCACCTTGATTATAATTCAATTTTTTCTATCTTAGAGATCATAGCAAATACTTTAATATTATTAATACCGGAAACTCCATATACTGTACCATATGAAAGTAGGGGATATTTTTGAAGCGCCATCTTCGCAGATGGGTGTGCCACTCACAAAATGTTTTTTCGTGAGAAGCCTGCATCTAATTAAAAAATAGCACTATTTCTGTTAAACGAAGGTTTATTACCGTTATGCTAAAATTATTACTTCTTTATTTAACTTTTACAATTTATTTAAACTATTCAATCTTTCATTACAATGACAGTTTTTAATTACTTTCCAAATATTTTAGAAATGTCAGGTTTATTTGCACACCACACCACACCGCAAGAGGCGCTATTAAATTTTGTGTCCCATTCTTCAAAATAAGTTTCCAGTATTAACAATATTAAAGTATTGGATCATAGACACCTTTCTATTGCAAGATGTTTACGTTTAACATAAGATATTTTGCAGTAATCTGTCGAATTGGTGTAAACTTCTGTCCAATAAAAATTCCAACTAAAATTAGACAGAAATAAGGACATTTTTTCTTTTGTTTAGGAACTTTATTCTAAGTTACATTTCAATGCTAATAAGTTGTTTTGCATTTTTCTCATCTATTTCACAGTTTTTTGAACCAAACTCAAACAGGCGAAAAAAAGGCACGTTATGGATTTCAAATTTAACAATGGAATAAAACTAGACTGCAAACTTTAAAGTTGCTTAGAATGTTGTCTAATTAAGATATTTGATTTATGTAAATTCTAATACAGATTATAACTAAAATTTCATATTTGCATCCATAATGTACACCTTTTCGCTTGCGGGGTCACAATTATTTAAAGATCAAACAGTTTCAATCAACACATCGTGCAATAATTTGAAGAAGCGCGAATTCGTTCCAAGGTTGAATAAGCCAGCGAATTTGCATGAACAGCAGTATCACTATTTGTTCTGTAAATCAATCTTTCATAGAAAATATGTAGATAGCTGGTTTTTGTGCAGGTGTTAATGATTCAATGTGTTGATTAAAAACTGTTTTTACGACATTCTCTATAAATTAACAGCATATCCGCTTTCTCATTATTGCTGTATATTTTGATTATCATATTATTTTTAATTTGTATTAAAGTTACTAAAAAAATACATTTAATAATTGAAGAAACACTTGCCACTCATAGAGAAGTAAGTAACTATGATTTATAACATGTAGAAAATTTAAATAAAAACTAGTCTGTGAATTGTATAATGGGTTGCAGAAAAACAAATATGTAGGCTGATTATGTAACTAGTAGGCCTGTATCATAATTTAATTTCTTTGTATTACCTTGCAAATAATAAATAAAAAGTATAAAAGCACAGTCTGCTCACGATCATAAGGTGTCTGAACAAGCCATAATTCATTTGTGTTAAGTTAGAGGCGCTGTGAAAAATGCAATTTTTTTTAAATTGTCAAGCTTGTAGATTACACATTAAACTAGAAAAGTTTTCATCAAAAACAAAATTATTGGCATAATCATACCACATGATTAAGTGATGGAAAAAATAGCCTAATCAGTTGCACAGAAAGACAGTGTTTTTACCACCGAACTAAACTAGCCGTGCCTTTACAATCATCTTGCCTACCTTTTCTTGTGATACATCTTATGCTTTTTGGTTTTTAATATTAATAAATAAAATTAGGATCTTATATAGTTAAAAACATGTTTTATTATAAAATCATCTATACACAAACTATAAAAGTCAAATTTCCCGCTCTTTACGGCGTTTAATTTGAAAAGAAACCATTTAATGGTATAATAAATGTTATTGATATTACTTAGCGTGTTTATAATAATAATAATAATAATAATAATTACTACAACCCATAACCTAAACCAAGGCCCCAGAAGCTATAAGCTTGTGCGGAAGGGAGGGGGCGATTATTATTATTAGGTAGGACCAATGTGCGGCTGCAGCCGACTTATAGATGGAACAGCGCAAATCCCACATTTGTGTTACAGCTAAGGAAAACTGCAGAAAACCTTAACCAGATCTGCCACCCAGATCCGCTTGGGTGAAAGTCAGGCAAGCCAGACATTACACTACCACGGCTGTTTAGCTTATAAAAAAAATAGCTAATATTTTTTTTATAATTTTAATAATTATAAGACTAATTGATTTTGTTGTTCCTAATTCAAATAAAGCCCGCGGATTTGAAGAAATTTCATCAGAAATATTACCAAGTTTGATCCTGATATATTTACATATTTAGGTAACCCAACAACCACCTGTGAGTGCAGTTAATTTTCTAACTACCTATACAAACAAGTCTCATTCAATTTGTTTAAGTTACATGATATAAGACAAAAATACAACGTGTATATGATGCAATGCAGGAAAAGATATTATAAATCGGAAAAGTAAATTTTACACTACAACGAAAAAACGTTGGCGAGAAATTGTTGATTTTTCGTTTTAATATCGGCTGATAAGAACAATATCCAGCAACAGCAATTTCTAATCTTTAAAATAAACTCAAAATACAGGAGTAAGCTTAGTTTGAATATTTTTTTAAGAGTAAAGTTTAAAGGCATTTTTAGCAATAGTAAGATCTTTATTATTGAATTTTAAAAAAAATTATAACTGACTTAATTTTTGTCTGATTAACGTGATTTTTTTCCCCAAATCCTCAGAGAGTCTGAACTTTTCTCACTGAGTAACCTGCGTATATACAGTGAAACAAGACTTGTTTATGCTCCAATTATTGCAGAAACAGCAGTTGAAAATACATTATTTAGGTTATGGAAACAGCCAATTTTAATGCATCTAGTCAATTAAATTAAAGCATTAATATTAACAAAAACATGTTAGTTTCTAATTTACTTACTTTAAATACATTTGAAATAAAAAAATATCAAAAACATTTCTTCGACTTTGAAACTCAAAAAATTAATATTTAATTGTAATAACAGAAATAAAAATGTGTTATAATAATCAATCAAAATAGTTTTTATTGACAAGAGATGTTTAAACGTTTAAGGTGGCCTCCATCTGATTCAACAATGTTTGGACTATATGAATGAAACTTTATCTGGCTCGTTTAAAAATGCCGGCTATGTTACAAACTTTTCCACAACAATCAAATATTCTTTCTTGTAGTACATTTATATGGGGTATAGATTCAGCGTACACAAGAGATTTTAAAAGCCCCACAAAAAATAATCCAGTGCATTTAGATTTGTTGACCGAGGAGGCCACACAACAGGACTTCTGTGACCAATCGATCTTTCAGTATATGCTGCATTCAAATACTGTCTTGCTTGTACACTAAAATGTGGGGGCACACCATCATGCATGAATCAAATTCCGGATTTCTAACAGCCAGTGTTAAATCTTGTAATAATTGTGGTAATTCATTATGTAAAAAATTGATGTATAAATATTTCCATCTACGGTTTAAGGAAGAATGAAAGTTCCAATAAAAGAAAATCACCCTCGGTCTTGGCCACACATCCACTTTAAATTGGACTCGATGATCACTGATATGTGCAGCATTAGAATTCTCGTCTGTCCATGTATGATTGTTGTGGAAATTAAATATTCCATTTTTTGTGAAACACGCTTGTCCGTAAACATGATACATGCTAGGAAATGTAGCTCATGCGCATTAATACCCATCTACAAAAAATTCATATCATGAAAGGTTTGAACCCTGTGAGAATGATATTGGTACAAAACCTGTTTTTAAAACTCGTAGCTCTGTTCATGCAGAAATTCCTTGTGCATCCCTACGACGTACACTAATTGACTAATGCTGGGCTTCTGCTCAACACCATGCAAAATTCCTTCTTCTGCTTCTCGAGTTCAGCTTTGTTCTTTGTCTCCTGCAATCTGATTCATTACATTTTAGCGATCCCAATAATATTAAATAAAAAGTGATTTATTAACAAAAGCTACTAACACATACCATTTTGATGAAGCCTAAACTCTACATTAGCAAACGTCTTTTGTTAACAATGTATGTATGTACTAGAATTATAATTTACATAATTCACTGAGATTATAAAATATGGATATATTTTAAAAATAAAATTGGAACGGTATTGTGGTGGCATAGGTTTTGAAACGCATTATCATTACATCTTTATTTTGCAATGGGATATTGTTTGCAAAATCTCATAGCACTATTTGCATAATTGTTAATTGAATACTGGATTGAGGGTACTGAAATCAAAATAATGGATATAAGGAAAAATCTTAAACCAAACTGGGTATCACAGCGTTGCCAGGTCCAGTGAAATCTCACCAGACTTGGTTTGGTGAACATTTAGTGAACATTTTAGAATACCTACAGTATATTTTTAGCGATTTTTTTGTAATTTGTCAACATCGCAAAAAATTAGTCTTAAAAGGAGATATTAAACCTTTTCATTATTTTTCCTGAAACTCCCAAACGTTACTTAGAAATATACAGTACTAGGTACCAGTTGAACTTGTAGAAAGTTTGATAGTGCAAATAAAAAACTTTAATACAAGTTTTCAAGTTTGACACTAGTTTCAAAACTAGGAACGAACCTATTTTTCATCAAAGTTTGATACTAGACCTGCGCATTGGAACAAATTTCGGTGTTGCCAACTATGTTCAGTTTATTCTTCTTTTTACATAAATTTATTTTCTAACCTAAAAATATTTATAGACACCTGCTGTTTCGTTCGTTCATGTTGTGCTTAACATTCTTGATTGATATATGAAAAATGCATTCTAATATAAAATGGGGAAATGAAATAATGAAAACATTATTTTAATAATCTCTCGAATAATAACCAGATTAATATACTTTGGAAAGACCTTAAAAAAAACAACATTATTGGGAAAAACTCAAATCAAAATTCCGATCTACCTGAGCATTTATCTAACGTAAATGAAATTAATAATTTTTTTATAAACTCTCTTCCAAAACTACAACGTTCTAACAATAACCTAAACAATTTTTATAACAGTAACATAAAAGCAAACCAGACGTTGTATTTCCATCCTGTATCGGAAGCAGAGATATCAAAATGCATTCAGACTATAAAAACAAATGCTGCTGGTCATGATGGAATTACAAAGTACATGTTGGACCTGTGTTTACCTCGTCTTCTCCCAATTGTGTGTCATATAATTAACACATGTATACTTAATTCAGTTTTTCCTTCCAACTGGAAGAAAGCGTAGGGTAAAGTTGGGTATATCGTACCGGTTTAATAAAAGTGGCTGTAAATTACGTATGGTATGAGTTATAGAAAAACTAACACCGCTTTTGGTTAGCTTATATATTTACGTAAAATACAAAAATATTTATTTATAAAAAAAATAATAATAATAACACAAAAAACTGAATGGAAAAAATGTTGACATCGGTACGATTTATCAAACCGGTCTGACAAATCGTACCGTTGGTTTGATGAATTGTACCGCTACTTATTACTTTTGCAAATAATACATACATACTTCTTTTTCGAAGATTTCATTTCGGCACATGCCTCATGAAACCATTTTTTACATTTCGTACATTTAATCATGTCTTCTAAAGAAATTTCTTCACAAATACTGCAGTACCATTCATTTTTGTTTACGACAATTTCTGGTTGCAAGCTTTCACTAACTTGAGAGGAAGTTGATGGGGCATCGTTGAACACTTGCTTTTTAATTTTTATCACTTTTGGAGTATTTTTATTTTTTTTGGTGGTTTGACTTGATTTTAGTTTTTCTACATTAGGTGTAGAAGTCAATACCACAGCGCGTTGACTGCCTTTCTTAATTCTTTTGGTTAATTTTGTACCGGTACAATTTTGCGGACCATAATGTGGTACAAAATAGCGGACCTCGCATTCTGGTTTTAATTTTATGATAATCTAAAGTTTTTGGAGGTTATGTTTGTACTACCTGATCAAAATTTAAAAAAAATCCATGAAAAATCAATTTAGTACAACGTCGTTAATGTACACTTACCTATTTAAGTAGAAATTGCTTAGAAAATTATGCCAGAAACTGCTGTCACTGCTTTCAAAACACTTCAACAGTTCTCTTTGCTGTCAACGCCGCAGACACACTAATGTAAATGCACCAATAGGAATTATTTTTCGTAAATATTCGAACCAATGAATGATACACTTGAGAAACAGCCGCCAAATATGAATTTAAGCAGTGGTACAATTTATCAGACGGTACGATATACCCAACTTTACCCTACTTCATTCCCTTGAATAAAATAAACAACCCTGAGAATTTTAAAGACTTACGTCCAATCTCCATTCTACCGATCTTATCTATAGTTCTAGAAAAAGTTATCGAAAATCAGTTACTCAATTTCGTAGAAGGGAATAATATTCTCCCCGACACACAGTCTGGTTTTAGACGTGATCACAGTTGCACCATCGCTTTGACTAAAATCACAGATGATATTATTACGGCTTACGATAGAAAATTAGCAACTGTTCTTGTACTGTTAGATTTCTCTAAAGCATTCGACACAGTCAACCACAATTTATTATTCTCTATTTTGCATTTTATAGGTCTTTCTGCAGAAGCCATTCAATTTTTTAAAAGTTATCTAAAAGATCGCCAACAAGCTGTAATATATAAAAATAATACGTTGGAATTTTTATCTTTAAACTCTGGAGTTCCTCAAGGCTCGATATTAAGTCCATTGTTATTTGCTATTTACACTTCCAATTTTTGTACACAACTTCTACACGTCAACTCTCACTTTTACGCTGATGATACACAGCTGTATAACTCTTTTCAGTGGTCAGATGCCAAACAGGCTAGTGAAAGGATAAATCAGGATCTACAGTTAATGTCAGATATCTCAGCCAATCATTTACTAAAATTAAATCCAGATAAATCTAAAGCAATTTTAATTTGCAGTTCTTATGTATATGACAAGTTGATAAATGACATTAATCTAGAAATAGAAAGCGTAAAAGTGGGAATTCATGATGAAGTTAAAAGCTTAGGTTTAATTCTAGATAAGAATTTACGATTTAAGTCTCATATCAACAATATGTGATTAAAAAAGGTTTTTATAATCTTCGTATTATTTATCAAAGTCGGGAATTCTTAAACTCCAACATTAAAAAGACGCTATGTAACACTCTGGTATTATCACAATTAAATTATTGCGACGTTGTTTATGGACCGTGTATAGACAAAAATGATACGTGTAGAATTCAGTGATTACAAAATGCTTGCTTGCGTCTAATCTATGGAATACCCAGGACAGTGTATCAGATCTCGGACAAATTGACAACTGCAAACTGGCTAAACATGTCTAACAGGCACTGCTTTCATGCAGTTATATTTTACTATAAAATTCTGATCAATAAGAGTCCTCAATATCTATATAATAAAATTACATATCGTACAGATATCCATCATTTGAATTTACGCTTCAGAGGGCTGCTGTCCGTCCCACCCCATAGAACCAGCATGTTTAAGAGATCCTTTTCGTATACATTACCGAATTACTTAAATCAAATGACTAACCACTACAAGATTATGACAATTCCCACGTTAAAAATGAAATTATTTTCTGATCTTATGTCATCACAAAATGGGTAATTTGCAGTGCTTGCGCAGGCTTACTCTATTTTTTTTACCTATTTTTCTTTTTTTCTTTAATTAATTACGTTTGAAATCATTTTTTCTGTTTCACAATTAGAACATGTACTTAGGTCTACTTCAGTTTTTTTATTTCTTTTTTAGATTATTGAGGTTAAGTGGCAGAGCAGAGCCTGCCTCAAACAGGCTCTGAACTTCGCCTCATGTGTTATTTTGTTTAAGAATATAAATGTTTAGTTTTGTTTTTTTTTTGAGTATAAATAAAGGCATTTATTATTATTATTATTATTATTATTATTATAGGCCCTCCGTGATCGAGTGGTAGAGATCCTACCTCTCCTTCAGAGGGACAGGGGTTCAAACCTCGGTTGTGACTGAATTTTAAAAATTTAGTACGATCGTGGTTGAGCTCCTTAGGATAAGGTATGAAAGTTGTATGGGGGAGCGTAATGTACTTGCTACAATAGCTCCATTACCTCCGTTGCACTCCCATAAGTTTGTGTGAAACCCCGACACTGCAAAATTCGGTAAAAGGGGGGAATGGATTATGTATGTATGTATGTATTATTATTATTGTACTTTCGTGGAGTTTGCGCAAATGAACTGCAAGTTGATAATCACATAAACATGCAAGAAAAAATGTGTGCAAAATTTTTATAGTTAATTGGTATATATAGTATATATAATTCACACATAAAATGTTTAGTTTTGTACATCCCTAATCACAGATTGTAAATTCCAGTAAGATGTTTATGTAATATTACACCTTCACAGCTGTCCAATATAAGAAATCCTTTTAACTTAATATAAATACAGAAAGCAATTTATTTACTACTTGGTCCAATATGCATGAAATGTGTTATTATTAAAAAAAGAATACTGTTTGATATGTCTGCAAATTAATACGTGTGGTAGCAATGGCGTAACATTGTTACAGTTGAGGGAGGTGCACCTAATTCAGCAAATTGATAGAGCTATAACATTCATATCTACAATTACAACTTCTTCTAGCAATAAGTATAAATCTACCTTTTAAAGATGTCTTATCAAAAATAAATTTTTCTTCAAAAATTTTTATATTATACGAAAAGTATATATACTACCTATATATAGATTATTTAATCTTTCAACATACTTTTATACCATCATTTAAGGGGTATGAATCACTTCTCGTTTTAAGGTTCTGAATATTTTTGCTTGTTTTTCGATGTGGTTAAATAAATAATCTATAAATGTAGTTTTGTACCCTTTGAAATTGAAATTACTTGAAATTTTGTACCCCTAGAAATAGATCGAATTATTTACGAATAAGTGGATGTGTTGTAATACAAAAATAGGTTACGATACTGAAAGTGTTTAATTATTTCTTTATAATTATGTAATTTAATTAGCTAAAATATACCGGACGTCTATGATTTAAAGAGCCTTTTGACAATATTAATCTTTATCATTTCATCTTTCCTGACTCTGCATTAATTACTAAATAATAATAAATATTTTCATTTATTGCAGGTAACAGATCTAAATACGTCGCCGTCATGTCATGGTAAAATAACAGTATGTAATATTCGGAAATTCTCCGGATGCGATGGTACGCTACGATAAGAAATTTATCAAATCATGCCGACAGCAAAGCAGGCATATGAGTATATATATGACTTACGAACTAAACACCCCTTTTAAATAACTTGAGTCTGACTGCACACATTTTGGTTAACTGCACATGATCACATGTTACAGACTTCTTTAAGTAATTCAGCTCTATCTGACATTACATTCGGATTGGCACTGTCCTCTATTATTAGTTGTGAAAAGAATTAGAATAATAAGTGTTACAGATCAACTTTTTAAATTTTATTATTATTAACAATACAATGACGAGCAACTGTTTTTAGCTCATAAAACCCCCTTTGAAAAGAAATTACAAGCCATTGTGTGGAAGAGAAAATAAATTAATAAAAATAAAAACAAATAACGAACTTACAAAAACATTAAGATCATCTCTAAAAATTAATTTTTGAATTTACCTGCTGTATAACTTCAATCACATAATCTCATAAATTAGAAGAAATTCTAGCACTATTCACTAGAAAATAAACTAAAATGATCTATTCAAAACAGTTTAAAAATTATAAACCACGTGCACCAAAATTTAGAAAAACTTATTAGGAAGAATAATGCAGTGGTAAAATAAACGACAGATATTGCTTTCACGCATTCATTTTAGTGTGTAGTTCTACATTTGGTGCAATTCAAATAATCTATGCTGCAGACAGTTCATTTATACAGCAGTTAAATTTAAAAAAATTGAAAATCGAAAAACTTTTCAATGTCGCAACCAGCTAGTAATTGGAATTTGAGGATAAAACAGTATTACAAATAAGTTTTCTTAATAACATTTTTCGCAACTTTTAAATTTACGGGCAGTTTACTTTAGGTACAAATTCAGTTTTTTGAATTTACCTCTTATATCATAATTGTGGGATTAATACTTTTGAATATTTTCTAATGTTCTAGAAGTAGTACACTTTTATCAAGAATAGAAATTTTTCAAAAATGGAAAACAAAAAAGTTTCTCATATAAGCGTAGGTCAGTTATTAATTTATTAGTGCAGATGTGTGATCGTTTGCTCTGTCAATAATTAATGGTTAAAATCTTAAAAACAATCCATAGTCGACTCGTGTTTTTGCAAAAAAAAATGCGGAAATATTTCTATTTATATATTTTTCATTTTATATATTTTGTAGTCACAAAACATTCAAAGTAAGCTCTTATAAGAGGCAACTTGTAATTTTGCAGAGGTGATATTATGAACTACTCGGAAGGCTTATGCTGCCATGATACATTTTGAAATATTATTGCATCTAAAAAATAAAATATAACATAGAAGCATGCACAATGTGATTTTGTTACAATAGGTATAGTAATGTAATAATTATCTACGGTGTGAATTTTATCTCTGAACATGCACATTTCCTTCATATAAAAGTATAAAACTTGTATGTTCAATTATTAAAGCTAACACATCAAATGCATTGACAACTTGACAGTTGTGCAACCAATCTCACCTATTATTGAAACTGATTTAAAAATTAATTAAACAAAATTTCCTTCACAAAAATTCGCGTTATTTTTTAAATACGTTTATTTAATAATAATGTATACAAAAGAAGGAAAATTAGAAACTTACACAAATACTAAAATAGTACATTAAAATATTCACAGTAACTGAGGAAACTTCAGTATATAGATATGGAACTCCTAATCTCACTGCAACTCAAAGCTGTCGTGTACGATTGGTTGCATAGTTACTATACCAATTGAACATATACTATGTAGGAAATTTGCACGTCCAGAGATATAAAATTCGCACTGTATATATAATGACATAATCAAGTAGCTTTTTTCAGCCAATCGGCTTACAGAAATGTGTTTTCATTTGTTTATATTAATTGTCATTGTTTTTATTATATTTATGAAGCAACTTTGTTTTAGATGGATGAATAGAAGTTTATGGATTTTAATATCAAAAGCCCTGCAACTAAAGTGAAAAGTGCACCTAAACATATTCTGAATATATTTGCAAATTGAAATGCAGAGATAAACTTTATTTTCAATTGTTTATTTTTATTAATAGTATTATTCGTTTTCAAAGATTTTCATTGTGAAATTTTTATTGGATATAAATGACAATTGTAAAATATGTTTGAACTATTTAATAGTGAAAACCGTACTTGTGTGACAGTTACATTGTTACGTTATTTATGAGTAATTTGTGTAGAAACTGCAAAATTTAAGTTGAAATTTCAGTAACTCAATTTCACGTGGAATAATGGCAAACCCCGAGAAAAGATCTTCATCTTGCCCACCAGTTTGTAAAAGGTAAATATTATTTGAATGAATTATACAAACAATAATTTTTGAAGTAAAAGCTTCAGTGTACAAGACCACAAATTCCTGTATGATTTTATTCAAACTAAATGTACCTACCTACAAATACACACCCTTTCCTTTCCTTCTGCTAAGATGCGTTTGACACAAGAATAGTTTAAAAAGGATCAATTACTTTTGATTTCCATAAATTGTGCCATAATTGATTTAACTCATTTTATGTAGAAAAGTAAGCAAATTATCAAAAAATGCTTAGCATAAAAGTTGGTGTCTATTATCAGGTAGGCTTATGATGCAACTTGAATTTGGTACCCGTACGATAACTGGGCTTCTTAAGGTATATGATTTGTTAAACAAATTTGATACATTTGTGCTTAGTAAATTTAATTAAGACGAAAAAAGTGAAATAAATTAAAAAAATTTGCAAAATATATTTTTATTATAAAACTACACCTAATCAATACCGGAAAGATACAATATGAGTATTTATTACATTTGTAATGGATGCTCCTAAGTGATTTGGTTGGGTTAGGTTTAGCTTAAGGTTAAGTTACGTTAGGTTAGGTTAGTTTAGTTTAGGCTAGATTAGATTAGGTTAGGATAGGATAGATTTAGCTTAGGTTCGATTAGGCTAGGTTAGGTTAGGTTAAGGTTAGGTTAGGTTAGGTTATTTCAATATTAATATATATCAATTATCTCGATAATCTTTATTAAACACCCTAACAACATCTCCAAAACTTAAAGCGTCCAATTTGCGGGTCGTATCGAATACTAATACAGTGAAGCTCGTTGATCCGAATCAACGTTAATCCGAATACCACGACAATCAGGATCAACAATTTACTTACATTGATTCTATTGTAATCCGGATTTAAAGGTTTTGATCTTCCGAAATTTTGACCGAAAAGGCAAAGCATCTTTATCCAGAAGTGTGCAGTGGTGCATAGGAAACAGTGACGCAATCGCGATGCGACGTATGCGCTGTCACGCTCGCACGCAATATGTACGAGTCGGATAGCGCCGTTTCGTTTGCAACGCATGCTGCTGTAACTTTATCAAAGATGTTTTCAAAAAGGATGACTTCAGGGCAAGTAAAGATTAGATACTTAATTTTAAAAAGACACAATTTATGTCTTAAAAATCGCGGGGGAAAAGCTATTCAATGATTTGCAAGCAGCAAGGTTCATTAAAAACAGTTGCAAAGCGATTAGCGTGGCTTTGCAATGGGCGGTAGAAAAATTGAAATGATTGTGATGCTGGAAGATCCAAAGAAAAATCGTATCTACACTGAGAAAAGCATTTAGTAGGACCAATTAAATGTATTTAATTCAACTAAATCTTTAGTTAAATAAACTAAATTTAATTGATTTAACAGATTTTAACTATCTATTTAGTTGAATTGAATAAATTTAATTGTTCAAACTAAACGCTTTTCTCAGTGTAAGGTATTAAGTTTAAAAAACACGAAACAAACAAAATCGCCGCCGTTTTTGATTAACGACATATTAATGCGGAACATTATTTTTGCGTTTTTAAAACTGTTTTGCGTTAAATATTTTTGTAGTTTTATTTATTTTTAAATAAATGTTTTTGCAGAATGTCTTAATTCCATTTACTTACAAATAAAACATTGTATCTCTACAGACGCGGTAATCCGAAAACCGCGATGATTCGGATTGGCCCTGTTTTAATTAGTCCGAATTAGCGAGACTTCACTGTACATACATACGATTGCTCTTACCAACTACCCTTATGCATATTTTAAAGTGATTTGCTTGTGTTAGGTTACGTTATGTTAGGTTAGGTGAGTTTAGTCTAGATTAGATTAGGTTAGGGTAGGTTTTGCTTAGGTTCGATTAGGTTAGGTTAGGTTAGATTATCTTATCTCAATATAATCTTTATTAAACACTCTAACAACGTCTCCAAAACCTAACGTGTTCAATTTGCGGGCCGTATCGAAGACTAATACATACATGCGATTGCTTTTACCAACTACCCTTTGATCTGTGCTAATAGGTTGAAAAGCGATTTGTTGACTGTGCGCGCTGACAACACTTTCAACTTTTGTATTTTTTTTAATTATCTATATTCCTCATTTTTTCCTCCATAAAGTTGTTTTATGGATCATAATAAACACTCTTTTATACGAAAAATCTTTAATTTTTGGAGTCCGGTTATCGTACTCCTCCCTTGAAGTTTAGCAAACAAAGCTGTAGTAAAGGAGAAAAACTAATATAACTATAAGCCTCATATGCAAACAGCAAATTTCCGCAAGCCACGTAGCACAGGATAGCTTATTACATCACATCCTGATAAAAACTAGCTATGTTTCTGCTTTTTTTTTGTGTAGACTATTATACGTTCAGCTAATGTATTTGTGATCTTAGCTTCTCACCATGACCCCATACGCGTAACCAGAAATCTTCAAGCCCACGTACAACACCTGGAACATTGGTTAAAACAATGGAGAATGAAAACAAACGAAACAAAATCGACACAAGTTACATTCACTCTGAAAAGACAAACCTGTCCACCGGTCATATTAAATGGAAACCAAATACCTCAAGCGGACGTAGTGACCTATCTAGGTCTACAATTGGACAGAAGACTAACTTGGCGTCCTCACATCTTCAATAAGAGAAAACAGTTAGCAGCTAAATTCAAACAAGTCTACTGGATCATCGGAAGAAAATCTGAACTGTCATTGGAAAACAAATTGTTATTATATAAAGTCATCTTGAAACCCATCTGGACTTACGGCGTGCCACTATGGGGTTCTGCGTCCAATTCAAACATAGAGATACTGCAAAGATTTCAAAACAAGGTTCTACGAGCGATAGTAAATGCCCCATGGTACATAACCAATACAACATTACACGCTGACCTAAATATACCTACCATCCGAGAAGAAATCATCAAACACAGCACAAAACACAAAGACAAGCTAACAGCACACCCGAACGAACTGGCCACTTCACTGCTTCTGGACGAAGATAAACCAAAAAGATTAAAACGAATCCATACTTCTGACCTACCTACTAGATTCTAGAGTGATCATTTAGTAAACAAATAAGTCATTATTATGTAAAGATATTCTATACGGAGGATGTCCACTGGGACATTACTCCACATGTTATGTTGTTAATTATTTAAGTTCTATGTTAAGCATTCACCAGTTGTACTTATAGTCTCACCAAGACTGATTGTACAAATATAAAAATTAAATAAAAAAAAGAAAACGCTAATGTATTTCAATTATTTAACTTACCTTACAGTTATTAGTTATTGTTATAAACTACTTAACAAATGACTGAACTAGTTTTAAATTCCAAATTGAATTTGAGCACTCATATAACCTAAAGTAACGTGAAAGCTACATTCTAATGGTTCAAAAAAGACTGTTAGACACTAAGGCAGTGATGGCGAACCTTTTTGAGAAGTGGGTCAAATTTTGTTTATTATTTTTTTTAATACTAGCCCGTGGGTCACTAAGTCACTGGCGTCACTTGGAGGGGGGAGGGTAAAAAGGGTATCAATAATTTAGAAACACTGAAAATTTGTTAACAGAAAAGCATGACAGTTGACCCTTTTTTGGTTCTCATTTTTAAATTCCTCTAAAAAGGTTTACGTTTCCTTTTGTTTTACAACTTTTACTTTTGCAAGTGAAGAGCAAAATTCGACATTAGATATTTATACTTTAATTTTTTAATATTTACGATTATCTGTTCTCTCTTTTATGATATAAAAAATAAGTTTATAAAAATCAATGTGTGGGTCATTTAAAAGATCTTCGTGGGTCAGTGTCTGACCCACGGGTCATAGGTTCGCCACCACTGCACTAAGGCATCTAAGTGACATAGCATCGAACTGTATTACATCCCTGTAGTTTTGTTATTTGTAATCGAATTAATTTTGCAAATTTTATCAAGTATGACCCCTGAAAATAAATTTGGTAATTACAAACCCCATTTATTATAAACCACCAGTCTACTACGATCGAAGATAAATGCAAAAAACCGAAAAAACATATTAGGCCTGGTTTCATCGGAAAGTCGTTACGGAAACTTGTTTTGAGGTACCTGAAAACCCCAAAACCAAATTTTGGTTAAAATTCCAAAAAATAAAATAATTTTAATTTAATTCTAATAATTTATTTCAAATAATTATTTTTCAAGATTTTCTAATCAGAATTTGGATTTATGGTTTTCAGGGGGCCCAGAACAAATCCGCGTAACGGCTTTTACGATTAAACAAGGCCTACTATGTTTTTCGACTTTTTGCATTTCCTTTTGATCGTAGTATACTGGTAGTTTCTGATAAATGGGATTTGTAATTACACTCAAATCTCTTTTAATGTTTTCAGTCCTCAGACTGGTTTGTCGCAGCAATCCATTCTTCTCTATTCGTCGCTTTTCTTTTCATTTCTATATATAAATGATAGGACATGTACCTACTATGAAGAGAATTATTACTGAAAACAATTATAGAGGGAAAAGTAGAAGGGAAAAACCCGAGACGAATACCACGTTTGAATTATATAAAACAAATAATTGAAGACACAGGAAGCAGAAACTATCCAGAAATGGGTTTTATAACATAAAAATTTGGAATTGTTTCGATTATAAATAATAAAGATACAAGAGTGTCAAGCTGAAATAAAGATTTTTAATACAATTCTAATAATGTACTTAAAATAGTTATTATTGAACATTTTTTAACCAAAACTTGGTTTTGGGCTTTTTGAGTAGTCCAGAAGGGAACGACTTTTACGATTAAACATGGCCTACTATATTTCTTCGATTATCTAATAAATAATGTTTTTAATTACAAACAAATCTTTTTTAAGAGGTTCTATACCTGATAAAAGTTGGAATTAATTCGATTATAAATGAAAAAATTCAGGGGTGTTGAGCTGAAATTTCAAAAAATTATTAGTCAAGATTTTTTAACCAAAATTTGGTTTTGTGGTTTTCAAGTGGCCCAGAATGTTTCCGTAACGACTTTTCCGATACCTGATAAAAATTTGAAATTGATGCAATTACAAATAACAAAAATACGCGTGTCAAGCTGTGAAGTGAAACACAATGTATGTACGTTGCACAATCTTTTAATGAATACACCAGGTGTATGTAAACTTAAGCATTCCTTTTTTAGATATTAGCGGAGAGGCGCCACAAAACGGCCAATTTACATTTTTCTTAAATCAACAAAATGGAAATGTGGTTGCAAATACCAAAGTGAGTCTCACTCCCTCAGTGATTGTCACATAAACAGGCAACAACGAAACAACAAACTCAAAAGCATGGGTTTATATCAATTCATTATTATTAGACAAATTAATAGGAAATGAGTAAAATATTTTTGCTCTATTGATTCCTTGATAATGTTATCGTTTTGGTAATCTGATAACAATGCGAATCTCGTTCAAGGCGGCTATGTCATTATTTTCAAAAATTAAAGTTTAAGTAAAAAGTTAAGTAAAGTTCAAGTAAAGGAAAAATTAAGTTTTTAGGCTATTTATCACCAGCAGAAAGCTCCCTTAGTATAACTCCAACAACATGTTTGTATGTTCTTATTTTGTATTAAACCTAACAACCATATAGTCTCCTGTATGTACATTGTACATTGATTATAACTAGCTCTAAACCTTTCTGATTGTCACTACCACTCATCGACGTTTTACCGACACTCTTGACCAGGACCGGATCTAAAGGTCTTCCGCCTATAGACCCACACTCAATGCCGCCCCTTGCCCAAACTAGGAAATATTAGAAAATAAAAAGTTAAAGAAGAAATCACATACATTATATATATATATATATATATATATATATATATATATATATATATATATATATATATATATATATATATATATATATATATATATATATATATATATATATATATATATATATATATATATATATATATATATATATATATATATATATATATATATATATATATATATATATATATATATATATATATATATATATATATATATATATATATATATATATATATATATATATATATATATATATATATATATATATATATATATATATATATATATATATATATATATATATATATATATATATATATATATATATATATATATCTATAGAGGCCTACCATGCGTCCGGACCAAAAGCGTAGCGCCCAGCGTCCGGCGTATATAAGTGTATATAAATGATGGTATCAGTCAGCGTCTTTTGCAAGCTATAGGTTTATTCAGCGTCTGTTTATTTTATGCAACCTATAGGTTTATACAGCGTCCATTTATTTTTTCAGTATTGGCCAGCCTGCTTGAATTCCTTTGCCTGTCTGCGGTGTCGAGTTACTCTCTGCATTTCTGAGTAAAGATTGCGTCATCTCAACTGGCAAAAATAATTCTATTTTATTAACGCTATGTAATAAATACTTTTAGTTTCGTTTCTGTATGTGTATGAATTTTATTTAAAAGGCTTTCAGATTTATGCATAAAAACATCATAAAACTCGAAATATTATTGGATTTGTATGAAATTTTCTACAAAGGGGTTTTTCAGGTCGCTGATTTCAAATTTGATGTCAACGTTTGCAAATTTAAAGCGCGGATGAAATATGGCGGCCATAATAATTAAAATTTGATTTATTTGCATAAAACTTAACATCTGGGAGTATATTCGAAACTCTCTGCGTTGCCAAAATACTATGTGTGTTTCTCAGTAAGGATTGCGTCATTTAAAGTGACAAAAATAATTTTATTAAAGCTACTTAATAAATCTTTCACTTCCATTCAATTGTGTCTGAATTTTATTTAATTCAGTTGAATTTAGTTGATTTTAATATGTATTTTCTAGATGAAAACTATTTAAATTGTGTAGGTTAATTTATTATTATAGGTTAAATGCATATAAAAAATTGTGATGATACTTATTGCTACTAATACCTAGTTCTATATTTTAAAGAGCCAAGCGATTTAATGTGTTAATTAGAGCTTCCAGTTTTTTAAGTTCTTCCAGTGGTTTAAATCGTTATATCTCTAAACATATTTGAGCTAGAAAGCTGATTCATTTTTTAAATTAAACCTTAAAAATGAGCGCATGCAACAATATTATCAAATATTGCCTAAAGAGAAATTTGGCAAAAAAAGTTTGGGTAGTGATAAAGATAGTTTAGATGGGAATTTCAAGGTCCAGCGGTCAGTGCAGATGTATTGTTTTGTATTTATGTTTGTTTATGTACTAGAAACTACGTTTTACATGTCTATTAAAGCAAACTATAAAAAGGAATTTGTAGTTCTTCTTAAATTATCTTCTTTCTGTCACTGTTTTACAAAACAGTTACTATTCGATCGCACAAGGTAAAACTTATTGGTTATTTATAACGACTAATAATTGATTTTATGAAATAATGAAATATATTGATTTTTGATTGACTTGTTAATTTTTATTGGGAACGCATTTTAATTTCAATACCTAATTAAAAATATCAGATTCGTTGTTTTATTTCTTATTGACATTCTGTAGTACATTTTCTCGTTCTATATTTTATAGAGCCGAGCGATTTAATGTGTTAATTAGAGCTTTCAGTTTTTTAAGTTCTTCCAGTGGTTTAAATCGTTATATCTCCAAACATATTTGAGCTAGAAAGCTGATTTTTTTTTTAAATTAAACCTTAAAAATGAGCGCATGCAACAATATTATCAAATATTGCCTAAAGAGAAATTTGGCAAAAAAAGTTTGGGTAGTGATAAAGATAGTTTAGATGGGAATTTCAAGGTCCAGCGGTCAGTGCAGATGTATTGTTTTGTATTTATGTTTGTTTATGTACTAGAAACTACGTTTTACATGTCTATTAAAGCAAACTATAAAAAGGAATTTGTAGTTCTTCTTAAATTATCTTCTTTCTGTCACTGTTTTACAAAACAGTTACTATTCGATCGCACAAGGTAAAACTTATTGGTTATTTATAACGACTAATAATTGATTTTATGAAATAATGAAATATATTGATTTTTGATTGACTTGTTAATTTTTATTGGGAACGCATTTTAATTTCAATACCTAATTAAAAATATCAGATTCGTTGTTTTATTTCTTATTGACATTCTGTAGTACATTTTCTCGTTCTATATTTTATAGAGCCGAGCGATTTAATGTGTTAATTAGAGCTTTCAGTTTTTTAAGTTCTTCCAGTGGTTTAAATCGTTATATCTCCAAACATATTTGAGCTAGAAAGCTGATTTTTTTTTTAAATTAAACCTTAAAAATGAGCGCATGCAACAATATTATCAAATATTGCCTAAAGAGAAATTTGGCAAAAAAAGTTTGGGTAGTGATAAAGATAGTTTAGATGGGAATTTCAAGGTCCAGCGGTCAGTGCAGATGTATTGTTTTGTATTTATGTTTGTTTATGTACTAGAAACTACGTTTTACATGTCTATTAAAGCAAACTATAAAAAGGAATTTGTAGTTCTTCTTAAATTATCTTCTTTCTGTCACTGTTTTACAAAACAGTTACTATTCGATCGCACAAGGTAAAACTTATTGGTTATTTATAACGACTAATAATTGATTTTATGAAATAATGAAATATATTGATTTTTGATTGACTTGTTAATTTTTATTGGGAACGCATTTTAATTTCAATACCTAATTAAAAATATCAGATTCGTTGTTTTATTTCTTATTGACATTCTGTAGTACATTTTCTCGTTCTATATTTTATAGAGCCGAGCGATTTAATGTGTTAATTAGAGCTTTCAGTTTTTTAAGTTCTTCCAGTGGTTTAAATCGTTATATCTCCAAACATATTTGAGCTAGAAAGCTGATTTTTTTTTTAAATTAAACCTTAAAAATGAGCGCATGCAACAATATTATCAAATATTGCCTAAAGAGAAATTTGACAAAAAAAGTTTGGGTAGTGATAAAGGTAGTTTAGAAGGGAATTTCAAGGTCCAGCGGTCAGTGCAGATGTATTTTTATGTAATTTAAAAATATTTAAATAAAGATGCAACAAAAATATTATTGACTAGCAATCTCTTAAAATGACGTTTTTGTTTTCGTTATTAGTGCTTACTTTATTTTAATCAATTACTGATTTTTTATAAATTGAAACCATTATTAGTTTCAGAAGAAAACAGCTGTGCATTCATAATACGTAGTAAATAATATCATATCTAAAATGTAAGATCATGCTAATCTATTCACCTATTTTTGGTATTAAACACATTTCTTGTAACCTTGTTATATATAATTGTTTATTTCGGATC
This sequence comes from Agrypnus murinus, assembly GCA_929113105.1. Lineage (NCBI taxonomy): Eukaryota > Metazoa > Arthropoda > Insecta > Coleoptera > Elateridae > Agrypnus > Agrypnus murinus. Next base: position 4,026,652 of record OV816023.1, on the reverse strand, counting down.
ATTTTCATTTGTGTTTGGAATAATATTTTGAGAAAGAAATTTTTATTACTTGCAAATTTTAGTTTCATGAGCAACCTTTATTTATTTTATTTACCTTTTAAATATACATTCTGGTATTAAGTTATCGATGTTCCTCTGTGAAATTTACAAAACATGTACGAGCCCTAACAACTAAATATGTATTTGGACAGTTTCATGAATTCTGTGTTTATTTTTCCTACTAGTGTTCCAAATTACACCATTTTCAAACAATAACCATTAACTTCTGTAAAAAAAGATCTGCAGAAAACAATTTTCAAAAATTCAATAAAACTCGCTGACAACTAAATATTCAGATAGCAGTTTATAAATACAATTCAATAAGATTTAACATCTCGCTTTGCTTTATTCGCCTCTTAAATTTTGGCTGACATACTTCTAACTTGGGGATTACAATTATCTAAATTGGATAATGCCCCACTTGCTGATAATTTCAAATTCAATAACACTAAAGATCCGAACTGCTTGAGGATCATTCAACAACTTTGAAATTATGATTTTCAAACCATTTTTTGGTCGTTTTTGATGTGTGGTAAGAAGCACCATCTTGTTGAAAGATTAAATCGCGGTCAAGATCGATTTTTAACGATTGGTAACAAGTTTGCGTTAAGAATTTGCTGATACTTTTCAACATTAACTGTGCCGTCTATGGACTGAAATCATTCTAACCCTCCAGCTGACATATAGCTCTAAACTATTGCACCTTGAGGAAACCTAACCGTACGTTTTAAGCAGTACTTATGGAATGCTTCATGTTTAGCTCCGATCACTCTTTTGCGAGAGTAACCAACGAAAACACCAGACTTTGACTAGTCGCTGAATATGACCTTATACCAGTCATTCTCTGGAACATTGTCTAGGACAACTACATATTTAGTCCATGTCACTCGTCGTTGTTCTTGTTTCTCGGTTAGAAGTTTTACTTTGACTAAATACAAAAACCGTTTATGTTACAAAGATAGTTAAGGAATACTCAATGCATCAAAGTTTAAAGATAACTAACTACCTTATTAAAGAATGGAGAGTCTATCTGAAAACAAATAAACTGTTTGGATTCTTGGCAATTGTTGCGACAGAAAGGTAAAGACAGGATTAAGTGTGCCCAAATAGTTGCAGGACATGATCTGGACTTGCAGAAATACATAGAACAAAATTAAATAGCTTATCGGTATGTCCAACGTAAATGACTGCTTCTTCACGGCTTGCTCCAAAATGATGAGTCTGGATTTCTTCAGCTAGTTTGCAAGGATAATTTTCAGAGAAGACTATATGGAGTAACCCTTCACTCTTACTAAGACTCTTTTTCAGTGTGTTGTAAGCAGCATTTTTATTTCTAATGTTAAATTTATATTTATTTTTAAAGTTTTCATTTCTTCTTGAACCTCTCCCTGCAACTCTTGAACTTCTGCTGAGCCATACCTAAGACTGATAATGGAGGGCAAGATTGAGGGTAGAAGAGAACTGGCAGGAGACAAGGCTCATGGTTGAGAAATGTGAGAGACTGCACTGGCCTAAACTCACAGTTATTACTAAGAATAGCAAAAGATAGTGAACGATTTGCCGAAGTTGTTGTTAACCTTCTATAAGAAGACAGCACCTTAAGAAAAAGAAGATGTAAAAAAGGCCGCAAAGTTAGAAAATGTAACAGTTTTATCGAGCTTACTGAATATTTCTGAATTTGTTTCTCGTCATGCAGTTTTATGCAATATCGACTCCTTTGCCTTCTTCAACATACCAACACAAATTAGCTTGGGGCAACGTATGATAGCCTAATAAAAACAGGATGCCAATAAAACTGAAAAGTTTTTCCCTTGTAAATATAAAATCGTGTGTATTATTTGAGCCCACTAAATACAAAACTCTGCGTTTACATTGTTAGTGAACTTGAGTCTTGCACCTAACAATCTCACATTTCCCGTGAGTTTTGCATCTGATGATGACTTTTACATGATTATATTTTATAAGCGTGAAGTTTTACATTTATAAAACACCAAAGTTTGCATCTCATACATTTATCAGTACTGCAAGTCCATAAAACAAGACAACCAATAATATCGATATCTAAATTGTTATAATTATTTTTGTAAATAATTACAAAGTTTTGCATTTAGCGAGTTCATTTATCATGAGCCTACTTTACAAAAAATCGCAATACTATATCTTGAACTTCATCATCAAAAAGTTTTAGAAAAATATCCAGCGGTGATTGACCTGCCAAATGATTTTTTAGCTGTTCAATTTTTTTGTGTTCTCTTCGTCGGGCAAGTTCAGATACAAAAAGAAACCTCTCTGCACTTGGGTTTCTGGCTATTTGTTTTGAGCAAACTTGAGAATGTGAAAAGAAGAAGAAAGCATTTAAGTAGAAAAAAACTGAAAACAATACAGTTATGAAAACACCTGAAGAAAAACTAATGCCCATCTCTGAATAAAAAAAAACTGCAGGGAAACGTTTTGTTGGACTTGGACCTGGAAAAGGAAAAAGCAATGAGGAATAAGCAATCCGTACTCTAGTTTTGCATGACTCGCTGGTGAAACCTTGGAGAGTTGCTGGAGGTCAAAAAAACCAACGGAAAATATTTTTAAATGCTTTGTTGATGTACATTGATATAGGACACTACCGTCTTTATAGTTTAGCAAATAAAACAATTGGCCTTGCACACAAAACAACAATATCCTACAGTACATTCTCTCGATGCCATCCCTATGTTATTACCGTCTATATTATGTATGCAAACCTAATGAAATAAACAGAGCTACCTGCTTGTACAAACAACGTGCAAACATAAGCTTCAAACCACAAAAACTAAAGCCACTAAAACTTGTAGATAATGAAAATTCATATGAACTCCTGTAACATGTAGTAAGGCTTCCGCATTGCATATGTATGGCAGGCCTCTGAAATGTCAAAATAAAATGAAGAAAAGGTTCAATTTAATGTTAAGATTGCAGCTAAAATCAATGTTACTAAACCTGTCCGAGAGTTGGAGGGAGAGGTTCAAGAAGAAATGAAAACTTTAAAAATAAATATAAATTTAACATTAAAAATGAAAATGCTGCTAAGAACACACTGAAAAACAGTCTTAGTAAGAATGAAGGGTTACTACATATAGACTTCTCTGAAAATTATGCTTGCAAACTAGCTGAAGAAATCCAGACTTATAATTTTGGAGCAAGCCGTGAGGAAGCAACATTGTACGCAGGAGTCACTTACGCTGGAGATACCGATAAGCTATTTAATTTTGTTTTATGTATTTCTGCTAGTCCTAGGACCTTGAACTGCTTCTCTAGTTCCAATGCCTAAGCGAAAACCAAATTGTTCTTCTCCTACATATTGTCCGAATTTTGTGTGTACTCGTTGATGCATGTTCTTAGCATTATCTACTGTACATGGCTCATCAGGCTAATCAATCGGTACTGTGAGCACTGTTTTACTCCGCTCTTTTTAGGTATCGGAATAAAAGTAAGTTGGGTCCAGTCGTGTGGTACGATTCCTGTATAGTATATTCTATTTAAGAAAGATGTTAAGATGTTGAGGCTTTCATCGTCTAATACTTTACGCATCTCAGTATAGATGTTATCTTCACCTGAGACTCTACGTGGTTTGATAGTTTTATTGCGCGTTTCACTTCTGCTATAATAATTCTCAATGGCTAATCTTCTTGATCTATTTCTCTTGGTTCTGGTTACATTCTGATATCATCAAAAAGCTCTTGTATATAGCTTGTCAAAATCTCTTCTATCTCGTTTGGGTCTATTGTTTTTTTGTTACTATCTGTGACTAAGATATCGTGTTGATGGGTTTTATTTCCAGTTATTTCTTTTATCTTCTTTTTTGTGTGTTAAAGAAATCATGCTTTCTTGGCAGCTCTTCGAGTACTTGACAACGTTTCTCCACCCAGGTCTCCTTTGCCTCTCTTATAAGCCTTGTAATCTTTTTATGGATTTCTTTATATTTATTATAGTCTTTATGTTTGTACTTCCTTCTTTCGTTCATCAATAAAAGGATTTCTTCCGTCATCCATCTCTGTTTTGCTCTCTGCTCTTGGTTTTCCAATTCATTTTCTTGTACTTCATGTTTACATTTTTAACAGACTGCCAAAAGTTTTCCATTGTTTCTGTTTCCAATTATACCGTTTCCCTAAACTTACTATTCAAAACTCGTGTTATTTCCTCTTTTATTTGTGGTTCCCCCAGTTTCTCAAAGTTAGGTCTTGTTTTATTTCTCTTCCGGATTTTCTTCAATTTAATCTCACGTTTTTCAGCTACGGGGTTCTGATCAGATCATATGTCTGATCCAGGATAAGTTCTTACAACTTTAATTCCGTTTCTATATCGTTTATCAATCAGTATATAATCTATTTGATTTTTTATGATATTTCCTTCATTGTCTCCTGGTCCTAAGTACACTTCTAAGTGTACAATCGCCTTTCTGGAAGTTGGAACCAGGTGTTTGCTACCATTAAGTTTTCTTCATTACAGAACTGTACCAGATATCCCCCCTATCGTTTCGTTTGCAAATACCATGGTCTTCAACAATATATTGCACTCTTCCTTTACCTATCTTTCCGTTGAAGTCACCCATGATTATATTCACTTCATTCTTTTTGGTAAATCTTAGTAGGTAATTTTTACATCATGAATAAAAAACTCATGCAGTATGGAGTATTCTCGTGCAACTTATATTACTAGATGAACAGATAGTTCCATATTTTGAACGGCACTCGCAACAAAATGCTTCTAAAAGTGAAACCGGTAAGATTCGGTTTCAAATTATGGTATATCTGTTCAGATGAAGGGTACTTATACAAGTTATCCTCCAAATAATAAAAAATCCAGACTTGGGTTGGGAGGTGACTTTGTTTTTTATCTACTATCTATTGTAGAGAATAACCCTAATCATAATATTTTCCTTGACAACTTCTTTTCTTCATATAAATTATTCGACAATAACACACTATGGTGTTGGAAAATTGAAAACTGCAAAAAATTATGACACAAAGGAAAAGAAAAACTACCGTACTGCTCAAAAGCTACTGTACTATCAAAACAAAAGGAAATAGTGACGTTAACGAAGAAAATGAAGTAAAAACCTTCCCAAGGATCTTGTATGGTTTCTCTATTTCTTAGAAAATCAAATGTAACTGAACTAAAGGGTTCATTGTGATGCAATGAAGAAGTACATCACATGCTCAAATAAATTCAGTGTGTCTAACAAAAATCCCAACCTATTGCTTGGTCTTGGAGGGATTCATCTCCTAAAAGTAGTACTCTCATGCATTGGGCTATACCTCAAAGGCAGTGGAGCTTCGAAAATCCTTGTTGAGACAGTATAATTGGAATGCTGTTTTCCATTTTGAAACGCTTACGGTGTTATACCAGTGTACGAAGATCAACGCTTGTTGGACAAATTTAAATTGCTATAAACTACACATAGTGACATAAAAAATATTTTGAGAAACTCGTAGAAAATGACAGGCAGAAAAAAACTGGGGCCTGCGTGCATGCCGTATAAGAGAGTGTTTGCCACTTTCCTTCTTCTTTGATAGAAAAAATTATTCACGATGGTACATTTTATACTACAATGATTGCTTGAAGCTGGACGAAGGTCCTATAATTTATAATTCCATGTCAGTCTTTTAAACAAAAAATAATAATCTTAATTCAATCCTATTAACGCATTTAAAACAATAATTATTCAAGACTTTTTAACCAAAATTTGTTTTGGTGGTTTCAAGTGTAAACATTTAAAATATTTTCAAAAAATTTCAGATTCAAGAATATAAAGAAAAATTTAAAATCTGGCAGCATAAATAATTAAGATTTTGCAATGGGCAACTAAAATCTTCAGTAACATGATATTTGATACGATGTTTGATGACGCGACGTCAAATTGTTCATCATACAATTCTGAGAACCTAAAATGTTTACTTTAATTCTTAAATGCTCCGAATGAATGCTGCATAAATGAATTGTTTTTTACATTTACTTATATGTACAGCTGTAACCGTTATCAAATTCATAATTGCAAAAGAGAACCTCTACTCCTTGGAAAATCCCCGAAAAACGAGTGTTAAAAGGAACACGATTAAAAATTTGTAAACACAACTGACCGAAAAAAGTTATATACAAGAATACACAGGTTGGGTCTATTAGCAGACAATTTTAAGTTCTTTTTCCAGCTTCAAGCAATCATTCTAGTATATAAAATGTACCATCGTGCATAATTTGAAAAAAATGGAATTTCTAGCAATAGCCCAATATCAGAATCTATTCGCTAACTAGAATTCGAATTAAGTGTCATTTTACACAATAATTAGCTTTTGTTTTTTACGTGTGCGTTATAGCATACACAAAATTACGTCACTTTATAGACTTGCACACCTGCAATGAAATTTAATCCATGCTTACAAGGAAATATTCTCTTGCTAACAACATTAAATTTTTATAAGGACGTCTTTCAAACTATAATATTGAGTTATATTCCTGATTATCTAATATCCATTTTTTTCTCGAGTCCTCTGACTTTAATAAAGCTTAACTTTAGTAAAATATTATATTTCTAAATGCTATAGCTACTTTTGTTTTTATCAGACAATAGGTAATAAAAGTTACCCATTTTTAGGGACAATTTTATTAAAAACAAATTAGTTTTTATCTCAGAAAGTACATGCCATATATCTATGAAATTTTTGTAGGGGTTATAGAAAGAAACCTTGGGTTCTAATTTTCAGACCAAAAAGCAATTCATTTAAGATTTATATAAAAAATAGGGAATTATGTTTTCTTGTTTATTAATTTTTTGATTTCGTTTTGGTTAAATGAACACTTTTCATGTAGGCATTATTTTTCTCAAAGAAATATTCCTAATTTTAACAATAACAGTGCAATAACATAAAAACCAATTTTTTGTCCAAACCGCTTGTCACTAAATTAATTTTTCTGCGATTCAGAGGAAGATATTGAAGACTATACAGGGTGTCCTGTTTAACAGTCTACACTGAATCATTCCAACAAGCTTGTGACTATAGCAGTGGAATTAAAAGAACTTTGTATCCTTTGACCTCTAGTTTACGAAATCAGAACACATCTTAGAACTTGTGCTGGTGCTGGATATCATCATCAGGATTTTTTTAAATGGAACGATTAGATTTGAAGTATGGAAATCGATAGCAAGTGGGATTCTGAATAAAAAAGTAATAAGGTACTACAGGTTTAAAGTGAATGATAATGAAATAATAAAGTGAATGTATTCTAATACTGTTTTCGTAAACAAGAAGCCGAAATCTACGAAGTTCTTTTAATTCCATTACTATAACCAAAAGCTTGTCCGGATGATTGAGTGTAGACTGTTAAATAGGCCAGAACCCGTTAAGTGGCTAAGTGTTTACTATTTTTTCCACATTTAAACATTTGAAGTGGTGACTCGTACACCTTTGAAATCTGAATTTTGCAAAATCTAAAAAGTATCTTGTATATTATTAACCATAAAATATGCGACTTCTTATGTTTTTTCATGATAACCATGAAAATGAAGCGCAACAAAAATCGTTGCTATTTTTTCACATTTAGAAATTCTAAGGGTTGGCTGCTACCCCCTTATATCCTGAATTTCGCAAAATCGGTGAAGCATGTGCGTTTTTATGTTCTTTCACGCAACCCATTCAACAATGAAACGCAAATAAACTGCTTTACTATTTTCTCCACATTTGCAAATTCTAAGGGATGGCTGGCTACCCCTTAGACCCTTAATGTCGCAAAATCCGTAAAGTATGTAACTTTTTATGTTCTTTCACGTCACCCATTCAAATATGAACCGCAACAAAGATTATTTACTATTTTTCCCGTATTTCAAAATTCTAAGGGTTGGTTGCTACCCCCTTAGACCCTCAACTTCGCAAAATCTATAAAATAGGTGACTTTTTATGTTCTTTCACGGCACCCGTTCGAAAATCAAACGCAAAGATTGTTTACTATTCTTCCCGTGTGTAGAAATTCTAAGAGGTGGCTGCTACCCAAAACAGAACAAAATTTTGAAAATATAAATATGGGTTTTTTTAACGTTTTTTTAATTTTTCGCTAGACGAGAATCCGAAACTCTGTAAATATACCAAATTTCAAGTTTGTATGTACTCTAGAAATTCGGAAGTTATAAAGACTATTTAATTTCATTACTTAAATACATAAAGTGAAGTCCCGTTTTACAACCCCTAAAGGGGTAGCGGAGGGTTAACATAATAACAATTTTTTATATTTTTCTTTACGAGAACTCTAAACCCTATAACTAAACCAAATTCTAAGTTTTTATGTCATCTAGAAGTTTTACAACCCCCAAATGGAATACGGGGGTTGATTTAATAATTTTTTTAAATTTTTCTTTAGGAGAGTCCTAAATTCTATCGCTATACCAAGTTTCAAGTTTGTATGTCATCTAGAAGTTTTACAACCCTAAAAGGGGATGCGGGGTTGACATAATAACATTTTTTTTAAACCCTATAAATATACCAAATTTCAAGTTTGTGTGTGATCTAGAAGTATTACAACCCCCAAATAAATTGCAGGGGTTGACTTAATAAGATTTTTTATGTTTTTCTTTACGAGAGTCTTAAACCCTATCACTATACCAAATTTCAAGTTTGTATGTCATCTAGAAGTTTTACAACCCCCAAATGGAATATGGGGGTTGATTTAATAATTTTTTTAAAATTTTTATTTAGGAGAGTCCTAAATTCCATCGCTATACCAAATTTCAAGTTTGTATGTCATCTAGAAGTTTTACAACCCCCAAATGGAATATGGGGGTTGATTTAATAATTTTTTTAAATTTTTCTTTAGGAGAGTCCTAAATTCCATCGCTATACCAAATTTCAAGTTTGTATGTGATCTAGAAGTTTTACAACCCCCAAATGGAATATGGGGGTTGATTTAATAATTTTTTTTAAATTTTTTTTTAGGAGAGTCCTAAATTCCATCGCTATACCAAATTTCAAGTTTGTATGTGATCTAGAAGTATTACAACCCCCAAATAAAGTGCGGGGGTTGACTTAATAAAATTTTTTATGTTTTTCTTTACGAGAGTCTTAAACCCTATCACTATACCAAATTTCAAGTTTGTATGTCATCTAGAAGTTTTGCAACCCCCAAATGGAATATGGGGGTTGATTTAATAATTTTTTTAAATTTTTCTTTAGGAGAGTCCTAAATTCCATCGCTATACTAAATTTCAAGTTTGTATGTCATCTAGAACTTTTACAACCCCCAAATGGAAGATGGGGGTTGATTTAATAATTTTTTTAAAATTTTTCTTTAGGAGAGTCCTAAATTCCATCGCTATACCAAATTTCAAGTTTGTATGTCATCTAGAAGTTTTGCAACCCCAGAACGGGGTGCAGGGGTTGACATCATAACATTTTTTTTATATTTTTCTTTATAATAATCTTAAATCCTATAATTACACCAAATTTCAAGTTTCTAAGTCATCTAGAAGTTTTACAACTCCTAACAGGGGGTGCGAGGGTTGCATAAATATATTTTTTTATTTTCCTACTTACAAGAATCCCAATTCCTATAATTGTGCCAAATCTCAAGTTTGTATGTCATCTAACAAATTAGAAGTTGTAAAAGTTATTTAATTTCAATATTTTAATGCATAAGAAGTCCCGTTTGAAATGATGTCACTGTCTGCCTCACAAACATATGAGTTTTAAAAATTTTAAAATATAATATGGGATAAGATTAAACAGCCAGATTTATTACTAGCTAACAGCATCAGTGATTGATTAAATACTGAATGATAATATAATAATGGTTACGTTTGTTTCACTTAAATCAATAGAGCTTTGAATTAAATCTTACGATTTTATTAAAATTATCGCCCATTTGTAGGAGCAATTAAAACCGGTTTAAACGAAATTTACATGACGCATAAATGAAACGTATTAAAAGTGTTTCTTAAATAGCTTTAACAAAATATAATATGTACGAATTTTTGTCACCTTAAATGACGCAATCTTTACTAAGAAATACAATGCATAAAGTGAAGTCCCGTTGAAATGACGTCACTGTCTAGCCACAAAGGAATCAGTGTTACCAACACAATTCTTGTTAAATATGCGGACGCAGGGTAAACCTATGCCATAAATTTGTATACAAATGTATACAAATCCCGCGCTATTAGCGCTGCGTGTGGCAAACGCTCGAACTACGATTTTATACACGAATCAGGAATGGGTGTCAAACTGCGCACAGCTAATTTTTACATTTTCGCCATCTAGACACTTTAAGCTTCATATGGTGCAATTTTGAGGCACTAGTCACCCAGCGTCCGTATATCCGGACGCCGAGTGACTTCGGACGCTGCTTGAACCTAAGATTTTACATGGGGGGACGCATAGTGGTGCCCTATAGATATATATATATATATATATATATATATTTATATATATATTTACATCAGTCTAACAAATGGACGTCCGTACATTACGCATTTACCATCAGTTGGACGTCCGTTGTAATTGGACGTCCGTATACCGGACGTCCGATTGTATCACCTGTTCTTTGAATTTTTTTGGGATTACTAAAGCATCCTCTATCGTTTGGTGAAAATTTGTTTTAGACGTCAAATGACTGATTTTTACCGGAGATTGTGTATACCGTAGTTCAAGCAAATTCCGCGAGATGCGCTAAATTCGACAAATATATACAGCTAAGTATATTGCAAACGGAAGGATCTACGTGTATAAGACGTCCGTATCCATCACGAGACCTACATTCTTGCTGGCAACATCGCTTTTGTATATTTCAAGATAACTTTGATATTATTCGTGCATTTGACGTCTCTTTGTCTCGGTAACAGGATACGGCTGACCTGATTGTTAACACATGTTTTGAAATATTTATTTTGCCGTTAAACGTAGTAGAAAATGGTAGAAAGTAATATTGCAATAGAAACGTAAATTTTATCTAAATACAGTAAATATCTAAACAACAAATTTAGATTTCATTTTTGTTTTTGGGTTTTCGTATTCAAATATTTTATAGAAGAATAATTATCATAAATCCTGAAGTCAATAGCTTTTCGATTTTCAAGCCATACAGCTTAATTATTTCTTGCATTGGTATTACTTACTTTTTAGTCTGAAGTTTAATTAACAATATGTTGCTAAACGAAAGCAAAAGATTATTATACGCATGTGTATTGTGAATAACTACACGGTTATACATAATATATTAAATATGAAATAATATGAAAACAATGTTTTGCCAGAGTTTCAATCAGGGTTTCGTAAACATTAATAAATCTGTGCTTCTTATTCTTTTAGATTTTACACAAGCGTTTGACGCTATTAACCATAATATAATGCTATCGATATTGCACTTCATTGGTTTTGGTGCATCATCTATATCTTTAATCGGCAACTAAATATAGTAAAGATTTTAATAAGATCAAGTCTTAAACAAAGATTCCAAGTTGTTATTACAAATGGTTCACTTATTCAATGAATCGTTGAGTGTAAATCAGTTCGTGTAAGCGTTCAAATCAATTACAAGTAAATTATGGTGTGCCGCAGGGCTCATTTCTAGAGCAATTTTATTTAGCGTTTATGCAAGTACTAATTTTATTTTTCTATTTATTGTTTATATACAGATGCTACACCACTTGTTCCAACTTTGGACATAGGCCCCTTTATTCTCGTCAATTGTTTATGTTTTGAGCTGCTTCTTTCTAATGTAATCCAGCCACCTTTTTCAGATCTTTTTATCTTTTTCTGCGTTGCGTTGTGTTCTGTTTCATTTTAACCTTACGATGTTTTATTAGCTCTAGTTAGTGTCCAGGTTTGGGAGCCGTATCTAACGATCGGAAAAATAAATACATTGGTTGAACACTACCTTTAAATGTTGTGGCATTTTAAGATTTCTGAATATCAATTTTAGTTTTCCAAACCGTACCCATACCAATCGTGTTCTAATTATTCAACTACTTGATATTCTTTATTCGGCTACAGGATTTTCCCCAGATATACGTATTCATTGACCCACTCGAAGATGCAGTCTTTATGCAGAAATTCGATATATAATCCATATCTTTAATTTCTTCAGTGTTTTGCATTATTTTTGTTTTTTTGGATGTTCATCATTAAACCTATCTTTGTAGAGGTTTCTGCTAGATACTTGATCATTGTTTGTAATTCCTTGAGTGTTGTGGTAATTAAAACTTTGTCGTATTAAATGTAAGGCTAGTTAGTTCTTTATGTTTGTTACAAATCTTGTACAATCTAATGATCTAAACGCGCCCTACGTTGCAAGAATAAATAGCTTTGAAGATATTGTGTCCTCCGAATCGCCACACGTTTTAGTTGGTTACTACTGGTATTTTGTTCCAATTGTATTTTCTTTTATATAGATGTTATTAGATGTTATGAATTAGTTGTCTGTATCGAGAATCTATTCTACAGTTGTTCATGGCTTGTGCTACAGCCCAAAGTTCAACATAGTCGAATGAGAGTATAGACAGGTGGTATTCATTTGCTTCTTTATGAGCGTTCTTACCGTTAGAAGAAGATCTAACGTGCTATATTCCTTCGTGAATCAAGCTTGTTCAACTGGTCGATACGAATCCATTTTAGGCGTTAATCGATTAATGATATTTTTATAAAGAAAACTTAAGATAGCAACGAGATAGGCCGATAGTTTTCTCATTCAACTCTGTTTCACTTCTTGTGTAATAAATGTTTAATAAAACCATCTCATTTATTTTTAAAAAGAAAGAAAATTTATTTTTAGATTTCAGAATAAAACTTGCAGCCGAAGAAAATTCATACTTCCATTTGAACAAGTCGATGTATGGTACAGAAATCATGCAAAAGATTCTATAGAAACTCCATCATTTCCATCTCAAGAAATAGATTAAGATGTTTTGGAAGATTATCTGATAGCTGTTAACGTGATCTTTGATAGTTTCAATCTGTGTATTTACGGTAAATTTGGTTGCTTTTTACTTTCATTGTTCTGTATCTTCACTGCTGGTTTTTGTTGAATTTATTTGTAAATTTGAGTGACAAAAACATTTTGAGAGAACAGTTTTATGACAGTCTTATGTATATTATGTATGTATATTTGTTACTTTACCACTAATTATGTAGACATATTATTTTGTTAGTTATACAATATACTTTTGTTACAAATAATTGCAAGCAGAAAACAAAAATGAAAGTTTATTAGTAAATGATAAGAGACAAATAAATATGTATTACATGCGGGGCAGGCGCGGTAAGACGAGAGATGCGAACTCCTTATGATTGTAGGCCGGCCGCGGGTCGGTGGGACATCACAATAAATGATGTCTTACTTTTTATTACATATCTCGATTAATATTTATTTAAGATTCATAAATCAAAGACCATCGTAATTGTAAAAAAACCTGGTTACAATTTCACAACAATACATGTTTTGTTAAATGCTACCTTTCCCGAGATAAAACGGTGTAAAGCAAAAACTAGTCGAGTTTAATTAGATTTGTGCAGTGCTTGAAACGAGAAATGTGCAGAAAATGGATTTACATGTGAGAAATGTAAATCCTTCTCAATTTTCACTTATGCGTTTTAAGTGCATTTCCAAACTGAAGCTCTTATTAAGACTTTAAAATCAATAAGAATCTCTACAAAAATATACAAAATTTTGTATTACAGAGGTAGCTTATATCTTCTATTTTCTAACTACGTACTTAACTCGAAATTTTTCAATAGTGCCCTTTTGCACCATAGGATTTTTGCACCAAAGCTACAATTCTATTTAATTTATATATTTTTACCTCGAAGTCCTACAAAATGTGTTTTTTGTAAGTTTCGGGGCTCCGAGCACTCTACTAACTAGTATGACCGCATCTCTTATCTAAATATTAACTTTTACTGTCTCCAGCCTTACTTTGTGGAACTCCATAATCATGAAATATAATATAAATACAAAGATTAGTTAAAGTTTCACAAGTTTTATTAATACCTTAAACCTGACAATATTGTTTCGAGACTTTGTGTCATTATCAAAGGTATATAAATATTGTCAGGTTAAGATATTAATAAAACTTGTGAAACTTTACCTAATCTTTGTATTTATATTATATTTCAAAAATATTAACTTCTTTGTTTCATCACTTATCCTGTCTTCACTAGATTTAGTTTTTCACACTACTTTTGTTGCTGCATTTAAAAGCTTTTTTCGGTCTGTTGTTAGTTATTTCGTTTATGTCTTTCCTAGTTTTTTCTTGCTGACAACACTCTTCTAGACTTTCTACTGTATACTTTCTAAACTGTCTTTTCCTTTCCATTTTGTTTATTAAAGCAAACCTTAGCACGTGAACTTTGATATACACTACCTGAAATGAAGTAGTCTACTTCATTTTGGGTCGTTCCATCAAGAGAGATCCACATCTATTTTCGACTAGCTTTTATTTGAAGAAAACCTAGAATCTTTCGGATTCGCCAAAATTTCTTCCTAATTTGGCATTAAAGTCACCTAAGGTGATGGCTGGTTTTATCTTTTCTTCGTCTAAAGCTTTCGTTAGTTAGAAGGCTTCAATTTTTTCTTCTGCGTGTGCAGATATTAGCGCATAAACCTAAATCATCTTCAATCTGACCTTATATACCAACTTATTCAACTACGATAGAAGCGACCCTGTCGGATATGGTTTCAGAATTGACCACTTAAAATGCAAGTTCTTTCTTTATTGAGAATCTTACGCTTTCATATGCTTCGTTTTTCTCTGCCTTGTAGTAGAATGTGATTCCTAAATTTAGTTCAATGCATTGTTCTCCTCTTCTTTTTATTTGCGAAAGCCCACTATATCCTTTTTTACATTTTTAGTTTTTCTAATTCATAACCGACGGTTTTAAGCCGAGAAAAAAGTAACATCGTTACCGAAATACGTATTGGGCAATAGTTAAATAGGTACATTGTGTAGTTCGGAGACACCGTTTAAAATATTGTGTTATGATAGACCACAGTCTTTACAATCTATTACTATTGCATTAAAATATACATAATCAAGAATTTAAATATGAATTAACTCCTGAAGATAACTGCTAAATTTTATTATACTCGGCGAGAAACTTGGAAAAGGTTTTGCTGTAAGTTAGTTTTTAAATTGATATTCTTGAAACAATATCTTATTAGATATTTGTATTGTAGTATTAGAAAGTATTTACCTTCTAGAAAAAGATAAGATTTTGGAAGACTGAAAGACAAAATTAGCCCCAAAAAAGGTGTTGGCCAATACAGCTCCCAGAAAACTTCATTAACTACTACAAAGTTTAGCACAAAATTGAATCAATATGCCAATGCATATAGCCTGTTAGCAAATATGTAAAGCAAGGAAGGATTGTCATGAGCAACTAAAAAATATGAACCAAATTTCAAAATCAAATACCAAAAGGATTACAAAGATATAGGCTAATTTAACTTGATAATTCCATTCAAATCAACCAATTGTTATTGTTATTGAGATGTGTGATCCGAAGAAGAGAAAATGTGACACAATTATTGTGATTGCTCAAAATTTTATAGAAATTTCAAGCAAAATATTATCGTAAGGTTAAGAGGTTAAGATATTCAAGACAGTAGAAGTTGAAAAAAAGGTAATTAAAAACTCTGTCAAACTCACAATTTGCTATTGCAATTCTAGTGACCAAACAGAGACAAAACATCATAAAGGAAGTTTCTAAGGTACAAGATGGTGACATGAATTTCTCGTTGTTTGTTTATAAATCGCAGATAATCTAAATTCAATAGTAAAATGGTATTTTCTTTTGTTGCTAAATAACGTTATATTTATTCTTATATTTGAAAGGGTGTCTATAAACTACATATTTGTGTTTGACGTAACAATGCCAATACATGTTTCGGAAACAAGGTATTTTATTATTATAACCCTCTCTTCAGTGGGTACAAATGAAAGCATGCGTTTAAGAAATATGTCCTTCAATACAAAAGGGACAACCATCGGCCTTGACTATCTATTATGAGATCCATGTGTTACATAAAAATTTCTGGACCTAAAAATATTTTGTTGGTTTTAAAATTAGGTGCTCTTTTTTTCTCTTACATAAAATTTTGTAACTTTAACTAAAATTGACGGTATTATTTAAAAAATATATATATACTGTTTACAATAATTCTTTTTGTAAAAGTTAAAATTTAAATTGTTATAAATAACGCAAATTCAATTTGCTAATTTAACCATTTCACAAAGAAAAATTGAATTGGAAGTTAGTAATTAAAATTGACGATATTATTTGTAAATTAAATGCACCGGTTAAAATATTATAAGTATCGTTTTGTCAACGACAAATATTTTTGCGATTGATTTAGGGAAAAATATTTCAGCCACATAAAGAACAAGATGTACCTAATCCAACAAGATGAGATCAGATTTGCTTCACCTAAGGAAATAATGTCTGAAATCAAAGCTGACTTATCTAATAAATGTTGCCTGCCTTCATATTATTTAAAGTACGTGCCTAGATTGTGGAAAGTTGCAGAGGTCATCAATAATGAAGTTTTATCTTACAGACCTATATCCCTACTTCCTGTAATATCGAGATTATTTGAAAAATTACTATTAAAAAAATTAAAGCCTATCATTGAAGAGAAATATTTAATTCCGCCTCATCAATCTATCTAGAATCTATTCTACAGTTATTCATGGTTTGTTCCTCAGCCCAAACTTCAACACAGTCGAATGCATTTCCATAGTCGACCAAGTCAGAGGATATAGACAGGTGGTATTCATTTGCTTCTTTATGAGCGTGCTTCTCGTAAGGAGATGATTTGACGTGCTATGTTCCTTCCTGAACCCAACTTGTTCGTCTGGTTGATACGAATCCATTTTAGGTGTTAATCGGTTATTGATATTTTTTATAAAAAACTTTAGTAGATTTAAGATAGCAAAGAAATACTCCGATAGTTTTTTAATTCGTCCCTATTTTCCTTGTTGTGTAACAATAGTAGTTTGTGCAGCAAGGGTGGATATGATGCCTATATCGCACGAGGACGAAGTTTGAGGCACGACGCCGAAGGCGAAGTGCCGCAGTCGTTCGAGGGCGATATAGGCATTCCACCCAAGTTGTACAGTATCTTTTTTCTTCGACTCAGCAAAACAATTACAAAATAGATTGCACGTCTCCTTGAGAAATCGAATATAAGGATTAACCTATGCTTTTATCCATGCTAAAATATGGTTTGTAAAATCCCCTGTCATTGTACAATTTTTAAGAGAATTATTAAAACTTGCCAGAAATTGAACATTTTCGAAGAGAAAATTATTATTTTAAATTTTGTTTTATAAAAAAAAAATAAAAAAGAATTATTCTCCAAGCTGCAATTGAACCTGCGTCGGCAGCTTCAGTTTATTTATACCTAGCTCCTACCCGACTTAGCTACCAAACTCCATCACAAACTGTGTCTACTAGACTTATTATAAAAGTAGGTTGTACTTATTTAAATGATTTAATATTTATGTATTTTCAATTATAAAAGTATAATTGTTAAAGCTACAATTTCACAAATCACGTTATTTTCAAATGCTTTAAGTGTTATTTAATAAGATATCTGGGTGTCATCATGGACAGGCATTTACGTTGTGATAAACACATTATTAACGCGGTTCATAATCTCAGAAGTATTTTATTCCGGTTTTGAGAATTGAAAGGTATATTGCAATTTTCAGATCTAAGAAGGGTTTATTTCGCACTAGTAGAAACTCGACTATCTTACGGAATTACTGGATTAATTAATTATTCCAGGATTGATTAATTTGGGTTAATAATTACGTAAAACAATTTCAAATCATTCAAAAAAAGTTTGTACGTATTATTTTAAATAAAGAACCCACTTTCCCATGAGAATGTTTTTACCAAGAAGCTAAAATACTACATTCTCGTCAGATATATTTTTTAATAGTAGTCTTATATACATATCAAAATAAACAAAACTTGATTATAATTGATCATAACTATGAAACTAGAACAAAATTATTTACTTTTAAGACTCCAATATCAACTAAATCCGGAGGACAAAGAACTTATACTTATCTCACTCCTAGACTTTTATAATTACCTACCGCAAGAGATTAAATATACATAATATTAGGAATAACGAAAAAAAATTTTGTTTGAAATTGGCGTAAGAGAAATAAAAAAATTATTTTGTTGAATGAGTGATTTTGGCTGCAACATATTCTATTTAATTTAATTGCATATCAATACTTCAGATTGATACATGTATCTACTTATATTTAATATGTACTTCTTAAACATGTAGTTAATAACACAGGCGTGCAATATTATAATTTAAAAAAATACATTGTGTTCTTGTATTCTTGTGTATTGTTTTTAAAATGCTAAAGTAAAAATGTTTTTAAGTTCTCTATGTGATTTAAATTTCAGGTAAGTTAATATTTCTTTCTTAATAATGTATTAATCAAAAAGTATACACTTTTATTTTACAGTTCATTTTTACAAACGAAATGAATTATTAAGAATCAAGACTTTCTCAGGGTTAACTTGAAATATAATAAGATAAGAAAGGAATTCTAACGATTCTTCCCTACTTGTATAACAATATTACGAACACCAGATTTTTAAAGCGTCATAAATATGTCTAACGATTCGTTTCGCCTTAAATTCAATATCAGCGAAAAAGAATAAAACAACATACAGTACAACAGAGTAAGAAAGAACCAGATGTTCCTTTTACAGCGACAACGTTGCAGGACGTCAAAATAACGAATTCCACATTAGTGTATATCTCTGGGACGTCCTTTAGTCGGAAATACTTATATGGATATACAGTGGACGTTGTAAGACTGTATTATGTGCGGACGTCGAATGGCGGTGTATATGAACTTCTTTGTTTTTGATTTTATTCAAAATTTAACTCGCACACGTAACACTACTATGTGAGATAGTGTATATACACGAACTAAATCTTCTCTAACGTTATTAGTTGTGGTGGACGTCCAATTACTTAGATATGAAAGGACGTCCATTTGTTAGACTGATGTAAATATATATATATATATATATATATATATATATATATATATATATATATATATATATATATATATATATATTTACATCAGTCTAACAAATGGACGTCCTTTCATATCTAAGTAATTGGACGTCCACCACAACTAATAACGTTAGAGAAGATTTAGTTCGTGTATATACACTATCTAACATAGTAGTGTTACGTGTGCGAGTTAGATTTTGAATAAAATCAAAAATAAAGAAGTTAATATACACCGCCATTCGACGTCCGCACATAATACAGTCTTACAACGTCCACTGTATATCCATATAAGTATTTCCGACTAAAGGACGTCCCAGAGATATACGCTAATGTGGAATTATTTTGACGTCCTGCAACGTTGTCGCTGTGAAAGAAACATCTGGCTCTTTCTTACTCTGTTGTACTGTATGTTGTCTTATTCTTTTTCGCTGATATTGAATTTAAGGCGAAACGAATCGTTAGACATATTTATGACGCTTTAAAAATCTGGTGTTCGTAATATTGTTATGGAAGTAGGGAAGAAACGTTAGAATTCCTTTCTTATCTTATTATATTTCAAGTTAATCCTGAAAAAGTCTTGATTCTTAATAATCCATTTATTTAGTTTGTAAAAAATCATTGTAAAATAAAAGTGTAAACTTTTTGATTGATACATTATTAAGAAAGAAATATTAATTTACCTGAAATTTAAATCACTTAGAGAACTTAAAAACATCTTTACTTTAGCATTTTAAAAACAATACACAATAATACAAGAACACAAATGTATTTTTTTTTAATTATAATATTGCACGCCTGTATTATTAACTACATGTATAAGAAGTACTTATTAAATATAAGTAGATACATGTATCAATCTGAAGTATTGATATCCAATTAAATTAAATAGAATATGTTGCAGCCAAAATGACTCATTCAACAAAATAATTTTTTTATTTCTCTTACGCCAATTTCAAACAAATTTTTTTTTCGTTATTCCTAATATTATGTATCTATATAATCTCTTGCGGTAGGTAATTATAAAAGTCTAGGAGTGAGATAAGTATAAGTTCTTTGTCCTCCGGATTTAGTTGATAATGGAGTCTTAAAAGTAAATAGTTTTGTTCTAGTTTCATAGTTATGATCAATTATGATCAAGTTTTGTTTATTTTGATATGTATATAAGACTACTATTAAAAAAATATCTGACGAGAATGTAGTATTTTAGCTTCTTGGTAAAAACATTCTCATGAGCAAGTGGGTTCTTTATTTAAAATAATACGCACAAATTTTTTTGAATGATTTGAAATTGTTTTACGTAATTATTAACCCAAATTAATCAATCCTGGAATAATTAATTAATCTAGTAATTCCGTAAGATGTATTTTCCACGTTTCCGTTAAAATTAAACAATCTAATTCTGTCTGTAATTGACTTAAATATATTTTTAATTCGTCGAAATTTTTATTTATGCTACGAATATTCATATGATATAAATTAAATTTCTCAATATTTGGAAATATATTATTAATTGCTAATGGACCATAGATCTCAATTGCTTCAATTGATACCAAGTTTACATCCGTAATAAATTGGTTCATGGACCTATTTAAAAGAATTGTATATTTTATTTTATTTGAGTAAGTAAATTAAATCACTGAAGAAATTTGATTGCAATTCAAGAATTTGTTTAACTTATTTCTCCTTTAATCAAAACAAGGAAAAAATGTAATTTAAATTTAAAACTAAAGATGAGTAATGTACATAAGTAATAAACGGTATATTATAAATTAAACTATGGTAAGACTATTTAAACTAGTCCTTTTTTCTCTCTATTATTTAATATTAAATAACCAAGTAAGTACAAATTAATTCAAACACAATTCATATAATTTTAAAATGTTTGCTTGCAATAAAACTTATTTTAGATTGGAAGGTAGGTATATGAATTGTTTAACGTGTAAATGACATAAAATTTCATACAAAACTAAAATAATTATTTATTACATCTTAGTAAGAAACAGAAATTTACTATACTTTTAGTAAACATAATAGCAACATAATTAAGTATTATTTTATGCTTATAATATAAAACAACAGTCCCTAATATAATAAAAAGTCAAAAATCAAATGCCATTAATATTTTCATGGTTCAAATAGTTCTTTATAATACTTAACGAGAATAGGCGGGTAAAATTGAAAGCAACAACTACTCTTTAGAGGTCAGAACAAATATAAACCCTCGAAATCGTTTTACAACCTTTCTGACATGTATTTATTACCTTTCACACATTTCTTCAAGCGAACTTTTAGAATTTTAAAATAAATCACATTTTATAATATTATCACATAATAATAATATCATCTAATAATCAGAGCTAATAACAAAATCAGTACATTAATAATACTATTTTTTTCAGGGTTCACTATAGATATACCATACTGAAATAAAACATTTTTTTAAACGCCGTACCCGGGAACACAAGAATGAAAAGTAAGACTCGCTATTTCTTTCATTTGTTCTTACGCGTATTATAGCATCTTAAATTGATTCTAAATTCTAATAGATAAATTAAAAATTAGTGTAAGTATATTTTATTATAAACAAATGCATATACAATAAATAATAAACCTATGTGACATGTTATATAAAAGTTTTTTGACATGACAGTTTTTTAATGATTCTCTGAATTGTTAATCAAAAACCCAGCCCCTAGCATTTTATCGATAACCAAAACTATACATAATAATATTAGAGTAAAAATGCGACATACATTTTATTTACAATCGCCCACTATCTCCTTGAATACTACTGTAAAGTGTACACCTGTAATTCTTTTATCAACTGGCCGATCTTATTTGAATTTTTAGAGTCCTCTAAAGCGTGTTTGTCATTTTGGGACCACCAACGTCGGATGAACACAGTAATCCCAACTAAGTAAATTCATTTGGGTACCCATTTACTGTTGAACCTGATTACACAAGAGTTAAGCAGCGAAATGTGCATGCGTCTTTTGTGGGAGCAGTACTTCAGATTACACTTGAACTTTTCGAAGCCGAATCTCATTTAGTATATTATTATGCTATTACTCGTATCCACCGTCCAGAGACTCTACAGCTCCACGTTTTCCAGAATTCTTCTCTGATTTCCTCCTAATTTCTTTGATTGTCCTAGTTTGAAAACGACTGCTTGTTGTTGTTGAAAGTGTGAGTTTACCTTTTCCTAATCCAAAAACTTTTGGCATTGTATCACATACTAACAGTGCATTGTCAAGAACAATGTGAAAACAAACTTATTCACCAAATTCTTGTTTAATTTTCTTGGCGCCCTCGAGCGGTCTAGACAGTCGCGTTTGTGGACCCCCTTTGGCTCTAAGTAGAGAAAAATGTTATAGAAGAAATTGATGATGCACTAAAAGAATCTACATAATGCGCAGGAATGGAATTTCTAATTAGCCCAGTAACATTAGCATTTTACTTCCGAGAGATTTGCACCAATGTAAATTTTCGCGCACACCTTTATATAGGTTTTATAAGTAACGTGCAAAAAGTCGCCATCGATATCATGTTGGGTTCGAAAGTAATACAAGGTCAAAGGTCACGAAAACTGATTTCTATTGGTCGAACGATAATTACGGTTATTATGAAAGTCGTATATTCAAAATTACAGGAGTTATACAAAATCGCATTTCCTAACGTGTATCCTACAAGATTTGTTTCTAATTTTGTTAAAAAATGGGTTTTAAACTTTAAACCAATTTAATCATTAGTTTCATTAATTGTATTAAACATCAAGTAGGTACGTTTATTTTGCGTTAACTCTCTAGGAAAAAGTGTTTTTTCCATTCACGAAGTGTTTTTGATCTGGGCTCCGCCACTCTCTCGATCTCGTCCAGAATGGAAAATATCCCAATTTCTTAGCTTGTTGCACAAATAGCTATTTTGGTTTTAATCAGTAGTCTGTTATGTTATACTATGTTACTCTTACTGCGGCGACATGATAAAAAATAGATCCGCAACAAAACTCAAACGCCGTGCTTTGATAAGGACATATCACATACAATTGTATTGTATTTTAACAACGACCGTTATATGCATTCTATAAAATATTGTTCGCATCTCGCGAATAAGGAATTTTACGTAAAGGAATCTACGTAACATATGAAATATGGGTATATTCCTACAAGTCAGAACGTGAGCTTGTGTCCCTCGCCAGGCGGTGTATTCCAATTTAATGTTTCGGATAAATCGCATTGAAATCGCAAAACTTTTAAACTGTTTAGAAAGTCAGTATAGGTGGATCCATATAAAATAAGAATGAAAGCTAATAATTTTATAAAAGCTCTAGAGGAAAGTGCCCAACAAGAAAAAACTAGAAAAAACATCAACAAAACTAACAACAGACAAAATAGCTTTTAGATGCAAGTATAAAAATATCTAGCATGAAAAGCTAAACTTAGGGAAGACAGGATAAGCGATGAAACAAAGAAATTAACGTATAAAAGATGAGAACTTACTAGTAAAAGGAATCTGTTGATGCGGAAAGCAGAATAGAATTATAAAGAAAAATATCAGAGAAGACATAAGGAAATATAAGAAGTAAAGATTGGAGATGAAGAAGTAATCGAAAATAATAGAGGTATGAAGTGCCTTAGATGAACGTCAGGAAGAACTAGCATAATTTCCATAAAAAATGAAAACGGAAAGGAAGAAAGAGATAAAAGTAAAATATCGGAGATAGTTATACACAACTACAAAAAAAAAGTATGCATCCAAAAAGCACCAGGAGCTTAATATACAGGAAACAACTCACAAGAAACAGAAACGTAAATTCCAAAGAAATACCGACATAGAAATCTAGGAAATATCTATAACACAAATAAAAAACAACAAAGCACCCGCCCTAGATGGAATTCTAGAAACTCAGACAAAAATTTTATATTAAAGATCCTTATTGTTTATGTTTAATAATTAATTATTATTATGTTTAATTATGTTTAATAAATGTCTCCATAAAGCAGAGTGATTGACATGAAAGTATAGATGTTTTATTAAACAAGAAGGGAAATAGCGACGAATTAAAAAACTATCGAGGTATTTCTTTGCTTTCTTAAATCGACAAGTTTTTCATAAAAATCACCAATAACCGATTAACACCTAAAATGGTTTCGTATCAACCTTCAATCAAGCTGGATTTAGGAAGTAATATAGGACGTCAAATCGTCTCCTATGCATCTTAAATCTACATGTTCTTTTATAAAAGTGAATAAATAACAGATTAATAGCTAAAGTAGATTCGTATCAACCGGTCGAACGAGCTGGATTCAAGAAGTAATATAGCACGTCAAATCCTCTCCTTAAAGGCATTCTACTGCGTTGAAGTTTGGGTTGTGGAACAAGCCATGAATAACTGTAAAATAGATTCTCAACACAGACAATTAATCCGTAACATCTATGGAAGACCCGCAATGAAAATACAATTGGCACTAAAGACTAGTAGTAACCAATTAAAAAGTGTAAAACTAAAAACGACTGCATCTTAGAGTGGGTGAATGAATACGTATATCTAAATCCTGAAAATCCTGAAGCCTTGAATAAAGAAAACAATCAACCGAAATAACTAGAAGAACACGATTGGAATGGGTAATGTTTAGCAAACTAAAATTGATTTTTAGAAATCCCAAAATGTCACAATATTTAAAGGTTGAATGTTCAACTCCTCTATTTATTTGTGTATGTATTTTATTGTCACAGTCATTAATGTTAACATGGATAAAATCATTACAACGCAAAGATTCGTGAAAAGATCAGTTTTAGGAATAAAGTTAACTGAAAGGAAAATAAACACATGGATCAGAAACAGTACAAGAGTTCAGGAAGCTGAAGAAAACATCACAACATTAAAATGAAACAGAACACAACACAATGCATGACAACCAAATGAAAGGTGGAACACTATTATTCACAGACACAGAACGAGTGGACGACCACAAATTCAAAACAGGGCAAAACATAAACCATTGGCGAGAATTCGGAGAAGCATAAGCTTCTTACATAAGTCCAAAGTTGGATCATTGACAATTAAAAAAGGTCAGCAGCCTAGTGGCTATGAGATTATTTATTTTGTTCAACTGTTAAATTTTTATATTATCCTCTTTACGAAAGTAATAGTAAAGTTGTGTATCATATGCATATAAACGACAATTACAAAATCCTATCTAAAGAAAATTATTGTGTTAATGCTGAATAAAATGGGTTCGAGAAATGAGCCCTGCGGCACACCACAATTTACTTGTAATTGATTTGAACTCCACGATTTATTGAACGAGTGAAACATTTGTAGTAATAACTTGGAACCTTTTTTAAGATAGTTATCTTTAATACATTCTGTTACCGATTAAAGAGATAGATAATGCACCAAAACAAATGAAGTAGCAATATCGATAGCACTATATTTTGGTTAGTAGTGTTAAACGCTTCTGTAAATGCTAAAAGAATAAGAAACACAGATTTATTTTTATTTAAACCATTAAAAAACATCATTTGTTATTTTTGATAAAGTAGTTTCACAACGATAATGTTTACAAAACCCTGATTGAAATTCTCAAAAAACATTGTTTTTATTAATATCTTTCTGTGTATAACTGTGTAGTTATTCAAAATACACATGCGAATAATAATCTTTGCTTTTGTTTATCAACATAGTGTTAATTAAACTTCAGACTAAAAAGTAATTAATAGCAATGCAAGAAACAAATAAGCTGTATGGCTTGAAAATCGAAAAGCTATTGACTTCAGGATGTAAGATAATTCTTCGAAAACCCAAAAACAAAAATTAAATCTAAATTTGTAGTTCAGATATTTTCTGTATTTAGATAAAATTTACGTTTCTATTGCAATCTTACTTTTTACCTCTTCGTACTACGTTTAACGGCAAAGTAAATATTTCAAAACATGTGTTAACAGTTAGGTCACCAGTATTCTGTTACCGAGACAAAGAGACGTCAAATGCACGAATAATGCCAAAGTTATCCTGAAATATACAAAAGCGATGTTGCCAGCAAGAATGTAGGTCTCGTGATGGACACGGACGTCTTATACACGTAGATCCTTCCGTTTACAATATACTTAGCTGTATATATTTGTCGAATTTAGCGCATCTAGCGGAATTCGCTCGAACTACGATATACACAATCTCCGGCAAAAATCAGTAATTTGACGTCTAAAACAAATTTTCACCAAACGATAGAGGATGCTTTAGTAATCCCAAAAAAATTCAAAGAACAGGTGATACAATCGGACGTCCGATATACGGACGTCCAATTACAACGGACGTCCAACTGATGGTAAATGCGTAATGTACGGACGTCCATTTGTTAGAATGATGTAAATATATATATATATATATATATATATATATATATATATATATATATATATATATATATATATATATATATATATATACAGGGTTATGATAATGTAATGCACAAAATTCATAAAACGTACAACGATCACTTTGGAACAAAATGCAAAAACACGTCAAATGTTTTTTTTTATTCCGCATCTTTTGACATAAGTTACAAAAATAACACGTCAAATTTGTCAAAGTTATGACGTCATTAACATATTTTTTTAATGGGAAGCTAAGATTTTTATTACATTATTGGAGAAAGCTTGTTTTGTTACACTAGGGAACAATAGTTGCAGTAGGGCTCACATAAGAAAAAAAAACGAGAAAATGAATAAAAAACGAAATAAACGTAAGTTTCATAATAATCGTTGTACGTTTTATGAATTTTGTGCATTACATTATCATAACACTGTATATATATATATATATATATATATATATATATATATATATATATATATATATATATATATATATATATATATATATATATATCATTTACAATTAAAAAATATGGTTTTTGTGCCGTTTATAATTCCTCCAAAAAGATAAAAATGCCGGCCTATTATTACATACTTAAGAAAATACAAGAGTGGCATATGTACTGTCCTAGTCTATATGGCCTATTGATAAATTCGGCACTGCTCTCGACGTAGGTAACGGAACAATCATTACTGCTACTCTCTTCAATAATTTTCTTTTTTATCTTTTTAACCCTTTCGCACATGAAGGAGCTTGTTTACAATTGTGGTGGTGGTAGGTATTGTACAATGTTGGGTGCCTTAACAGATGAGTATTAACAGTTTTTTTATCAGTTTTACTACCGCTAAACAATAAAACAACAAAAAAGGTGACAGATTCCAGAACGTCTGTAACAGTTTTGAGTCTCTTTAAAATGAATTTGTAATACTTTAGAAATAAAAGCATCAACAACTTTAAATTTTTTGGATTTTTCTACCTTAAAGTGCTCTTTAATTATGTTGCACGTTTATTATATTTAGGGTGCCATCCTTTTCCAGTGATATTATTACCATGTACATATTTCAAATTTCGAGTTTAGTGCTCTTTTCCATGGTCTAATTTTGACAAATTTCGGATTGAGAACCAGTAGGACCTAAGCGTCAGTCGGGGGAGGAGGGGGGGTTAAAATAAGTGCCGCCGAGCACTCTACTATAATCTGGAATACTAACTTTGGAATACAAATTTTGTGGACTTAACAAATATATTGGAACAGGGTCAGTTTTGTAAAATCTGAATTAATGATAACAGGAACTTTTTTATGTTTTAATAATAAAGGCAAATCGGATTTTTGTCATTTTGGACTTTGGTTAGTTTTGGAAAAGAGCTCTTCAAGTGTAATAGAATCTGAAATGAATTTATTATTATTATTATTTACCAAATTTGTTATTCTATTTGTAGTTTATTATTATTGGCTTTGTAAGATGTATCGAGGTATACTAAGTTCATTTTTAATTCACTCTAAATTAACTCAGTTAGCAATTAATAACTTAATGTATTTGCATATTATTGTAATGATACTACTGTACTAGTTGTGAGAATAACTATAATTAATAGTAATTATAAAATAATAAAATAATACACACATATGCACACTTACTTGTTTCTTCTTTTTTCAGTCATCAATTATTACCCTTATTATTATTTTAAGTTACCCTTTAAAAATTAGGTGAGCTGTAGACAACCATCTGTGTCTTTGGTCAAATAATAACACTGGAAATGGTCGATACCCTAAAGATAATAAATTCTATAATTATGATAATAAATGTGTAAACTTGAACGGACTAAGTGTGTTAATAGTTTCACCTAATTGCGGGATTGTCAAATCGATCATGTCATAGAATACATCATCATATATCATGTTTACAAAAAATTGTATGTAGAGATATTATGGTGATTGATGAGATACACCTTGTATTAAAATCTTAGTCATAGTATGTTTAGTAACGTGAGAATGTGATGTCGAAGTTTTCAACATCACTATTTATCATAAACCTGCAGTGGGAGACCACGGTTTTATAGGACTTTTTTTTGTTGCTTTTGATGCCCTCTACCACCCGTTTTAATAGTGTCACGTATGTTCTTTACACCCTGTATACAGTTACTTATTGCTAATAATCAAGATGGTATACTTTAGATTCTGCAGATGGCAGCCCCTTAAAAAATGTTATTGTAAATTGGACAAATTTTTATGTCATATATCTCAAAAATTAGATGATTAATAGTAGATAGGCAACAAGAGTTCTAGCTCAAAATCCCATGTTATTTCTTATGAAGGTCCGATTTAGCGAAAAGATCACAAATCCAAGATGGCGGCCGCGCTCGCGACTCGAGGTCATCCTCGACTCGGTCCGGCGCGCGACAGCGCACACCTGTGTTAGATCTTGATATCTACACGATTTTATGTTAAGACAAGCTTGTAGAGCTATTATAAATACATATTATTTTAAACTTCAAACTTGTTTAAATTGTATTGAAATTGTTTATATTATTAACAAAAGTGTATATATTCTTTCTAAGTGTTAACAACAAATCAAGGTAACCTTTATCATTAGTTTTATAACTTTCTTTTAAATACCGTTGCATAACTATTATAAATATTATAAACATTATTAGAAACATAGATCCGAAATATCAAACTAGAGAATTATATTAGTTGAAGCCTCCATAATATCACGTTTTCAATAAATACTAGATATAATTAATCAGCTTCATTATAAATTTAATAGAAAGCATTATATTTTTCTCAAGTCAATTCTTTTTATGAAAAACAGTTCGTAATAGAGTTTACTTTAAGGATACCTTATACCTACGCTTAGCGAAAACAAATAATAGGCAAGCAGATAACATTTTAATAATTTTGATCTAATAAGGTACTAAACTGATTAGGACTCCTTTGCAAATTTATCAGGCTGAATGTAATTAGAAAATATACTTTATCGCTTACTAATTAGATTATTATATATGATGTTAGCATATAATAAAGACACTAAAGTACTTTTAATAGTAGGTATTTGCCTATCAGAACAAGATATCATTAGGTAGGTCATTAACGCATTTGTGTATCTAGCAGCTTATCATTATAAATTGTATACCTCTTGTTCCGACACAGCCAACAAAAAAATAATCAAGATTGAACTTGTATGTATTACGTCATTACCGTCTACAACCAGTAAAATCTATCCTGTTTATCGCGGTTTTGTCTAGAAAAAGACATAAACCTCATATCATATAATCCAACGAAATCATCAAACATGAAAAATCATAATGGAACAATTCATACTATACATATTTTATAGTTTTAAAACGAAACGCATTTTTCATATTTCTACGAAATATTAACCCGTATATCATAATCTGTTTATCTCAACTGTTAAAAACAACTAAATACCATCCCTTAAGAAGTTGACTTTTTTAGTTTTACCGTGACCCTACCTACGCAGAAATGGGGTTTTCTAATAACTGTAATAAAAATTTAACGAAGCTGAAAGCATCATAACAAACAGCATGAATGAAACCTTATAGTAAAATGGAGACTATTTATGAATGAAATAATATTACAGCAAGTTAGAGGGATTTGAAGCAGTGTTATCTTAAACTACGAATGTGTTTAAATTGTATTGAAATTGGTTATATTATTAACAAAGTGAAAAGCGTGTATATTGTTTCTAAAACCATATAAATATGTCCTAAAATGTTTCAGATAATATGATTAATCAAATAAAATAACTTTTTATTATTTCATTAACATAGTAAAAGCTGTTTGAAGGATACCTAAATAAATTTTAAAATAAACCACCCCAGCAGATGTCTAACATCTTCTATATGAATTAATTATCCCTCAACGAATATACCTGTATGTTTTTGAAAGAGCTAGGGATAAATTGAAATTCCACCACAGTTAAATTATAATCATGTTAGTACTAAAAATAACTTAATGTGAATTCCGGGCCTTTATTCATATTTACAACACATGAAAGATATCTCATATGCAAGAATTATGGAATATTAATGTTTATACCGGGTGATTTTTTAAATTTCTGATCTAGAAAGCCATGACATAATTTTAAAACAAAAGATGCGGAAAACGTAGGGCGTAGTTTGAATCGTTCGATTTGTCACAACTGTCAGATTTCAAAAATGTTGACATAAACATAACCTACTCCAGTGTTGTTCTCGCTTTTGCCGTCTTTTGTGCTTCACTGTTTCCTCGTGTTTTGAATTCCGTTTCGCCAGTTATTATCTCGGTTATTATCAAAAATCAGTCTTTTTCAAGACTAACCTTTCGTTTGTGATTGAACGCTTAGTTTTCAACGTTATTTTGGAGTGTTTTTCATCACAACAAAATGGTGTTCACACAGGAACAAAAAACATTTATGATCGATTATTGTTATAATTATGAATAAATCTTGCTATTTCTTAAATCCAAGGAATAAAAATTGAAGCGAGTTGTAACCATAACCTAAACTTCTCAAGTCAATAATCACATCGAAATTGCACTTAAACTCGCAATAAAATGCACACTTTGGTAAAAGCATGTTTCGCAAATGATCACTGTTTAAATATTTATCAATTTGTTTAATAAATGTAAAAGTAAGTAGTCAATTTGTCACATAAATGACATTTGGAATAGCAGTGTGATCAACGCTACGCCCTACGTTTCGGTGACCTTCGATACGGCGTAAAAATCACGACTTACTAGATCAGAAATTTAAAAAATCACCCGGTACCTTTTGTTCTAACGTTGAACATTTACTACTACTATGAACATTTCCAAATTACTCTCCTATAAAATTAAAATTGTTGTTACCGGTGTTCTATATTTTTTTTCAATCTACTAGTTAATAAATGAACATTCTTTATAATTTATAGCATTTTTTTAATTTAAAAACTCATTTTAACCGTTGAGTTCTAACAAGATTAGATACACTCGGCAAACGGATTGACCGTCTTAAAAATGGGAACTTTACAGGAATAATAAATATTTATGTCAGCACAGTAATATGAGATTGAATGATCATATAGTTGATATATTAATTAGCTACAATTTTCTCTTTCACAGCCGATCGATGAAATGAAATAGGTCTAAAAGATGCAGCCATGAAGGAATCTATATTGCGGACAAAATATATTCTCTTTCTATTAAAACAATCTGATTAATTTATATATTTAACAGGTATAAAAGCCTCTTGCATTCAGGTAGCGCTAGACTATATCCCCTTCGAACCTTTATCTTTTCCTCATCTTTTAAATTCATAAAAAGGTGTTAAAATAAGGTTTTCGCATAGCATTTTAATATATGAACTAAACTGATTTATGTATCGTATTATTTAAATTCCACCTTATTACATCCAGTAACTCGGTAATTTTTCTCAGATTTCAGCTGTTTTCTCGGCGGTACGTGTAAACGGAATATAGAACGAAGTTCTAACTCTAGATTTCAGTCTCAGTGCAGCAACTGAACGCGTAACACGTACCTCTCGTCGCATCAATATTTAAACGTCTACAAGAAAAAAAAGATGTCATTCGCAACTCAGCTTATTGATAACCTAAGGAATCTTGCTTACAACCCGCAGCTACAAGGTAATGCTCGAGCCATCTCGAGTGCTTTAAAACAATGTACCTCAGCTGTATGGAGAATCAATAGAGCACTGGAAAAAGAGACATCTATAGGTGTTAAGAATCATCTATCAACCCGCCTGGCCCAAGCGAGATCATATAGGGAGATTATTAAAACCTTAAAAACTGTAGGTGGAAGCAATAGTCAGCGAAAAGAGACAGCTCGCGATCGCGTGAAGTGGGCTGATATGAAATCAGCATTTAAGGGACGCATGCGAACTGCTGTAATCACCAACATCCGGCATATTCATCCGAAGGCATTCATGGAAGACTGTTTAGTCATTTTTCAGAGACGTATGCTGAATGTGTTGAAGAAAGATGCGGCGTTAAAGGTGAACACGGCTTTAACAGGCATGTTTGAAGTCAAAAAAGGGGATACTATTATAGAAGAAGTAAAGTATATCAACACCAAAAATGCAGTCATATTTCAAGACAGTAATTTAGCCCAATGGTTCAAGATAAATATTCAAGATCCTATCCTTAAGGATCTCGAAGAGTTTCAAGTAAGTATAGAAATTGTAGAAAGTTAGAAATAAACTAACACGCACATATTTCATTATCTAGCAAAAAGATAGCGGGTGGACGCTTAAATCAATTGTTAACCTCCAGCTCAATATCAATAAGTATGCCCAGCAGCTCGGCTCATCCTATTAAATCTGAAGCTCAACATAAATCACATAATACAGCGAGTGTACTTGAGGTCCTCTACAAGCGTCCGAAGAGATTGACGAAGAGATACAAAACTTGTTTAAAAGTGCTTAAAATGTATATAATTTAGATAATTGTTCTCATATTTATCCTGTGTTAATAAAACCCAACAAATGTTTTATTGTCTTTTATTTTATTTTTATGTTTTATTTTGTAAGTTACTACAAGTCTACGGTTAATCAACTTATGCGTTGCATTCGATGACCTAGTACTACAAATTAATCTGATGAAATTCCATCCGGAATATAAAAACAATAGGGCTCGTCCAGGATTCGAACCCGGGACCTCTCACACCCTAAGCGATAATCATACCTTTAGACCAACGAGCCAGTTATATATGGAAAAATTTTGATTCGAGAAGTTTAGTATGTTTCTCATTACATCTGAATAATATAAAATATAGAACCGATCTTGGTACAAGCATTTTCAAAATTTGACGTAATGTTTTAGCTAAAATTATAGGTCGCTTTGCCCTTATACACAACATTATTAACAGATTTATTTATTATACGATTTAATTCGAGTAATGCAATTACGTGAGTACCTAGCGTGAAAGTAAATATTGCGATTATGTATTATACAATTTTACAGTGTTGAATAGAATATTTGGCAAAACAAACCTTACAAGACATTCAATCGGCTGATCGAAGGACAATCTGACAGTTACTAATACATTCTTGCAGACAATGCAACGTATTTCGCAAGATAACCCTCAAGTGGAAGATTTATACTAGAGGTATTAAGATTTCTTCGAATAATATTAAAACACATACGATAAACAGATATCGAACATACATCAGTTAACATTCTGAATATACTAAAATTATATGGTGTATATAATAAATTAAAACTTATTATTATAAATTTAAAGAGCGCGACATATTTTTCAAATTCTATTCTCTCTATAAAACAACGCGGCTATTGGATACATAAATCACTCTAAAACATTATTATTAAAAATTAAGAAATGTATTGCTTGTTATAATTCGCGCGCGGAAGGGTATTCTACCCAAAACTCTGCAGGTTCACCTCTTCTAAAAATATTTAAATTAATCAATCGCTTTATAAAATCCATAGAGAATTATTCAATCTTATTAAATAAGTCTAGAAACAGATTTATACCAGAACGTTTACTGAGGCAGAGAGAGGTTGAGAAACAAGAAGCTTTTATAGAATGTATTTTCATTTATTTTGTCATCAAAATACTATTACAATACGACTATATTACATAGTACAACTAGAAATTAAATATTTACTTATTCTATGATTTTTCTCGCTTTATTCTCAGTGATGACTGAAATTATTTCGTTTTCGAGACTGCTGCTAAGAGCTTTCTTTGCGGCGTACAACAATTGTAGTCGATCCACTAGTTGATCAGGCGTACTCTGACGTATCCAATCCGGTTTCATCATCTTGTTTAACTTTTTGGGAAGACTAACCTCAAAGTCTGTTATTCTGTATAAATTTGGCCTGATTACATTTTCGTATTTCCAATGTTTAACGCTTATTAGTCGACCGTTGCGCCTATAGTCTTTCTTATGAGCATTAGTAAGTGAGATTATTTTCATATAGTTGTCGATATCTTCCTCTGTTGGACTAGGAGAGCTTAATCGTTTAAGCGTTAGTAAAGTAAACAGACCGGGTGTTCCATTGAAAAGTTTGTTTATAATTAAAATATCTATTCTCTGAAACTGTACTCGTGAACAAGCAAATCGCCACTCATCGATGTCATTATATAGACCGTACCTAGTTTTATCTACGTTTTTGTTTTCTCCGTTAGCTAATAATGCTCTATAATAGTTAGAGAATTCCTGATAAATCTTTAAGTCAGAATCGCATTCTTCTTCTTCTTCCTCATCATCATCATCTTCAACAGATGTAACTGAAGATGC
Organism: Agrypnus murinus; assembly: GCA_929113105.1. Classification (NCBI taxonomy): domain Eukaryota; kingdom Metazoa; phylum Arthropoda; class Insecta; order Coleoptera; family Elateridae; genus Agrypnus; species Agrypnus murinus. The sequence goes on along the minus strand of OV816023.1, from coordinate 3,991,921 downwards.
TTGTTCAAGTTTCGGTGAGAGATAAACGGTCCCCGGTCGAGGTTCAGTTTTATCACTGTGAAAGTAGGCTAATTTATTACGTATAGCATTACGAGCGTTTATTATTTCATCATCATCATCGAGCCTTATTTCTTTATTTGTGTCAAGGGGTTCATTGGTATGCATACGTTTCAGACCAACGTCTTTAATTATTACATCATTTCTAGGCTTTGTCTTATTATCATTATTATTCACACCTATGGTACAATGGATTGTTTTCAAGTGCCTTTTATAACTACTATTACGGGAAAAAGATTTGAAACATTTAGTACACGGGACTTTGTGTCCACGGTGTATATTCATATGGCTTGCATACCCGGAGCGTCGAATGTTCAGACCGCATACATCACCAATAGTCGTTCCATACCGTCTAATGAATGATCAGTAACAAAGTTCCTGTTTATATAGTCCAGTTACATGTACATATACGCGCAATTTCAAACAGATACACGCACAGACGTACATTATAAGTATATACACGCGCAGTTTTAAGTATATACAAGCACAGACGTACATAATAAAGCATATACACGCTCAAGACTACCCTGTGGTTGACTGTTGACCATCTTGGACCACACCTACTGCTCTGCGATTAGCGCGAACATATATATTAGTCTTAAATTGCGCGTGTATATGCTTTATTATGTACGTCTATGCGTGTATCTGTTTGAAATTGCGCGTGTTTATGCTTTATTATGTACGTCTGTGCGTGTATATACTTCAAATTGCGCGTGTATATACTTATAATGTACGTCTGTGCGTGTATCTGTTTGAAATTGCGCGTGTTTATGCTTTATTATGTACGTCTGTGCGTGTATATACTTCAAATTGAGCGTGTATATGCTTTATTATGTACATCTGTGCGTGTATATACTTCAAATTGCGCGTGTATATACTTATAATGTATGTCTGTGCGTGTATCTGTTTGAAATTGCGCGTGTTTATGCTTTATTATGTACGTCTGTGCGTGTATATACTTCAAATTGCGCGTGTGTATACTTATAATGTACGTCTGTGCGTGTATCTGTTTGAAATTGCGCGTGTTTATGCTTGATTATGTACGTCTGTGCGTGTATATACTTCAAATTGAGCGTGTATATGCTTTATTATGTACATCTGTGCGTGTATATACTTCAAATTGCGCGTGTATATACTTATAATGTATGTCTGTGCGTGTATCTGTTTAAAATTGCGCGTGTTTATGCTTTATTATGTACGTCTGTGCGTGTATATACTTCAAATTGCGCGTGTGTATACTTATAATGTACGTCTGTGCGTGTATATGTTTGAAATTGCGCGTGTATGTACATGTAACTGGACTATATAAACAGGAACTTTGTTCCTGATCATTCATTAGACGTTATGGAACGACTCTTGTGTGATGTATGCGGTCTGAACATTCGACGCTCCGGGTATGCAAGCCATATGAATATACACCGTGGACACAAAGTCCCGTGTACTAAATGTTTCAAATCTTTTTCGCGTAATAGCAGTTATAAAAGGCACTTGAAAACAATCCATTGTACCATAGGTGTGAATAATAATGATAATAAGACAAAGCCTAGAAATGATGTAATAATTAAAGACGCGGGTCTGAAACGTATGCATACCAATGAACCCCTTGACACAAATAAAGAAATAAGGCTCGATGATGATGATGAAATAATAAACGCTCGTAATGCTATACGTAATAAATTAGCCTACTTTCACAGTGATAAAACTGAACCTCGACCGGGGACCGTTTATCTCTCACCGAAACTTGAACAAGCATCTTCAGTTACATCTGTTGAAGATGATGATGATGAGGAAGAAGAAGAAGAATGCGATTCTGACTTAAAGATTTATCAGGAATTCTCTAACTATTATAGAGCATTATTAGCTAACGGAGAAAACAAAAACGTAGATAAAACTAGGTACGGTCTATATAATGACATCGATGAGTGGCGATTTGCTTGTTCACGAGTACAGTTTCAGAGAATAGATATTTTAATTATAAACAAACTTTTCAATGGAACACCCGGTCTGTTTACTTTACTAACGCTTAAACGATTAAGCTCTCCTAGTCCAACAGAGGAAGATATCGACAACTATATGAAAATAATCTCACTTACTAATGCTCATAAGAAAGACTATAGGCGCAACGGTCGACTAATAAGCGTTAAACATTGGAAATACGAAAATGTAATCAGGCCAAATTTATACAGAATAACAGACTTTGAGGTTAGTCTTCCCAAAAAGTTAAACAAGATGATGAAACCGGATTGGATACGTCAGAGTACGCCTGATCAACTAGTGGATCGACTACAATTGTTGTACGCCGCAAAGAAAGCTCTTAGCAGCAGTCTCGAAAACGAAAACGAAATAATTTCAGTCATCACTGAGCTTAAAGCGAGAAAAATCATAGAATAAGTAAATATTTAATTTCTAGTTGTACTATGTAATATAGTCGTATTGTAATAGTATTTTGATGACAAAATAAATGAAAATACATTCTATAAAAGCTTCTTATTTCTCAACCTCTTATTAATAACTTATTTAATAAGATTGAATAATTCTCTATGGATTTTATAAAGCGATTGATTAATTTAAATATTTTTAGAAGAGGTGAACCTGCAGAGTTTTGGGTAGAATACCCTTCCGCGCGCGAATTATAACAAGCAATACATTTCTTAATTTTTAATAATAATGTTTTAGAGTGATTTATGTATCCAATAGCCGCGTTGTTTTATAGAGAGAATAGAATTTGAAAAATATGTCGCGCTCTTTAAATTTATAATAATAAGTTTTAATTTATTATATACACCATATAATTTTAGTATATTCAGAATGTTAACTGATGTATGTTCGATATCTGTTTATCGTATGTGTTTTAATATTATTCGAAGAAATCTTAATACCTCTAGTATAAATCTTCCACTTGAGGGTTAGCTTGCGAAATACGTTGCATTGTCTGCAAGAATGTATTAGTAACTGTCAGATTGTCCTTCGATCAGCCGATTGAATGTCTTGTAAGGTTTGTTTTGCCAAATATTCTATTCAACACTGTAAAATTGTATAATACATAATCGCAATATTTACTTTCACGCTAGGTACTCACGTAATTGCATTACTCGAATTAAATCGTATAATAAATCTGTTAATAATGTTGTGTATAAGGGCAAAGCGACCTATAATTTTAGCTAAAACATTACGTCAAATTTTGAAAATGCTTGTACCAAGATCGGTTCTATATTTTATATTATTCAGATGTAATGAGAAACATACTAAACTTCTCGAATCAAAATTTTTCCATATATAACTGGCTCGTTGGTCTAAAGGTATGATTATCGCTTAGGGTGTGAGAGGTCCCGGGTTCGAATCCTGGACGAGCCCTATTGTTTTTATATTCCGGATGGAATTTCATCAGATTAATTTGTAGTACTAGGTCATCGAATGCAACGCATAAGTTGATTAACGGTAGACTTGTAGTAACTTACAAAATAAAACATAAAAATAAAATAAAAGACAATAAAACATTTGTTGGGTTTTATTAACACAGGATAAATATGAGAACAATTATCTAAATTATATACATTTTAAGCACTTTTAAACAAGTTTTGTATCTCTTCGTCAATCTCTTCGGACGCTTGTAGAGGACCTCAAGTACACTCGCTGTATTATGTGATTTATGTTGAGCTTCAGATTTAATAGGATGAGCCGAGCTGCTGGGCATACTTATTGATATTGAGCTGGAGGTTAACAATTGATTTAAGCGTCCACCCGCTATCTTTTTGCTAGATAATGAAATATGTGCGTGTTAGTTTATTTCTAACTTTCTACAATTTCTATACTTACTTGAAACTCTTCGAGATCCTTAAGGATAGGATCTTGAATATTTATCTTGAACCATTGGGCTAAATTACTGTCTTGAAATATGACTGCATTTTTGGTGTTGATATACTTTACTTCTTCTATAATAGTATCCCCTTTTTTGACTTCAAACATGCCTGTTAAAGCCGTGTTCACCTTTAACGCCGCATCTTTCTTCAACACATTCAGCATACGTCTCTGAAAAATGACTAAACAGTCTTCCATGAATGCCTTCGGATGAATATGCCGGATGTTGGTGATTACAGCAGTTCGCATGCGTCCCTTAAATGCTGATTTCATATCAGCCCTCTTCACGCGATCGCGAGCTGTCTCTTTTCGCTGACTATTGCTTCCACCTACAGTTTTTAAGGTTTTAATAATCTCCCTATATGATCTCGCTTGGGCCAGGCGGGTTGATAGATGATTCTTAACACCTATAGATGTCTCTTTTTCCAGTGCTCTATTGATTCTCCATACAGCTGAGGTACATTGTTTTAAAGCACTCGAGATGGCTCGAGCATTACCTTGTAGCTGCGGGTTGTATGCAAGATTCCTTAGGTTATCAATAAGCTGAGTTGCGAATGACATCTTTTTTTTCTTGTAGACGTTTAAATATGGATGCGACGAGAGGTACGTGTTACGCGTTCAGTTGCTGCACTGAGACTGAAATCTAGAGTTAGAACTTCGTTCTATATTCCGTTTACACGTACCGCCGAGAAAACAGCTGAAAGCTGAGAAAAATTACCGAGCTACTGGATGTAATAAGGTGGAATTTAAATAATACGATACATAAATCAGTTTAGTTCATATATTAAAATGCTATGCGAAAACCTTATTTTAACACCTTTTTATGAATTTAAAAGATGAGGAAAAGATAAAGGTTCGAAGGGGATATAGTCTAGCGCTACCTGAATGCAAGAGGCTTTTATACCTGTTAAATATATAAATTAATCAGATTGTTTTAATAGAAAGAGAATATATTTTGTCCGCAATATAGATTCCTTCATGGCTGCATCTTTTAGACCTATTTCATTTCATCGATCGGCTGTGAAAGAGAAAATTGTAGCTAATTAATATATCAACTATATGATCATTCAATCTCATATTACTGTGCTGACATAAATATTTATTATTCCTGTAAAGTTCCCATTTTTAAGACGGTCAATCCGTTTGCCGAGTGTATCAAATCTTGTTAGAACTCAACGGTTAAAATGAGTTTTTAAATTAAAAAAATGCTATAAATTATAAAGAATGTTCATTTATTAACTAGTAGATTGAAAAAAAAATATAGAACACCGGTAACAACAATTTTAATTTTATAGGAGAGTATATAACCTACAGAAACACAAAGGCTATTTTTATATAAAGAAACACTTAACCAACCAAAATGTAGCTGTGCTGGAAGTATCAGCTTGATCCAAATAACACTGCTTTAGTTTTTGCCAGCTAGCCCCCAATAAGTCGGAGAGGGGCGGGGTAATACAAAATATAAAAGATAAAAAAAACAAGCGCCACTTCGTTTAAAAACAATGCTTATTACTAAAGCTTCAAGCTTATCAGACAAACGAAGAAATAGATCTACTAAAATATGGGCAACTTCCAATATTTTGGTCGTACCGTACATATATACTTACAAATGACGAACTGGAAAGTAATATTAAAATCATACAAATAAATAAATAATAAATAAATAAAACGCACGTAGTGAAATGTAAACGTTCTAAGTAGGGCTTTATTTTACTTGCAACTATTTTCTATTGTGCAGATAGAAAAAAATGTAATGTTTCAACAAAAAAAAAGGTGAATGGTGATTTGTATTACAGTTGGTTGTACTTGAAACTACCCTACAACAATTCCACTATTCGAGATCTCGTTTTATCCTTAAAATTAACATGCATGTATAAATTGTAAACACATTGAATAAATATATACATATACATAAATAAAATGACACATAATACATACAAATTCAGACAAACATCCCACCATTCGAAGACCCACGGCTGTATGTTTAAAGCCTTGCTTAGGGGGTTTTCGCTTCACCCTTCGATATTTGGTTGTTTTTCTCCGACCCAGTATATGTATAGATGTAGGTACGGACACAAAGGGGAAGAACCTTCCAATTAAAATACACGGTCAGACGGACAGGAACAAGAATACACCAACGAACAACAAAACCCAAAACAAAAAGACCTACAAAGAAATCACCCTGTATATTGTATTATTTTTAAATATTTGAAGATTTTTACCTTTCTATAAACTGAAAGGTCTTTTACAATACAATTCCCTCAAGGTGACGGCTAGGGAAATAATAGTACCTAAAATAAAAAGACATTTGTGAGATTTAGCGCAACGAGGTTTTAACGAACAGAAGTTACCTAAAATGCTTAGTACCAGAACGTAATCCGTCCAATTTGACGACCGATCGCACACAAATAACCAAGCGATCGTTCTGTTGAATGTGAGATTTATTCCGCTAAAGCGAATTAATATTTAAAACCAATTTCTAATTTATATCTCGCCCATTCAACTTCTCGTACCAAAAAGCCATTTTGTTACTTCACTCTACTCTTGAGCAGGGAGCTCAAACGCGCAGGAGCGACTTCACGATAAACCGAAAGAAAGGGAAAACCAGTGACAACCAAACAACGGAGAAGCTTGGTTTTAAACAGTGACCATCAAACAAATAATGGGTTGTGAATTTCAACGTTATAATTCCCCCCTCAACTCCCAGTCGCGAAAACCCTTTCGCGGCTTAGCATAACCTAGCCTTGCTAAAATCTAACTTGCCCAAAAGAAATTGAAAGAACAACCCACCAGGATGAAAAATACCCTGACCAGAAAAAACATGACACCAAAAATTAACACCCAAAAGGTGATCCAAAAAAAATCCAAAAAAAACAACAAAGGACAAACACAAATTGGAGGTGGAGGTAAGGAAAGAACAGAGGAACAAAAGGTTCCACCCCGAAGCATGAACAATGGTCGGGCAAGCAGGGTTCACTGCAAAGACGCGCTTCACACACGGTACTGGGCACAGTGGTATTCCACGTCGGGAAGGGACCACTGAGCAACTCCCAGTGCCCGAGGCTTGGCAACGACTCACAACAAAACCTACCAGCACGAACCACTGAACATGGCCGGCAAAAAGAACTGAACAGAGAGCCGCCGACATACTCTCTGCTCGCACCCAAGAGAGGGTAGTGTAGAGGAAAAAAGAAGAAAAAGAAAACAGAGTGAAAAAGAAGGGCTCGCCCTGACACATGTGAAGTGGGCAGATGGCAGAGCCACCGAGGAGCACAACTTCACACACGATGCGGGGCACTGCCAGTTCCAACGTCGTGGAGACTGAACAGCGCCAAACCCCCGCATCCGAGGTTCGGAAGCACTACTCAGCAACACTAACCACCCGGACACCACACACGTACCGTTTGAGACAGAGAACAAGAGAAGAAGAAACCGGGGGTTAAAAAGGGAGTTCAGCACAAAGAAACCCAAAAGAACCACGGTCTTGGGGATCCAGCCCAAGCCATGCTATGGAAATATGGAGTCAAAATCGGTATAAGAAAGAAGGAGAAGGTAAAAAGGAGAAGAGAAACTGTCAAATCCGGTATACAAAAAAAATAGTTTGGCTAAGCCAAAACGAAAGTCAAAATTGCTATATCAAGAATCTTGGTATAAAAGCCAAACATAGATATTCGCAAAACAAAGATCTAAATAAAAACTAATAAGCCCTAACAAGTCGACAGATATTAGGTCGAACTGAGCGTATCACTAGACGCTCCAAATGAGGACAGCCCCAACCATCGCTGAACTCTGTGGAACCCAAACCACCAAATGGTTCCCCCAAAAAAAAACAACCAAATGACCCTAATCTCCGACATGATTCGGAACATACTCTTTCAAATCTTTGGCATGAAATTTACCGGCTTCCCTACCAAGTTCATCAGCTAAAATATAAGTCCAAGGAGACACCTTTTTGTGAATGGTAAAAGGACCAATATAACGAGGAGCAAGTTTATGTGAAAAATATTTACTCGCATCAGAAAGAGCAAAATTTTTCCTTAAAACTTTGTCACCAATAACAAATTGAGTATCTCGCTTACGTAGATCATAGTAACGTTTATTGCGATCAAAAGAAGTTTTTATTTTATTACGCACTACCTCAAAAACTCCCTGCAATTTATCAGGAATAACAGTAGCAGACGAACGATCAACTTGCAGATCTTGAACTTTATCAGATATTTTATGATCAGTGCCTTTTAAAATATGTTCCCTACCAAAAGTTAAGAAATAGGGAGTGTAACCAGTAGTCTCGTGACGACCAGTTCTAAGGGCACACCCAATCTTTGTTAATTCATCTGCCCAAGAACGCTGATTCTCTTTAACATAGGAACGAATCATAGTTTTAACATTTCTGTTCGCTCTTTCTGTGGGATTTGATTGCGGGTGATAATGCGCATTAAAACGAATTTTTACTGAATAGTTACTACAAAGAGTGCGAAACTCACGACCAGTAAACTGGGCTCCATTGTCTACCAACACCAATCTAGGTACTCCAAAAACTAAGAAGACTTCATCTTCAATTCTCGAACAAACCATCTTCGCTGAACTATTCCGAAGAGGAAATAGCAAACAAAATTTACTAAAATAGTCCACTATGACTAAGACATATGAATAACCTTTTGTACTCCTCGGGAGAGGACCAATCAAATCTATACTGACCATCTGCCAAGGGCGATCAACAATTGGTTGCGGAACTAACAGTCCAGCAGGAGGTCTTAAATCTGGTTTACATTTTTGACAAATTTGACAAGTTTTAATATATCGAGCTACATCGGCTTGCATTTTTGGCCAATAATATTTGGGAGTTAATCTATGATATGTTTTATATACTCCACCATGACCGGAAGTAGGATGATCATGTGCTTGACGAAGAATAGCAAGTCTATTTTCTTTAGGTACAACAAGTTTCCAAACGGTATCAGAATCATTTTCGGTTTTCATAGATTTATATAAACCTTCATTAGTAATACGCCATTGAGAAAACTTAGCAGGTTTAGCCCGAACCCTATCAACCATACTATTATACCACTTATCGGTTGAAACTATAACAGGCTCATCACCTGACTCAATACTGTCAAGAAGTGGTACGGAACGTGATAACGCATCAGGTACCAAATGGTCTTTACCTTTACGATGGACCACCTGAAAGTCATATTCTTGGAGTCTCAAAGACCACCTAGCCAAACGACCTGTCGGGTTTTTTAAATTATGTAACCACACCAAAGAATAGTGATCGGTGATCACCGTGAAACGACGGCCTTCTAAATATGGTCTAAGTTTTTCTACGGCCCATAAAACTCCTAAACATTCCCTCTCAGTCGTAGAATAATTTCGCTCTTGACGAGTGAGAGAACGACTAAGGTAACATATTACACTTTCCTCACCATCAATCTGTTGCGTCAAGACAGTACCTAAACCAAAACCACTACTATCGGTTTGAACAGTAAATGGCAACTCAAAATCTGGACAACGTAAAATAGGTGCCCTAACCAAAGCTTCTTTCAAAGTCCGCAAACTACATTCACACTCAGATGACCAATAAAATTTGACACCTTTCTTAAGAAGGGTTGTCAACGGCTGAATGATATCCGAAAACTGTGGTACAAAACGACGGTACCATGAAGTCAAACCTATCAGACTTCTAACTTCAGTCACATTCCGAGGAGGCCGAATATTCATAATGGCCTGAACTTTCTCAGGATCCACATGAATTCCCTTCTGACTAACTACATAACCTAAGTATCGTAGCTCAGGAACACAAAATTTGCACTTATCCGAACTTAAAGTGATACCAGCCAAAGACAATCGATTAAAAACTTCTCTTAATATTTCAATATGTTTTTCAAAACTATCTGTAACGATGACTATATCGTCCAGATACACCAAAACATATGGTTCCAAAGATGGACCAAGAACATTATCAATAAACCTTTGCCAAGTTGCAGGGGCATTATGTAACCCAAAAGGCATACGAGTAAACTGGAAAAGGCCACGATTGGGGATTGTAAAAGCCGTATATTTACGGGAATCCTCAGATAAAGGAATTTGCCAATAGGCAGACTTAACATCCAACGATGACAAAAATTTGGCATTTCGAAGTTTATCCAAAGTAGCACTAACATAGGGAATAGGATAAGCATCCTTCTCAGTCACACGATTAAGACGACGAAAATCTATGCAAAATCTGTAGGTCCCATCTTTCTTTTTGACCATTAGGACTGGGTTGGACCAGCCACTAGAAGACGGTTCAATGACACCTAAGCTCAACATACGATCGAGTTCTTCATCGATAAGACGTTGCATAAACGGACTAACCGGATAATATCTCTGCTTAATCGGTTCAGAATTTGTACGAATAACATGCTCAACCCTAGACGTACAACCTAACATCTCACTTGGAAGTGCTTTAGACTCATTCAAAATTTTCTCTAACTCCAATTTCTGTTCAAAACTAAGTGTAGAATTACTAAGAGGCATAACCTCAATAGATTCCAGTTCAACAGACGAATTGTCAGAATCTTTTACAAATCGCCAACTGCCTTGTCTCAAATTGGGAACAATACCCATAAGGTTCCAAAAGTCAATACCCAAGATCAAAGTCTGTGGAAGATCCGGAACTACCAAAATAGAAATAATATGCATTCGATCCTGAAGTTGGATCGGTACATCAACTTGACCAATGCTCTTCACAGTTTGACCATTTGCTATGCGACAATCAGTCGCTCCAAACTTAGATAAACCAGCACCAAAACCTAAACTACATAAAAACGACCAACCTGGTTTACCAACTATGGTCCGAGAAGCACCGGAATCTAAAAGACCTAACAAATCATGACCCAAAACTTTTATAGACAAATACGGGCGTTCATCTCCTTCGGCATGAGCAAGGATAAAATTTAATAAGACAGTGGTTGCTTGAAAAGAAGACTCGGTACTAACACCACCCATTAATGCCGAGTTCGACCGTTTCCCGAATTATTATCCCTAGGAGAACATTTCTTACAAGAAGTCTTAGTGACCCCCATCTCACCACAACCAAAACAACGTTTAATCAAGGGAGAAGAACATGCAGAACGCACGTGTCCTGTTTTCCTACAATTAAAACACAACCGTGACGAAACATCTGAGGCAGCACTACTGGAATTACTAGCAGTCTCAACAAAAGCTAAATCTGGCTCTAAGTCGGTTTTCCTTCTAGTTGGAGGAACATAACTGTCAGCCCTCAACCTTGAAGCTTCAAGCTGCCTACCAAATTGTAGTAAATCAGAGATAGAATTAATTTCTTTAAACGACAAATGAAATTGGTAAAATGGAGCTAAGTTCTTTAACAGTAATCTTAATTTAATCCCTTCAGAAAATTTTGTTGATAATCGGGAAAATAAATTATCCATAGCTACTAAATAAGTCCCTAGCGGTTCATTAGGACCTTGAGTCCTCCTACGAATTTCTTCTAAAAGCTTATCATCATAATCTAAAGGGAGATATTCCTCTTTCAAAAGTTTAACCAAAGAATCCCAATCAGATACTTCATTTCTTCTAGACCTATAAAACAAAAGTGCTTGGTCTTTAAAAAGATCCAAAGCAGATGCAAATAACTGGGTCTTTGATACATTCCGAGCAATAGACAACTCATCCACTTGTTGCAAAAAAGCATTTAAAGAAATCTTAGATTCATGTCCTGCAAATTTATCAAGTCCCCATTTAAAGACTGGTACAGACTTCGGCTGACCACATGGAGGATCAGGAGCAGCAAGTGTAGAAGAAGCTGCTGGGTTGCCCGCAGGAGAATTAACAATAGCTTCCCCAACGCTTAAACCTAACCCTAACTGAATAGCTACTTCATCAGTTACCTGTGGTACTGAAGCTTTATCATGAATATCGCTCATTAATCCAAGAATGGATTGAATGAACTCGGCCCGCTTTGATACAGAAGCTTCATCTCTGGCTATCATGGCCGCAGCCCTACCTAATAGGTGACTTAACCTACTTTGCAATTTTTTATACGGATTAGAATCCACACTATCATCAAATGACTCCAAAGCCGTATTAAGTTCAATAAGAGCTGTAGAAATAGCATCTAAATCTTCTTCAAAAGTAAACGGATGAGCTGGTAACTCAAGTACGGACTGATCTTGTTCCATTTTCATTAACTGTCGAAGAGACTTTCGCATACTATCAACATTAGAGTCAGGAAGACCTCTAATAGCTAACTCATAAGATAGTTCTGATTTACTTAACCTATCTATATGGATCTTCCGTTCCATAATGAACTAATTAATAATCAAAACTAACAAAACGAATAACCAATTTATAATAAGATTAATAATCCATACTAATCAAATAACTTGTAACAAGAATACAACAAATTACAAAATCAATCCTGGAGTTGGTTCTTTATCCTAAATTACTAAATACTTAATCTATCAGGCAAACTATATTCCGCAAAACTATCCTAACATGCAAGAACAACAAATCTTAAGTGGTTTTAACAAAGTGGAATTTTCAACAACAGGCCTCACGCATGGGCGCTAATTTACTATAACCTACAGAAACACAAAGGCTATTTTTATATAAAGAAACACTTAACCAACCAAAATGTAGCTGTGCTGGAAGTATCAGCTTGATCCAAATAACACTGCTTTAGTTTTTGCCAGCTAGCCCCCAATAAGTCGGAGAGGGGCGGGGTAATACAAAATATAAAAGATAAAAAAAACAAGCGCCACTTCGTTTAAAAACAATGCTTATTACTAAAGCTTCAAGCTTATCAGACAAACGAAGAAATAGATCTACTAAAATATGGGCAACTTCCAATATTTTGGTCGTACCGTACATATATACTTACAAATGACGAACTGGAAAGTAATATTAAAATCATACAAATAAATAAATAATAAATAAATAAAACGCACGTAGTGAAATGTAAACGTTCTAAGTAGGGCTTTATTTTACTTGCAACTATTTTCTATTGTGCAGATAGAAAAAAATGTAATGTTTCAACAAAAAAAAAGGTGAATGGTGATTTGTATTACAGTTGGTTGTACTTGAAACTACCCTACAACAATTCCACTATTCGAGATCTCGTTTTATCCTTAAAATTAACATGCATGTATAAATTGTAAACACATTGAATAAATATATACATATACATAAATAAAATGACACATAATACATACAAATTCAGACAAACATCCCACCATTCGAAGACCCACGGCTGTATGTTTAAAGCCTTGCTTAGGGGGTTTTCGCTTCACCCTTCGATATTTGGTTGTTTTTCTCCGACCCAGTATATGTATAGATGTAGGTACGGACACAAAGGGGAAGAACCTTCCAATTAAAATACACGGTCAGACGGACAGGAACAAGAATACACCAACGAACAACAAAACCCAAAACAAAAAGACCTACAAAGAAATCACCCTGTATATTGTATTATTTTTAAATATTTGAAGATTTTTACCTTTCTATAAACTGAAAGGTCTTTTACAATACAATTCCCTCAAGGTGACGGCTAGGGAAATAATAGTACCTAAAATAAAAAGACATTTGTGAGATTTAGCGCAACGAGGTTTTAACGAACAGAAGTTACCTAAAATGCTTAGTACCAGAACGTAATCCGTCCAATTTGACGACCGATCGCACACAAATAACCAAGCGATCGTTCTGTTGAATGTGAGATTTATTCCGCTAAAGCGAATTAATATTTAAAACCAATTTCTAATTTATATCTCGCCCATTCAACTTCTCGTACCAAAAAGCCATTTTGTTACTTCACTCTACTCTTGAGCAGGGAGCTCAAACGCGCAGGAGCGACTTCACGATAAACCGAAAGAAAGGGAAAACCAGTGACAACCAAACAACGGAGAAGCTTGGTTTTAAACAGTGACCATCAAACAAATAATGGGTTGTGAATTTCAACGTTATAAGTAATTTGGAAATGTTCATAGTAGTAGTAAATGTTCAACGTTAGAACAAAAGGTATAAACATTAATATTCCATAATTCTTGCATATGAGATATCTTTCATGTGTTGTAAATATGAATAAAGGCCCGGAATTCACATTAAGTTATTTTTAGTACTAACATGATTATAATTTAACTGTGGTGGAATTTCAATTTATCCCTAGCTCTTTCAAAAACATACAGGTATATTCGTTGAGGGATAATTAATTCATATAGAAGATGTTAGACATCTGCTGGGGTGGTTTATTTTAAAATGTATTTAGGTATCCTTCAAACAGCTTTTACTATGTTAATGAAATAATAAAAAGTTATTTAATTTGATTAATCATATTATCTGAAACATTTTAGGACATATTTATATGGTTTTAGAAACAATATACACGCTTTTCACTTTGTTAATAATATAACCAATTTCAATACAATTTAAACACATTCGTAGTTTAAGATAACACTGCTTCAAATCCCTCTAACTTGCTGTAATATTATTTCATTCATAAATAGTCTCCATTTTACTATAAGGTTTCATTCATGCTGTTTGTTATGATGCTTTCAGCTTCGTTAAATTTTTATTACAGTTATTAGAAAACCCCATTTCTGCGTAGGTAGGGTCACGGTAAAACTAAAAAAGTCAACTTCTTAAGGGATGGTATTTAGTTGTTTTTAACAGTTGAGATAAACAGATTATGATATACGGGTTAATATTTCGTAGAAATATGAAAAATGCGTTTCGTTTTAAAACTATAAAATATGTATAGTATGAATTGTTCCATTATGATTTTTCATGTTTGATGATTTCGTTGGATTATATGATATGAGGTTAATGTCTTTTTCTAGACAAAACCGCGATAAACATGATAGATCTTACTGGATCTAGACGATAATGACGTAATACATACAAGTTCAATCTTGATTATTTTTTTGTTGGCTGTGTCGGAATAAGAGGTATACAATTTATAATGATAAGCTGCTAGATACACAAATGCGTTAATGACCTACCTAATGATATCTTGTTCTGATAGGCAAATACCTACTATTAAAAGTACTTTAGTGTCTTTATTATATGTTAACATCATATATAATAATCTAATTAGTAAGCGATAAAGTATATTTTCTAATTACATTCAGCCTGATAAATTTGCAAAGGAGTCCTAATCAGTTTAGTACCTTATTAGATCAAAATTATTAAAATGTTATCTGCTTGCCTATTATTTGTTTTCGCTAAGCGTAGGTATAAGGTATCCTTAAAGTAAACTCTACTACGAACTGTTTTTCATAAAAAGAATTGACTTGAGAAAAATATAATGCTTTCTATTGAATTTATAATGAAGCTGATTAATTGTATCTAGTATTTATTGAAAACGTGATATTATGGAGGTTTCAACTAATATAATTCTCTAGTTTGATATTTCGGATCTATGTTTCTAATAATGTTTATAATACTTATAATAGTTATGCAACGGTATTTAAAAGAAAGTTATAAAAGTAATGATAAAGGTTACCTTGATTTGTTAACACTTAGAAAGAATATATACACTTTTGTTAATAATATAAACTATTTCAATACAATTTAAACACGTTTGAAGTTTAAAATAATATGTATTTATAATAGCTCTACAAGCTTTTCTTAACATAAAATCGTGTATATATCAAGATCTTACACAGGTGTGCGCTGTCGCGCGCCGGACCGAGTCGAGGATGACCTCGAGTCGCGAGCGCGGCCGCCATCTTGGATTTGTGATCTTTTCGCTAAATCGGACCTTCATAAGAAATAACATGGGATTTTGAGCTAGAACTCTTGTTGCCTATCGAAATTTTGAGATAAATTTAAGAAATAATTAAATGTGTTACAAAACCTCGAAAAACTTTAAACCATAAAGTTTTACATCTAAAGCTTTAAAAGCTAAAAAGTGAGATATTGCTTATTTTAAAGATATTTTCAAGATATGCAACTTGCTATATGTTTTTAATTTTTCTAGGTTGGAGTAAAGTTAGACTAGCTACAATACAAGAAATATGCATCCTTTAATCTGGAGTTTAGTCTAGTATAGCATTTTTTATAGCAATGCATACTTAAAGGTTTAGTGTTTTGAATTTTCAAAGTACATAATATTTAGTAAAACTGTACTTCGTCCTCACCACACACAGTTTTAATCACTCTGGAAACGTCTTTCAACATCTAGGATGTCATCTTTAGCAGACACTGAAAAACTTCAAAAAAAGTTTTTCAGTGTGTGCTGAAGACGACAGCCTAACTATTGAAACACGTGCTCAAAGTGATTAAAAGTGTGTGTGGTGAAGGTGAAGTACAGTATTAGTAACTTTAGGACACAGTTTGAGTTTTTAGCATAGTCTTTAGCTAATTTCAAACTGTAGTCTGAGAAAAACTATTTTTTAAAAATTGTTTTGGGAAACTATATCTATATACATTCAATATGTCTGATAAAGCAGGGAATGCGTTAATAAGTTGAAAATAATATTCTACTATAATTATTATTTAACCATTATTCCTTATTGGTTTTTATTTTGTAATGTTCGTTTCTGATTATTTTCGTTCATATGTTTTTTATTTTAATATACAGCGATTTAACGTATTCTTTAGCCTGGAGTTAATACCAGACCCATCAACCCTGACAGCGGAACAATTAATAAAGATTACCACTGATGATAAAAGTTATATGGAAGACTCAAAATATGGACCTGGCGGATATATGCCAATTGAAATAAGTCAAAGACTTGGTCCAAATGGAGAGTATCGCATCATAAGAAAATTAGGTTGGGGAGCTTATGCCACTGTTTGGCTTGGGCAGGAAGATAGGTGGTGTGCTATAAATGCAAATTTTTAATTTGAAATCTACATTATATTACTTCTAGGTCTAAGGACTATTATGCTTTAAAGATTATAAAATCATCAAGGAATTATAAAGCAAGTGCTCAACGAGAAATACAACTTTTAGAGTATATTAAAACAAAGAATACAAATGATACTGTTGGATCTAACAGACTGGTATTATTAAATAAGTACTTCACGGAACAAAGTTTACGTAATAGACACCTATGTTTGGTTAGTGAAGTTATGGGTCCATCTTTATTAGAACTACTAAATCAAAATAATTATAATAGTTGCGACGAGCAGGGAGCGAAACTCATCATTAAACAGGTTTACTTAATCATAATTCGATTTCACACACACACACACACACACACACACACACACACATATTTAATTTTCACAATTTTAGGTTACCGAAGGTGTCAGATTTTTACACGAAGAATGCGGCATTATTCATGCTGATATAAAATCCTCAAATATTTTGATATCTGTTAAAGATTCCTATGCTCCTACACTGGCTGCATACGTAGAGCAGTTCAATAGACTTAACGTTCCGATGCCAAGATCTTATGGTAAAAAATATTATTCAACATGAATTAACTAATATATTTAATGATAATAATTTCTTTGTAGCAACTTCATTAAAATGGCTCACACATTTAGAGAGATTGCCTTGTATTCCAGCAGTAAAAGATGCTCCTTTACAAGTAAAACCTTTTCTTGACGATTACTGTTTAGGTAAACGTCCTAAGAAAGGAGAGCCCGGCTTATTTATAAATCCTAATATTTCTATAAAACTAACTGATCTAGGTTGTGCATTTTTTGAGGTAAGACATTATAATAACTTGAATGGTCTTTTTCTAGCTTTATTATTAATTTAATAATAATGATAATTTTTGTTATATAGCAATGTAAGTCAAGTAGTATACAGTGTGTTCCATAAAGTTGGATCGATATGGGAAATTTCTTTTATGGAAAATATTCTGATTGGAAAAAGTCTTTGTGGGGCAATACTTTCTGCATTCAAAATTACTTGAAATACGTCATGTCAAAGTTGACAGGTGACATTAGGTGTCTGTCAAATTCGCTATTTTCTTAATCAGGAAAAAATGTCTTTATTTGTTAAAATATGGAAAAATCTTATTAAGAAAGTTAAAACGTTTAAACTAAATATTCCGGCCTATCGAAAATTTTGTTTTTTAACATTTTCTGATACACTCCCGTGGGTATTTTGAAATCATTAAGAGGGGGGGCTTTGAAGGGGTGGAAAGGTAACAATTGCATAGCTTATTTTGTTAATAATATTCGAAGGTGTAGCTATTTTAGACGAATATGAAAATGATCAAAAAACAATTTTTTTCCAATTTCCAAAAAAATAACGCTAGTTAACATTTATAAAGGTATATACATAAAAGAAGTATGACTTCATTACAAATTCACGTGCAAAAGAACGCTGGTAATATATTCATAACTGTATCTTAATATATTCTAATGTATGCATAATGTATGCACATGTTGATATTTAATATATTCAGATTTTTATCTTAATCGTATTCTGCACTTGCATAATGTATGCAAACGTTTTCCAGTACTCAGAATCTTTATCTTAATGGTTGAATACTAATGTGGTCTTCTAAAAACTGTATCGTAATATTATACTAAATCGACTTAATATATGCGAAGTGGGCGACCATAGGATGGTATATAAACACCACAACTTGGTCAGATACTTCAGTTCAAGTTACGACGACGTTCAGAACTTAGAAACTGATATCCAGGGATATTGTTTACCTAGTATAGTGGTTAAGTTATTATGCAAGTGCATATTGTATATAACAACGAATAAATACTTATTGTACTTAACAGTAAACTGTGTACGTTTTTGTAACTTGGACTGTGTCTTTTGCGTTTTTCAGTAAAGTATTATTAGTAGATAACAAATGGGTCTAGTGGAACAACCTTGTGTGGAGCTCCTCCACCTCCTTTCACTTTTTAAGCCCCTCCCTTTTAGAAGCCACTTCCCCCTCTCCAAGCCCCTCCAATCATGTGGAGAGAAATAGGAAGTTTCGTGTTCATTCTTGTTTATTTTCAAAAAGTTGCATGACGACATTTTCTGAGTGTGGAAGAGGTGAACCAATCATATTGTCGAATCAATACAACGAATTTTAATGACTAACTACACTTACGTAACGGGGTGGGTCAACTCATATGCACTCGGAATTTCGACGTGAAAGCTTCTCTGATTAAAGGTATACATTTATTATAACAATTTATTAATTTATTGTATAATATAAAATTGTGAAATATTTCGTGGATTGTTTTTCGTAGAAATGGTTCTGTATTAATCTATTGTTTATTTTTTAAAATCAATTAAACCAATACATTACTTTTGTGCTTATTATTTTACAGGTTATGTATTATTAATCTAAATAAATTATTATTATTTATAACTGTTGTGGATTTTTATTATAAGCAAAGAGAGAAGGTAGGTATACAGAGGCGTGGTAGAGAGGGGAAAGTGGCTTCTAAAAGGGAGGGGCTTGGAGAGGGGGAAGCGGCTTATAAAGGGGAGGGGCTTGGAGAGGGGGAAGTGGCTTCTAAATGGGAGGGGCCTGAAAAGTGAAAGGAGGAGGAGGAGGAGCTCCACACAAGGTTGTTCCACTAGACACATTTGTTATCTACTATTATTTTAAAAACCCTTTTCCACGTCAAGAAAAGTTAATTCGCGTAATTTTATTAGGACCGTGTCTACTTCCACGCTAACGTGTACCGAATTCACACATTAACCTTCCACGCGACTACGTATTTACTAGTTGTTATGACGTATTCTATTCGCGTGAATGTAACGTGTTAACTGTAGTTCACCGTGGTTACACCAATCCTTCGAAATATCCTTTAACGCGTATACCAGACAGAACATTGGCCACAATTCGCAGGGACGATGGAACGTGGGATTATAGTTCCTATATTTGTTTAAAGATGTCTTTCGAATTGGACAAAGATTTGATAGATATGAATGATTTAAAGAATCTATAAAAGAACATGAAATTTGCCTTAAACAAAAATATGAGAAAAACTCGAGTAGGGTAATATACGAACTAATTTAAAAATCTTTTGCACTAAGAAAAAGGAAAGGTTTACAGTAAACATAAATCTGTTTGCTCTAACCAAATTTCGTAGTAAGATTTGGCCCATCTATTTATCGGTATGTGCAACCAGATCACTGTTGCTAGCATCCTTGGTTAGGGCAACCATGGAATCTGGATGTGCTAAACAGATATGTTGCTGAGTCGACATACAGGTGGTCGGGACATCAACGAACGTTAGTTAGCTCAACTTAAATCTGGTTATTGCAACCAAATCACGCCAACTAACTAAACGAGGTTGGAACAAACACGTGATTTTTTGGACTAGCTATTGACTAAGTTGAACTTAAAAGATATCTAATTAACACAACAAGATTGTCTACAACCAGACGGTTTTAGTTCGGGGCACCAATTCTTTTTTCTCAGTGTAACAAAAGAACAGAAGAAGAAAAGAAAGGTAACTAAAGTTTTTTCGTCATTTTGGGTTTATGTGATAGTAATAACTCACAGCACTTTTGATTGAATTAGCACTGAGATCAATGAAATTTGAAATCCACTCCTGTGTTTGGGATTAGACACATTGAAGTGCAGTGTTAATTACACCAATAATTTCGACCACAAAAGCAAATGAAAAGACCTTAACTGTGGTGAATTGAATACACTGTTGCTCTTTTTCTAATAATCTTTAAGTATATCTTTTTAAATAAAGACATTTGTAAATGTCTTATCTTTTACCCCAAAATACAAACTTAGATCACATTTACGTAACTTGGATCAAGAGTATACACCAAACACGAAATTGTTTCTATTATAAATAAAAAGAGAAGAAATAATTAACCGCAATACAGACACAATAGTCTAACATTGCAGTTTGCAGTTCAAATGAAGCAGGTCAAACGACTGCTTCACTAACATAATAACGAGTGCATGTGTAGCGTGCAGTTGTCATGGTAACCGTGTTTTCGGAGTACCGTACATATGCTGGCGACTGATGCAGCAAAAGCTTGTTTTGAAATCTGCGTCATTATAGTTAACCACCAATGACTGACCACCCTGGTGGGTGGTCAGCGAACTTGGAAACCTTGAAAACCGGGAAAAAGACGGGAATTTACCGAATAAAAACCTTGAATTAGTGATCAAAGTCGGGAATTTATTTTCAAGGAGAAATTAAAAAATGTTTGAAAAAATAATAGTTATTTACGTGGCAAGCTTTATAAATGAACCTTTACGGGCGAGCTGTAAAGTTTGTGGGGTGAGCGACGAAGGAGCGAGTCTCCATAATCCAGTAAAAATCAATTGCAAAGCGTACAGCGTACAAAGTTTTATTTCCATCTTCAGCAGCATTTTTTATTAATTTATTATATATTTTGTATAAAAAGATATTTTGTAATCAAAGGCGGTAGGACAGTTTATAGCTAGACGTCGTCATGGTGTTGTCATTAAGCAAACAAATTAGTTTCCATTAACTTTTGTTGATAAGCATTGTAGAACTTTACAAGTCTCCTTTAGGAGCCCGTAAAATGTTACAGGGCTGTAGCTGTAACTACTCATTTATTTAGTTATCATAAATGACTATAAAGTGTCATTTACATAGAAAATGGAAATAAAATAATTTTAATGGTCATCAGCTAATCAGAAATAATTTATATTTTACTTTAACTAATATTTTAAATAACTGATTTTGAGAAGTATAAAAAACTTTTGTGTCATTTAACATAACAGTGGTTAACACACTATACGTAACATATCTTTTACATTAGCAAAGCATCTGTTAGACCCAGTACACATGATACGTTAGCTAACGCGCGTTTTAATAACTACATACTAATTCAACCAAAATCGCACGTTTGAATG
The DNA here is from genome assembly GCA_929113105.1 of Agrypnus murinus. NCBI lineage: Eukaryota > Metazoa > Arthropoda > Insecta > Coleoptera > Elateridae > Agrypnus > Agrypnus murinus. The sequence continues at coordinate 3,970,238 of OV816023.1, read as the reverse complement.
TGGACGCGTCTTATGCAATGCTATGTAGTCAGTCATTAACGCGCGTTAGCTAAAGCTTAGGGGTCTTAGTCTTAGTTCCAGTATACATGAGGAGATTAAGTCTACGATGATTGCACATTACCAACAACACTCGACCATACACTAACAAGTGCTTAACGTGGCATCACCAGTTACTAGACCCAGTATATATGAAGCGTTAGTTAACGCGCGATTACTAACGTGCATTAGCGACTACATAGCATTGCACAAGTCGCGTACACATTCAAACGCGCGATTTTAGTGAACCACGTTGCTACGCGCGATTTTAGCGAACCGCGTTGCTACGCGCGATTCGAGTTTCCCCATATTAATGACTGATGACGCCGCGTTAAGCGCTTGCATGTCTGTGGTCGAGTGTTTTTGGTAAAGGTACTTGCAGACTTGTACACTTTTTGTGTTGCGCAAGTTTGGTAAAATGGCAAGTTGCGATGTGTGAATACCGCTGCAAGTTCAAAAATTGCGCAATTTTCAAAGCTGCGCGCCACTTTTCAAGTTGCGTACACTTTTAAAATGGCTATGTGTGAACAGTTACAGATACTGAAGTTGCGCAATATAAAAATGGACCGACGTGTTGGTTATATAAAGTGGCGCAATATTTGCTTTAGCATTTCTTTTAATGAATCACGTTACATATTTACTACTCATTTAATTATTAAGAATATAAATTATTGAAACATTACTTTAATTAATTAACAACTGATTTTGGTGCGTCAGAACTATATTTTCATAGAGATTTTTAAATTCTTCAGGCTCAGTACTAATTTCCAAATATTAAACAAACTTTTATTTTCAAAAACAGTATTGTATTGTGAGAAAATGTAAAAATATAAATCGAACATCTTTTTTGAAATTCTACATTTTCCATTAAGCATTAACTAAGAATTAAGCAAATGGTTAATTTTTAAACGCGCGATCAACGCTGCGTTAATCGCCTAAACGTGTACTGCTATCTATGCTATGTAATCGCTAACGCGCATTAGTAATCGCGTGTTAGCTGACGATTCATGTGTACTGAGCCTAAATATATTACATAAATAATTAAAACGTTTCAAAGCAAAAAATATTAGGCTTGAAATTAATACCATAAAAAGGGAGAGTCAGCTCACCAATGGACGCATCATGATATTATTTACTAGGGACCGAGAAATTAAATACTGAATGGCATTTGTTAAATAATATTGAAGAAGTAAAACATCGATTTGATCGTTATTTGGTTATTTAGGTTCTTCCGGTAATGAAAAGAGGCTCGAAGTGAAGTTTTATATTCCGTTATTATTAATTCCAAACTAATAATCTGATCATGAATATGGGTATACGTAAATTATTGGAGGAAAAAACCGGGAAAAATGATATTTTACGATCGGAAAACCGGGAAAATAGCCTTGAATTTAAACGTACCACTCGTGCTGGCCACTCTGGTAACGAACACTTACTAACGAAAACTTTTATGTGTTTTTAATAAATGAGTATTTATTTTGAGATTTCGTGCTATAAAACTCCGAATAACTTTGGACTCAGACAACGACTACAGAACAGAACATGTTACAACGAAGCACTGGGTACGCCGAGCGAGCGAGTACGAAAACGTATATGCCAAACGACAAAGTTGATTTTTATCTTGGCTTATCCAGCAGAAGTAATTTGCACTGACAGCTTTAAAAAATTTATAAATTGCATTGACAGTTTTAAATTCATTAACTGCACCGAACTAACAGTTTTTATGTTGGCTTATCCAGCAGAAGTAATTTGCACTGACAGCTTTAAAAAATTTATAAATTGCATTGACAGTTTTAAATTCATTAACTGCACCGATCTAACAGTTTTTATGGTATTTAATTTTATTATAATGATTTTTGTAACCTGATCTCGAATAAGTGGGACAACTAGCGTCCTGCTCGTAGTTGTGACGGGATGCGGGACAAGAATGGCCAAAAGTGGGATACTTGGCAACCCTATGCTTATGTCCGAGCTGACCGTCAGCGCGTATCAGAGAGTTCAATTTAAAACTGCAGTTCTCCCATCGCGCTGATCATGGACGGCCAGCGTCCATGTGAAACGGGGCTATTCACGTTGTTTATTTTACATAGATCCCATTTCCCTTTATATTTTTGCGGAAAGTGTACTCCACCATTTTCAAGCGCCCGCTTTTGTTACATTGTACTATTGCAAATTAAATGCTTCGCTCCGTTGACATAGTGGTTTTAAGGTTATATAAAATGCACGTCTCTAGTGGTCAGCATAAAAATGATATTTATAGTTTTTAACGTAATCTGCGAAGTAAGATGTATATAGGGTGTTTTCTAAAGCATGCACCAGACTTGACAGGCGCATTTCTGATGGCATTTGGACAAAAATCTTAATAAAGCTTTTTGATTAGAGAAAGTCAAAATTATTAGTAATTTTGTCAGACGTTTTTAGAAAAGTACGTATGAAATTATAACAGGCTATGGTGATATTGATATCATCAATAAAAAATAAAGTTAACTGTATATGTAAGTGCAAAGTTTGAAATTTTAAAGTCAGAAAAACATGATGAGATGACATTTCACTATGTATTTTTCTAGTCCAAATCCGCCATTTTCAAGCGCCCAGTTGTGTTACATTGTACTATTGCAGATTGAATTGCTTTGCTTCGTTGACAAAGTGCTTTTTTCTTTACTAAAATGCACGTCTCAAATGATGACAAATTGTAATACAAAACGTAACTGTACAAGATTGTATATAGCTTTAAATTTTACAAGCCATTTGTCTATATCGGGATTTTAATTTATTTAACTGTTTCACTTTCTACTGTAAAATTGATTAAATCAAGCTTCACCTTCAATAGTAAAAAAATGTGTAAGAGTTTGTTTTTGTGTAAGAGTGTAAGTTAATGTATGATGCTAACCTTAACTAGAAAATGAAGAATCTGGGTCACAAAAATCACGAGGAGAAAAATCAAAATGTATCTAGGATCACGCACATATCAAGCGAAAGCCACGCTGTAATTTAATTATAGTAGCATTAATTTAGTTATTATTAAGAATAAAAGTAAAATGAAAATGAACATCTGTTGCCCCTATCCAATTCAGCTGCTTCGGTGGAAAGTTCGAGTAGTACTTCCTATACATCGGAATCGCTACGATTTTGTTGTTCAGTTTGTAAATTATTAGATAAAGAATTTTCTGCATACAGTTTTGGAGAGAAATTACAAATAATTAAGAAAGGCAGATCAAAACCAGGTATTTTGCTAAAAAAGACCGAAAAATCGAGTTGCATTATAAATAAATAGTACTTTTTTATAATAAAGAATAATAGCCCACAATTTCCATAAATACCAAGTGTAAAAGTTATTCTTTGAAAAACTTTTAAGTTTAATAATTATAACACTGTTTTTTATTGAACATAGGTATATTAAAATTAAAATCGTGGTTGTTTCCCTAGCCTATATTGTCACCGCACGCCACTGGGCCTCATACATTTTTGAAATCTATTCATCGAGGAGAATATACAAAAACATACAAGTTGTACCATTTAAAAAATCTAAAGGTTGATCCTGGGAGTGAGGATGAAGATTAGTCCAAGTACGAGTATGCAGAAATATGTCTCCCTCCATATGCTTTTTGACGTGTTTTTGGGTTTTCCTGGAACTCAACATATCAAAAGTTATTTAGGGTGGATCGTTTCGGCGAGACACCCTGTATTTTCAGTTTATAAAAATCAATAAAATCAAATGATTCCATATTTCAGTCGTTAATAATAATTCTATTATTTAAGACTCTTGTCTACATACAAATAATTTGCAATTCCTAAATATGCAAAAAGCAAAATAAAACCCATATCCGCCGGCCGTTCTTTCTCTCTTTCTCTCTCCTTTTGATTTCGTCAATCTTTCGAATACGGGCCCGCAAGAAGTGCCAAGTATTCAGGGGAATCACTTATAGCCACTTTCTTATCTCAAAGTACTGCATGCTTGTTATTCTACTGTCTGCTGATAAAACTTCGTTGCCATTGGAGAATGCGTGTTGTTTTAAATAATATAATTTCAATAATTATTATTTAAGAATAAAAGCCTCTTTAACTCAAATTTATTATAAGAATATCCAAGTATAGAGTGATTAGTGTTATTAAAACTGCATTTTTAATTTCAATTGTTTTTCAAATTCACTTGTTGAAATTTTGCTGCAATTATTAAAAATGCCATTTTGTTAGCCACACGAGCATGACTATATCAAATTATTTTGATATACATATAAAAGAAGCCGTTTGAGAACTATTTGTATACTTTTAATAGATAACTTTTTTATTAGTCATATGTGCAAAGGAGGTTTAAATTTATAAACAATTATTTAAAGAATATGTATCAGCAAGTCTAATAATAATAAGTACGTAATAAGTACGTTTACAGTACATATCTAGATAAGAAAATGTCTGAATTGAAGTCCTAATTTTGATCGAAAAACTTTAGATATATAATTAAGTAAGTTATTTCGTTACTTTACAGAAAATTACCTGAATACGTTACCAAGTTACAGAGAACTCAAAGTAACTTGTACAATTAAACTTACTTTTTATACTGAATGACTCAAATGAATTAGTATTCGTAATGGTAAAAACCTCTAAGCATAAAAGCTGTAATAAAAGAAGCTTCTTGTCTAAAATATTGCTTTCATTCGTCCATTAATATTATTTACAATTACATTGCTTTATCCTGTTTATCCTTTTACAGTCCAAATAAATACCTAATGTTTTTATCTGCACCGAAATCTTATTGAATTATTTTTCTCAGAACAACCTTAAAGAAGACTTCAAAAAACCTTTTCTTGGAAATTGGAATTTTTAATAACTAATAAAAGCTGTAAATTTTCATGCTGCAATAAATATTCATTCATAAACGAATCGCTCATTAATTGTGCTATGTTAAGCTTCTTGAGATATTTTAAGTTTTACACAGAAAAAGTTATTATCCACATCATTAGTGCTAGCACATTTTAATTATTGTAATCTTATTTACTGTTCTTGCTTATATTTGCAGGACAAAAATCGCATCCAAAAAGTGTGAAATTGGTGCTGCAGATTTATATACAATTTACGACGCTATGATCATGTTTCTTACTATACAGGGTGTTTTATTAAGCATGCACCAGACTTGACTAGTGCATTTCTGATAGCATTTGGAACAAAAAAACCTTAATAAAGTTATTTGATTAGAGAAAGTCCTAATTTTTAATAATTTTGATCGCCGTTTTTACAAACGTACGTATAAGATTATAACGCGCTGATTGTGATATTGATATCATTAATAAAAATACAGTTAACTGTATATGTAAGTGGAAGGTTTGAAATTTTAAAGCCAGACACTGTTCTTATTCTACGAAACACTGGGCCAAAATAAAGACGGGTTTGTTACTTTATTACGCTACCCTTGCACATTCTAAACAGCGTGTAGTATTGTTTATCTGCTTGAACTTCAAAGTATGTGTCATGTGCATTCTTACTATTCAATTTGAAAACATTCGGCTGAACTTCGATGCTGTTTTTCTCCAAAAGTATAGAAGTACGAGAAAATTAGTATATAGGAATTTTCTTTCTTTAATGGTTATCCAACCATTGGCAAAGACTGACTATTCGGTAATGGTACACCGTGTATACATTTTTTTGATAATTACAGAATTTATTACATTTAATTTTCGTTATATGTTTATGATTGTTTATTTAATAAAGGTGATTATTATTATTATTATTATTATGTACAACAACTAATATCTGGTTTTGATTGTCATAAATTGATTATATGTGTTTATACTATATACCCACATAACTCTAATCGCTACTTTCAATTTAAACATTTTAAGAGAGTGTCACCTTTAGAAAAACAAATGTGGTATTGGTTTACCAATCGCGGGTAAATTCGATAACAACCTGAACAAGGGCCGCAATAATGTGACAAAAATCCCGTCAAGGATGTGGGTTCTAAATATTTCATTTCCAAGGTTCAAGCTGTCCTAAGCGGTTCGAATAGCAGAACCTTCCAGTATACTGGACACCCTTGCTCAAGAAAGTAAAGATATTACGATGCAACAATAGATTAAACTGTTACGTTTTATATATTAGAAAATAATTGAATCCTTAAATGTTGTTGGATTTAGCAATATTTATTTATACACCTAATTGTACAAAAAATAGTGCAGTATTATTGTTTAAGGCTGTGTTCGAACTACGGAGGCATACACATAATCTAATGGATCGTAATAGTTTCCTGACTAATTATTTACTACATAATTCAAGATTATTATTATAAAATTAATAGAATCCCGAATCATGTGAGTTCGCACACTCATACACATAAACATTATAAATCATCTACTAATATAAAAATAAGGCATTTCGGTAAATGAATGACTTTAAACAATAAATGCTTCCAGAGTTTCAACTCAAATATAGCTGATGAATATGAAAAAAGGGATATTAGAGTTATAAGTTATAACAGAAGTAACATTAAAGTAACATTTTAATCAATTCATTTTATCAAAATAACATTTTTACTATCTAATTGGGTTTAGTTTCCCGAATGCTTAAAGAGAGAGGGGCGATTGATAATAAGATTAATAATAAAACTTCCACCTAGCTTGGTCACCAGTATTTCCCACTTAGCTGTAATAATGGTACGCGATCGGGGGCAGTAATAAGAGATGAATATCTTAAGACTTCAAACGTATGGAGCAGGTAAATACTTAATTAGGTCGCGGAAACGTGAAAAACCAGCTACATACATCAACCCTGAAGTAAGAATATCATCAGGTCCTTAGATTTAAATTATATTAACTTAATAACCTCAGTTGAGGGTTTAATCCAATAAAGATCCAAAATGAATAGATTTCGTATTACATATTTCAAATAAGTTTCCTAAAAATATCACCATTTAGTGATAGTAGGACAAATTGTCAAGATATTCAGAACAGCCATACCTATAAGAAAATTCTGCCCAAGGCGTAAAGGTTCTACAAAAACAATTACGAAGAAACAATAACCTTTTTTTTTGTAGAAGACTCAAAAGATCCTTCCATCAGAAGAAACGCCCTAAACAATATTATTGACGCTCCTACTACAGGAAACTCAAGTCAGGGCAAAATCATATTCTTTCCTAACAATCTTCATGACAACCATCAAGGGAATTAATAGCCATCTATTGTAATAAATGGCTATTAATTCTATTATCTCTAAGTTGTAACTTAGAGATTCAAATTAAAAAAAAAATTAAAATAATAGATAGTTTCAGGTGGTCAATTTCTGAACAGATAGTAATGTCAACGCAGGAGTATTTACTTCAGATGAGACCGAAGATTGTTATATATGTTAGCTGTACGGGTGAGTCTTAAATAATGCACGCTGGTTTATGGGTCGAAACATGAAGATGGATAAATCACAGAAATGCAAAAAAAATCTATCTCAAAAATGTTTTGCATCAAGACTTTTAGGACCCCTCAATAATTCACTGAACTTGAACCAGTCCTGGCAGTCTGATTGCTACTATTAAATAATACACGCTAAATAATAGCACATTTTCTTGTAGTGTCATTCAACCATAAAATAATAAACACTTCAATGGGGAGGTATAGGGGTTCTCCCTATATTTTGTAAGAAAGCAATGCGTCAGAAATGAGATCATAATCAGATGTCAGATTAAGCATGTGGACGTGGTAATAGAATTCATCTGACCTTACAGAATATTGCACAATATGTTCATCTATATATTTAAAACACAAGGCTTATTTTTGTTCCAGTTCGTTTGAGAGATCCATCAGGCCGATTTACTCGCTTCTTTTTTTTAAATTAAAGCTTTCGCTGTGCAGATTAGTTAACACTACTTAATTTTTATATTTTTTTAATGTTTATATTTTTAATTTGAAAAAGTCTAAAATGTTTAATTTGAGACGGACGAATCGGATATTCACTAGGGGCGCCCTCTCACCTTCCACGGTGGTGAGTTTCGTAAGTACTCTTCGCTTATAAATATAAAGGGTGATGCAGCCGTCCACTTCCATCATTAATAATCGTAGACAAAATCCGCATAGTTGAAAATTATGAACAGACGAATTATATAAATAATAGCTGATGGCAATTGCTTATTCAGAGTAGTTTCATATTGTTAGTATAAAAGGCAGGGCCAACACTATGTTTATGTCATGTTTTTGAAATATGTACTAATAGACGTTTTCAAGAATGTTTTAAACAAGATCGATTTTTGATTTTATTCTTATCATTTCGTAAGGTAGAATTTCCGTATGGATGTATTTAAGTAGAATAAACTAACAGGTTGGGGTAGGCCAGAGAGGAATATATGTCGGAAGAGAGGAGGGTAAGCTGGTTATGTTTGGTTGCGTTTATTTAAATAATCACCTATGAAAATCCAAAGGATTGTAATCACACATCGAATGTTGTATATATCGGGAAATCCTTCAATGCTTTTGACCGTCATGTCTTGACGAGGTTTCCCTAGTTATCATTAGTTTTGATTCTATTTTACTCGTTAATAAAATTTAATTAAGTTTAAAAGCGTATTCAGTCATCTAAATCTATCGACCATGATGTATTTTATTTTATAATTTATCATAAATTACTTGTTACATGTTAATTACTTTATAACTGACTTTATTTTTAAACAGTATTTGTAGTAAGATACTTCTGTTTCAATTCCAATAACAACATATTTGCTAATATTTAAATTCTTAACAATATAAAAATAGTAACTAATCAACAAAAATTCTACATAATATTCCGTTTTAAAATTGTGACCGTGAACTTGAAGAACAAAAAGTACAAACACCTAAATTTGCTTGTACTGTCATTCAACCTTAACATAACATTAACAATTTCCGATCTTTTAAGTTGCAGACAAAACAGATCACATTTCTATTTGTAAAATCGAAATTGCCTTTCGTAACTAGGTCAGTTACAAAAGTCATGATCTGATCCAAAATTCAATGAAACTTTAAAATTCATTTTCTGGAAAACTATTCGTTTTTGACCTATACTTGTCAAGATAAATTAGCTCTACTGTCTCCCCTCTACTTACCATTTAAAGGATATCACGTATTCTGAATCACCCTGTATATGGTAGTATGAGAAAGACCGTTTAAAGGTCTCGTAGCATGTTGAGGAGTTAGCAGCCCTTTAAATTTTAAATTAAGATTATGCACATCATTCCGATAACTAATTGAATTACGCAAATACGTTTGAGTTTTTGTTAATATAATCTTATGATATAAGCAAGTAGCATGCAAATACTGTTGAGAGGTCATATTTGGCCATTTACATTCTGTGACCTTATAAGAAATGTTCTAAGTTTTACGATTTCCAAAGATTAGTCTTAAGCATGAATTTTGTACACGTTTAATTCTAAGTTTATCTGAAGCAAAAAAAGCAAATTAGGACCATAAACAAAGTCACAATAATCAAAAACTGTCATCTCCAAGATGTCACATATATATTTCTTCTGCAAAGTTTTTTAAGATATTGGCTACATCTGCCGAAGATTGCAATAAGCTCTCTGTATACATTTGGATATATGAGTTCGAAATCATAAGTCACTGCCAATCGAAGGGTATGAGGAAAAACAAAGGAATGTCACACTATCTTTGATTAGAAATATTTTTATCGTCGTTGACAACAGCATTATTTCGAAGGTAGTAAATATCACACTGTAAATTCTTTTCCATGAATTAGGCATGTTCTTTTCGCATGGTAGTTTGCACACTAAATAGTCACTTTAGATCCACACAGATGCCACACACATCTAAATATTTTCCAAATTGTAACCTTCCTTGTTCTTTCCCCATACCGTTCAATTGTTAGTCCTAAACTTTTTACTATCTATACCATCTGTTCGAAAGTATATGGAAAGTGTCAAAGTATAATCCGAATACCAGCTGCCAGAAGGTATATGAATCCAAAGCGTCCAGATCCCAATTATCTTTTGAACTTCAAAAATACTTATTTTGGAAGTATTGGAATCTGGATACTTTGGATTCAGACTTCAGAGATTATTTTGCACTACTTAGTACTGCAACTTACTTACTACTTACTTTTGCAATATTTAGTATTGTGCCATTGAGACTTTTTCATAATATGTAGATTCTTCTCATATTCAATTCTATTATTTTATGTAAATTGAAAAATTATGATGCACTACAAGATATCAGTATAGCAAGCGGCTTGATTTTCAATAGAGCTTTTTTTTATATTTTCTACTTCTTCATATAAAAGTAGTTTCAGAATAAAACCTATCTATCTTATTTGCAGAGGAGTGTTCATCCAGCAATTATACAAGCAAGGAACCTTAGAGCTTTGGAAGTATCACTTGAAGCACCATATAGCTATCCAGTAGATATGTGGACAATTGGTTGTTTAGCATATGAATTACTGACAGGGGAGTACTTGTATAAACTGGATGATCCATTTAAGATCCCTGCTACACTGTCAGATATGAAGTCTATATGGCAAATTCTAGGTGGAATACCCGAACATGTTGCTTTAAGTGGCAAGCGATCATTAGAATTCTTTAATTTAGATGGTAACTAAATATTAAAATTAATTGAAATTTAAAATAATTTTTGTTTTTATTGGCTTTTTAGGTAGTTTGAAAAATGTACAAGAACAGCTACCAAGGGAAAGAATCTCTGAGAAACTAATTTCAAAGCGTGATTTTACATTTGAACATGCATTACAATGGGAAGATTTTATTTTATCCTTGCTTGCCGCTGATCCATCTGAAAGAGCTACTGCTTCTACAGCCCTGGCTGATGAATGGTTAATAGGATAATCACATTGTCATATAATTTGTTGTTATTTTTTATTTTCTTGTTTTTTTTAAATAATTTTTACACACAGTTTCTATAAGTTTTTGGTTAAGGCAACTTACATCTGATGATGACTGACACTTAAAATATATCATATCATTTAAAAGGCAATTTTAAGTATTTTCCAATCGTATGTGGCGGACATGGGATTATGAATAGGTCAACGGTCGATAGTACAGTAAAGTTAGATTAAAAGCGTATACAGGAAAAATTAATGGAAATTAATGGAATTAAATTAAGGAAGCAAATTGGCATACGGTTCAAGAAACCGGCAAGTCCAGAGTTGAAGAAGTTGTCCATCTTGGTAAACATGGCGGCTCAGGCACACCATCAATTCGAGTTTCATCGGTTTCTTAAACAGTATATACTTGCAAGAATTCTTGCCAATTCTCAGCCAATTTGCTTCCTATTAATAATTGTTTCCTGTATTTGTTTTTGATCTAATTTTACTGTTCTGTTGACCGTTGACCTCTTCATGGTCCATGTTACAAGTAATTGTTACATTTTAGAAGACTGAAAACATATCGTCGGGCTAATTCTAATACCTCGTAACCCCCAAATCTCAATATTTCAGGAGAACAAGAAAATGTCACCAAATGTAAAACAAAACTTTTTTAAATGGTTTGAATTCCTGAAATTTTGTTAATTAAATTTAAACAGACAAATGTATTAATTTATTGCGCGATTAAGCATGCATACATTATTAAAAAGTGGGTTACCCATATCCCAAAAACTGTACCAGGTTGGGATACGAAGTATTTTTTAAATCGCTATAGAATAAAACTGGAAGCCCTGTGGTTTACGAGGAGTTTACTAATCGACTCAGCTCACTTTTTACCATGAGAATACCTCATAACCCCAAAATCGCAAAAAAGGGGGTTACGAGGTATTAGAATTAGACCGACGATATACAGTATTGAAAAATTTCATTTAGGGATTGAATTTTCATGTGTGAGCAAAGGAAAAATAGTGAATAGCCATATACATCGGTGAAATGGATATTATGACATAATTGCCAAGTCTTAAAATATAGTAACTGTTTTATAAGGTTGGTGCTATAGCTAAGAATTTTTGACTGAGAGACTGAGAAAAGAATGTAATTGACGTTTCTCATTTTGACACTATAACCTAAATTGTTTATTTTATTAAATAGTTAAGCACATTCTACTTTTTAAAATAATTGTTCATTTTGTTTAAAGAATAACATTTTTTAATACCATAGCGGAATTATACGTTGTTTGTCATTAGTTACTAAACGTACAAATTTTGTTGACTTTAAAAAGTTTCAAACAATTTAGGTTGTGTCAAACGTCAATTGTATTTAAAAATTCTTAGCTATAGGACCAACATTACAGCAAAGTTACTATATTTTAAGACTTGGCAAGTATGGGACAATATATTTCTCAGATGTATTGCTATTCGCCAGTGACCAAAATTGGATGTGGGCAAGATGAGTTTTGCGAGGCCTCCTTTTCGATTGCAAGCCGAATTCCTAAGGTCCCGCCGTATAATAATGATAATAATAATAATTGCCACAACCCATAGCCTGGAAACCAGGCCCCAGAAGCTATAAGCTTGTGCGGGAGGGAGGGGGCGATTATTATTATTACGTAGGCCCTAAGTGCGGCTGCAGCCGACAATGGAACAGCGCAAATCCAACATTTGTGTCACAGCTAAGGAAAACTGCAGAAAACCTTAACCAGATCTGCCGGCACCGGGACATAACTGGACACTTTCCGACTTTTAACAATTAGTACCACGTTCCACATTTTGAGAAAGTATGCTTTTTACCAGTTTACAGCAAAAAATTAAAATATACTTACAGACTGTAACTAATATAATTTATGTCCGGTCGGGCGATTATGACCTATTTAGCGGCCTGTTTTTAGAGTGTAAGTTGCTAAATTAGAGCTCTAGGGCTCTAAAACTTTTTAGAGCTTGCTAGAAAAATAGTTACCCTTGTTTACGCCGTCTCCATAGTAATAACAGTAATTATATACCATTTTGCACCTACCTAGTTGAAGTTTTATCGCTGCACCTACCTACTTGAAGTTTTGCACTTTTCAAATTATTTTTATTTTAAAATTAAATATTAATTTAAACTTCGGTCGAACATAAACTAACGTATGCATTTCGGGCTTAATTAGAGTTTTAGATCCCTTTATCTGCTTAGCGCCTTCGGCTTTCGCCTCAGGCGCTAACTGACTCTGCGAGAATCTAACACACGCAATTAAACTCTTAATACATAATATACTATTAATGTAATGTGAGTACAAGGTGCTCGTATATTATAATATGTATTTAGTCACTTTGACCGATGGTATCTCAAAAAGCTGCTACGTATCTTTTCCATAAATTAATATCAGTTGCATTATCTTACTTTTCACCAGGGCTAGTTTATCATATGGGCTAACTGGGGTGTAGCCCAGTGGCGCTCAACTCAGGGGAGGTGGGCGAGCAGAGAAAAAAAGATTGAGAAAAGTTATTAAATGTACTTATACTTATACTATACTTATAATGTTGAAGCAATGTTATTAAAACTGTAGTGTAAAATCTTGATTATGTGATGTAATATTTTATTTACTTTAAATTGTAAAATGATACCCATTTCTTATTTTATTCCTTTTTCTATATTAATTGGTTTATATTACATTCTAATTAGTATTCAATTATCGGGTGGGGGAGGGGGTGTGCCAAATCAAGCTAGCCCAGAGGCTAAAATATTACATCACATCAAATTTCAAATTTTACACTACAGTTTTAATAATATTGCTTAAACATTATATAAAGGATATTTAATAAATTTTCTCAATCTATTTTTCTCCGCTCCCCCCCCCTGAGCTGAGCGCTACTAGGCTACAACCCAGTTAGCACATATGTTAAGCTAGACCTGGTTACAAGTGAGATAATGCAACTGATATTAATTTATGGAAAGATACATAGTTCAGATGTATCAGAGTATAATATTAAATTTCAAGTTTTTTAAGTGGCTTTTTGAGATACCATCGGTCAAAGATGACTAAATACATAATATCACTGCTGTTACATGGCATGAAAGCTTGCAGCTTGATTTATTAATTTGTTCACTTGATCCAGAAAAATAAAAATTACTATTCGAATTTACGTAAGTAGGCACGGTTTATCCGACCATGGGTAATTATAATTTTTTTAATAAACCAGTAAGATGATGCAATTGGTATTTATGGAACAGATAGTTCAAGTGAATCAGAACACAATATTAAAAGTTCAGAATTTTGAAGGTGCCTTTTTGGGATACAAGAGGTCAAAGTTGGCCCTGTTCGAAAATAAACAACTATATATCTTTCTTCAGGTATATAGTACAAAGATAACTTAGATGTGAACATGTGGTCATGTTGAGCAATGTGATACATTTCAAAAATTGGGCGGAGTGTACTCCTCGCTAGCCAATATAGTACTAAGAGACGAGTGGGCGAAGTGTCCGGGTTTCAGAATAACTCGTATTTGTTACATGGCGGTGCGAGGCCTACTTGGGGCGCGAGGCCGTGGGCGGTGGCCCACATCGCCCACGCCTTGCCCCGCCACTGATATTCGCTATTTTTCCTTTGCTCGCACCTGAAAATCCAATCCCTAGACGATGGTTTTCCAATACTATATACAATGTATGAACTTCAGAATATAAAGAATCTTTAAAAAACATTTTTCTAAATTGTATGTTCAAATTCATAAGAGTATTAGAGAATATTATCATACTCGTATTACATAAAGAAATGCTCTATATAATAAAGGTAAAGGAAACAACATTTTGATGACATACCCTACTAATTTTGGCTGTCAGTGTGTCGACTAGTTTTGCTAGTGCAACTGCTAAAATTCTCTAAAATATATCAATTTTTGCGAAAGTTGCTTTTCTTGATTAATTTCAACATCAATTTTGAGAAATAAGTTTAATTATATGGTAGTTTTGTGTGTTTTTATTTAATTTTCTTACATATGTATAGTTATATCTTAAAGTTGAGTAATTAATTGTATGTTGTATTATTATTATTATCATTATGAATATTTCAGACAATTGAGGAAACAAAATATTAAAAGATTAAATTAATTAGAATCTTAGTTTGTCAATTTTTGCTAAAGTGCTATGTATCTTCCATTTGCCTCGATTTGTTTTGTACGATTAACGGTATTCATTTGTAATAAGTAATCTTGTTTATTGTTTCCAGCCTTATTTTGTGGAACTCCATAATCATGAAATAAATAAAGATTATTAAAAGTTTCACAGTTTTATTAAAATACCACCTGACAATATTGTTTCGACAGCTATGCTGTCATTATCAAAGGTAATATAATTATAAACAAACACGTCGCTAAGGTAGATACAAAATAGGTAACTAGATAAAATAATAATAATAATCATAATTAATATCTAATACTTCCAGTAACGGAGAATTACTGAGCTCAAGTTTTTCATTCATTAAAGGTACCCTGAGTTTGTGTTTGTATATCTCAAAGGCTTCTAAAATGTCTAATTTGCGTTTGTTATTACAAAAATGTAGGAATTTAATATTATTTTGAACAGTCATTGTGTGATTTTGTTCTAAAAGGTGTTTGGCATAATTCGATTTTTCAGGATGTTTGTTTTTGTAATGACGTACGTGTTCTTTATATCTTATGTCAAAATTTCGAAGTGTTTGTCCAATATATACCGAACTACAAAAAGAAAAATTTAAACGGTAAATGCCCGATTTCATGATATCATGTGTTCTGTCTTTAGCATTAAATAAAAATGAAAAAGTGTTAGTGTTGGTTTTAAATGTTATTTTATAATTGTTGGTTTTTCTTAGTATATGTGCAATTTTTTCTGATATTTTGCCAAAATATGGTATAGATATGTAATTTGTGTCTTCTGTTTGATTGTCAATGGGATATATTCTTTTTATAGCTAACCTATAATCTTTTTGTTTAATTAAAGTGTCAATCATGTTCGGATTATAATGATTTGCATGTGCTAGTTGTTTAATGGTTGATATCTCTTTGCTAAAATCTGATTTTGTTAGTGGAATAGTTAAAGCTCTGTGTACTAATGATCTGTAGGCTGCTATTTTATGTGTATTATAGTGACAAGATTCATTTGGTATTGTTATGTCTGTTTGTGTTGGTTTTCTATATATGGAAAATTCAAATAGATTGTCGGCGTTAATCTTGATATTTAAGTCTAGAAAGTTTATAGCCCTGTTTTGTTCTGTTTCTAGTGTAAATTTTATATTAGGGTGGATACTGTTTATAAGAATTAAAAATTCATTGATAACCTCAAAAGAACTGTCAAAACAAGCTAAAATGTCATCAACATAACGAAACCAGAAGATAATGTGTTTAGAGAGGTTTAATTCAAATATTCGATCTTCAAACTTGTCCATAAATATGTTAGCTAATAGAGGACTTAGAGAATTACCCATAGGTAAACCATCCTTTTGTAAATAAATTATGTTATTAAAAGTGAAATAATTTTGACTTATACAAAGGTCAAATAATTGAATTAACTCTAACCTTTTAACTAATTCTATATTACTATTGATCAAGAAACTATCTAATAAAGGAATACATTCTTGTGGGGGTATTCTGGAGAACATGTTGCAAATATCAAAACTAACAAGTTTTGAATGTGGTGGAAGATGTATGTTTTGCAGCTTAACTACTAATTCTAATGAATTTCTAACAGAGTATTTCGATTTGTAACCTATCGTGTTAATAATCTGGTTCAGTTTTTTGGATAAAATGTGATTAGGTGCATTGATGTATGATACAACTGGTCTTATTGGCATATTCTGTTTGTGGGTTTTGACTAGTCCATATAGTTTAGGTGGTTGTGGGTTTTTATTAATGATTTGTTGCTTTTCTAATTCTGAAAAGCAGATATTGCAGTTTTCTAAAAAATTTCGAATTTGTTAAAAGAGATGTCTTTGAAACAGGACAAAATGTACAACACATCTAACATATCACTTCTTCAATCTATAAACCAGAAAATCACAGAGAACAATCTAATTTCTGTTAAAGCAGATAAGGGTAACACTTTGGTAATTCTTTCAAAAGATATTTACATACAAAAAGTTAATGAATTTATTAATAAAGAAAATTTAGAAACTTTACACAAAAACCCAACCACAAAATTCCAAAAAGAAATAAAACAAGGTTTAGAAAACTGCAATATCTGCTTTTCAGAATTAGAAAAGCAACAAATCATTAATAAAAACCCACAAATACCTAAACTATATGGACTAGTCAAAACCCACAAACAGAATATGCCAATAAGACCAGTTGTATCATACATCAATGCACCTAATCACATTTTATCCAAAAAACTGAACCAGATTATTAACACGATAGGTTACAAATCGAAATACTCTGTTAGAAATTCATTAGAATTAGTAGATAAGCTGCAAAACATACATCTTCCACCACATTCAAAACTTGTTAGTTTTGATATTTGCAACATGTTCTCCAGAATACCCCCACAAGAATGCATTCCTTTATTAGATAGTTTCTTGATCAATAGTAATATAGAATTAGTTAAAAGGTTAGAGTTAATTCAATTATTTGACCTTTGTATAAGTCAAAATTATTTCACTTTTAATAACATAATTTATTTACAAAAGGATGGTTTACCTATGGGTAATTCTCTAAGTCCTATATTAGCTAACATATTTATGGACAAGTTTGAAGATCGAATATTTGAATTAAACCTCTCTAAACACATTATCTTCTGGTTTCGTTATGTTGATGACATTTTAGCTTGTTTTGACAGTTCTTTTGAGGTTATCAATGAATTTTTAATTCTTATAAACAGTATCCACCCTAATATAAAATTTACACTAGAAACAGAACAAAACAGGGCTATAAACTTTCTAGACTTAAATATCAAGATTAACGCCGACAATCTATTTGAATTTTCCATATATAGAAAACCAACACAAACAGACATAACAATACCAAATGAATCTTGTCACCATAATACACATAAAATAGCAGCCTACAGATCATTAGTGCACAGAGCTTTAACTATTCCACTAACAAAATCAGATTGTAGCAAAGAGATATCAACCATTAAACAACTAGCACATGCAAATCATTATAATCCGAACATGACTGACACTTTAATTAAACAAAAAGATTATAGGTTAGCTATAAAAAGAATATATCCCATCGACAATCAAACAGAAGACACAAATTACATATCTATACCATATTTTGGCAAAATATCAGAAAAAATTGCACATATACTAAGAAAAACCAACAATTATAAAATAACATTTAAAACCAACACTAACACTTTTTCATTTTTATTTAATGCTAAAGACAGAACACATGATATCATGAAATCGGGCATTTACCGTTTAAATTTTTCTTTTTGTAGTTCGGTATATATTGGAAAAACACTTCGAAATTTTGACATAAGATATAAAGAACACGTACGTCATTACAAAAACAAACATCCTGAAAAATCGAATTACGCCAAACACCTTTTAGAACAAAATCACACAATGACTGCTCAAAATAATATTAAATTCCTACATTTTTGTAATAACAAACGCAAATTAGACATTTTAGAAGCCTTTGAGATATACAAACACAAACTCAGGGTACCTTTAATGAATGAACAACTTCAGCTCAGTAATTATCCGTTACTGGAAGTATTAGATATTTAATTATGATTATTATTATTATTTTATCTAGTTACCTATTTTGTATCTACCTTAGCGACGTGTTTGTTTATAATTATATTACCTTTGATAATGACAGCATAGCTGTCGAAACAATATTGTCAGGTTGTATTTTAATAAAACTGTGAAACTTTTAATAATCTTTATTTATTTCAAGTAATAAGTAAGACTAAATTACAAACAAAATTATAAACAATTACATTAAATAAATAAACCATTGTAACAAAGTAATACACATGCACAGTACAAATTTATTATATAACATATTTTAAATATTAAATAAAATTACAATCTAAGATTACATTTATGTAATAATCAATATTACTTTGTCGTTTATGTAGTAACGAAATTTTGTATGCTATGTACTGCATGAACCCTAACGCTATCATATGTTTGAATGACAAGTATTTTTCTATAATATTACTATTGTTGTATTATACTTAAATTGATATATACTAACTTTACACTTTCGTAGAAAAAACCAATGAACAAATGTAAAGTTAGTATGGATCAATTTTAGTGTAATACAGTAATAACACTATTTATAGAAAATACTTATTGTCCGAATATACAGTGGTTACGGTACATAATTAGTTTAAACTTGTTAAAGATAGTTATTTAAAGTTATTATAATTTGTTACAATTACTATAGATTTTAGACTACATTTTCTTGATACATTTTAAAAATATATAGCACATATTTTGCTATGAAATATGATGTGAGTTTCTTATTTATACCAACACATGCTCAAACCCACATCTAAGGAGGTATGTTAAGCTGGCACCCCCACTACAAGATTTGTTTTTTAAATTACGTGATAATTACGGGCTTTTTATGGGCTCTCGAATCCCCCTCAAAAATAATTTTTGGGCTCTTGCCATTTCCGAGAAAAACTAAATTCAAGTGTGGGGGTGCTAGCTTGACGTTAAGCTTGCGCCCACATTTTCCTTAAGGTAGTTAAGACATACTTACTTGTCTCAGATTTATGGGCTTTTATGGGCTCTTCGAATATGCAAATCTCAATTGCATCGGAACTACCCTTTCGAAGTTTATCGATATTCAAGAATTTTGAAAATTCGAAAAATAATTTTTTTTCTCTAACTTTGCGTTAAACTTATGACTGAATTATGGACTCTTCAATGCGCCTAATCACGATTTTTAGGCTGCGCCCTAATAGCAATACCACCCTCGAAGACATATTCAAAATCGTTAATATCGACATATATCCAAAGTTCTTGCGCGATAATTACATGCTATTTATAGGCTCTAAAACGTGCCTAATCATCCGATTTTTATACTGCACCCCTTGTAGCAAAAGCACCACCGAAGACATCAAAAACCGTAAATTTTGCTAGTAGGTATTTGAATGAAAGGTGTTTTATTGTTATTGGTTTTATTGATAATTTTGCAAAAGGTCGTAGCTTAAAACTAAGAAAAAGTAAACAAAATTCCTCACAAATAAAAAATGATATGTAAAAAATAGTTTTTTATTGAATCATAATATATTTACATCAGTGGAGTGCGGTGAGAATTTAGGCTAGGGAAGCAACCACGATTTTAATTATAATACACCTAGGTACAGGCGCGGATTAACGGGGAGGGAATAATTCCCCCCTCCCCAATTTAAAAATAAGTACACATAGAATAGAAACAAATAATGTTTGTTTAATTATTATTCATTAAAACAATTATTTTTCCGAATTTTCCCCTCAAAATACTCCTCTGGATCCGCCCCTGCTAGGTACAATAAAAAAACAGTGTTATAATTATTAAGCTTAAAAGTTTTTCAAAGAAGAACTTTTACACTTTATACTTATGGAATTTGTTGACTATTATTCTTTATTTTAAAAAAACTACTACTATGTATTTATACTGCAACTCGATTTTCCGGTCTTAGCAAAATACTAGTGCAGGTTTTAATCTTTGTTGTTAAATTTGAAAGTTCTGGTTTTGATCTGCCTTCCTTAATAATTTGTAATTTCTCCCCAAAACTGTATGCGGAAAATTCTTTATTAATAATTTACAAACTGAACAAAAAAAAATCGACCCGATTCGGATGTATCGAAGGTACTCGAACCTTTCACCGAAGCAGCTGAATTTGCAGTCGTGACGATAATGCAATTTTAAATTTGCCTACAGGCAAACTAAATAGAATTATTTGTCTTTAAAAAAATTCAACTTATATAAATTGAAATAATAAAATGCGACAAAATACAGTCTCATTCGCAGATTTACATTACTTAAGTAACATTAAATTTAACAAACACTAAATCGAACAAACAACCAAGTTATAATAAATAAACATTTGGGCATGAAGCACACTAACAATAACGCCCAAACAATGCTAAGAGCATCGTCTACTATATGACCACGCCTGCTGAATCACGCCAAGGCTAAGAGAAGAGCAGTTGTAATCAGTGCTTATATGCAGTGTATGTAACACATTTGAATCGGTATTACCTTTCCGTGCAAGTTTAATGAGCCTAATTTAAAATAGTACTCTAAATAATTATACTTTTTGCTGTACGGAATTGATATTAATATTAATTGATATTAAATATTACAAATTTAAATAAACGATAACCATAATTTTATAAAAATATTTTTATTAGCATTGGTTTTTATTTTTAATAAATTCTCAAGGGAAGCGTTGCTTCCATGAACCGCACGCCACTGATTTACATTACATTTTTAAGTACTGTTAAAGTAACAGAACCGATTACGTGAAAAGAAGAACTTAAAAAAAATATATCATCAGATATATTTTTTTCTTAACTTTAAGACTTTAAGAAATGCAAAAACGACACATTGAAATAAATAACAAAAAAGGATTTGGAAAGTGAGAATCCCAATGTACGGCTGTAAATAAAATTTAAAAGGAATTAAAAAACTGAGTTTTTTAAATAAAATAGAAACTTCAAATTTTTTTCAAGTCTTTGAATAACTATTGTTAATTGAGACCCTATTCGGACGACTGATTTTGAATGGGTAAATTCTAGTAAAATTTACAGGACCATAAAGTATAAATTCCGAATCTACTTTCTGAATGTAGTCTTCCTTCGGCTATATGATGTTTTCCAAATCTTCTTTCAAGCATTTTTCTTTATCAGTATCCAAGATTCACCCAATAATATATACCATCAGGTGTCGTAAAATATTACATAATATTTTTCTAATTCCAGCTTTAGCCTCCATTTTGTTTCTTACATGTTTCCTTCCTCTAAGTCTGATTCTTAGATCGGTCCAGTAGAACTCTCAAACGAAGCGTAACCAAAATAAGCCTTATGTTTTAAATAGGTATAAAGTATTTTAAATTTATGGTTTTAAAAATCTAAAAACTAAAGAAAATATAATATCAAAGCCGTCTTGTAGAACTTATAGAGGAGAGCTCTATGACGTCATGCAAGGATTTGTCTATACATCAGAACAATTCGAATATTTAACACACAGTGATGGATGATGGAAGACTAGACTATATGGGCTGCAGCTGCCGACATGCACTAGCTATTTCTAGTATTTGTAATTAATTTATTGTAGCATCTTTAAATACTGCTCGCGTTTAAATATAGAAATGATTAGAATAAAACCTAGAGTTGTTTAACAAATTTCTTGAACACGTTTATTAGAGTATTTAAAAAAAATGACTGATGAAAAATATGTGTTTGACGTCGGCAGTCAAATATTCCGTTACTGAGGTATGTTAAGCTGGCACCCCCACTACAAGATTTTTTTTAATTTACGTGATAATTACGGGCTTTCTATGGGCTCTCCAATCCCCCCAAAAACAATTTTTGGGCTTTTGCCTATTCCGATAAAAACCATATTCAAGTGTGGGGGTGCTGGCTTAACGTTAAGCTAGCGCCCACTTTTTTCTTAAGATAGTCAGACGTTTCTACTTGGTCTTAGACTTATCGGCTTGTTATGGGCTCTTCGAATATGCAAATCTTATGTGCATTAGAACTACCCTTTCGAAGTTAATCGCTATTCAAAAATTTAGAAAATTCGAAAAATAATTTTTTTTCTCTAACTTTGTGTTATACTTATGAATGAATTATGGGGTCTTCAATGCGGCTAATCACGATTATTGGACTGCACCCTTAATAGCAACACCGCCCTCAAAGATATATCAACAATCGTTAATATCGTTATTAAGAAATAGAGATAATAACAAAACATCTAATTTTACACATTTTACAAACTAATTCAAAATATTTAATTTTACTATGTAACTTGTTTTGCATTTTTAAGCCATCGCAATCATTGACTCACTATCAGTCTTGTGTTAGCAGTTCCAAACTTTAATTTCAATAAAATAGCAAAGAATAGTTGTTGTTACAAAAAACACATTATTTATTTTGTTTATATAATTATACATATTGTTTTTTTGCTTGGAGTATTTTATAAGAGACTTTTTCCTTTTTATGCTATTATATTTCTTTTAGTTTTCTAAGTGTCTAATGTCATAATATGCGGAAAATTTATCAATTTCTTTCGCAACTTGAGAAAACTGTCATGATTTCGCATATTTGCAAACGAAGCGATTGCTCTTTTTAAGACTGACGCGGCTTTTCCCAGAGTGGCATCCTTTTCTTGAAGTTTTCTGGCGACAATTTGTAAAATATTGAGAACCTCATCAAGAATAAAAAGGTGTACAACGAATGACGGTTTTCTCATATTTACAAGTAAAATTATTAAAATTATTTATTTGTAATTGCAAAATTCTTCTTCCCTTTAATTAGGCAAGTAACCAGCTTACAAGTAGGTTATACTATTCGGCAATGGTTAAAAAACGAGTGTATAGAACAACTAATAACACAGCCAAGCTTATTAGAATAATGAAAAATGATGGCGCTGATTATGTAGTGAACAATTACCCGCCAAATTCAAATTTGTATTGGAGTAGTATTTTTCATACACTAAATCTAGCCAAACATATTTTTAATCAGATTATTTTCAAGAAAATATGTAACATAAGGTACATTGATAATTTTTGCCAATTAATGTAAGTATTTTGTGATTAAAACATCACAATAATTAGAATTGTTGCATTCAGAATAATTATATAATTAAATGTCTTTATATTATATAAATTATAAACTATTATCAAAAAATATAGTTAATCATTTGATATTACATATCTATC
This sequence comes from Agrypnus murinus, assembly GCA_929113105.1. NCBI lineage: Eukaryota > Metazoa > Arthropoda > Insecta > Coleoptera > Elateridae > Agrypnus > Agrypnus murinus. The sequence goes on along the minus strand of OV816023.1, from coordinate 3,946,520 downwards.
ATTACAAAAAAAACACTAAAAATGTTTTTAAAGTATTTATTTAATTTATTAAGCAAAAATATAATTAATTAAATTAGTTTACTTAAAAAATATATTTTTTCACTAATAAAATCTTAACTATCTGGTTAAAACTGTTCGTGCAAAATATTCTTCAGCTTTTGATTGTTGTTAACAGCTTTTTTTGATTTGCTTCTATTAATATCTCGAACACTCCAATAATTCATTATCTTGTTAAACATTAGTAAAAATAGTTTGCTGTGTTCCTCACTGCAAAGATTAATAGTTGTTAAATTATCATTATCTATTTTGATAATATCATTTGCTAACGAATGACTGTAAAGTAGTTTTGTGAAACACTCATTATGAAATATTTCTACTTTTTTTAGAAATTGAAATGTTTCATCTTTAACAAATTGCAATCTTTGCATTACATCCAGTTTATCGTTTTGTTTGAAGTATGTAAATAGCTGATGTTCTCCAACAAATAATTTTTCCCTATCTATTAAAATATCTTTACATTTATCGCAATTATGAATCGTCAAGAATTTTTTTGTCAAATAGCCTGCTCCATAATAAATTCCATTTTCATCAACTAGTGATACTTCATCTAACAACGTTGGAATATCTTTTATCTAATGACACCGTATGCACAGCTGGTAACTGTGATGTATTAGATGTTGTTTTTCACAAATTCATTAATTTTGTTACCGTACAAGCATAATTATTGTTGCAATTAGTAGCATGAAATACTTTTGAAACTGTTGTTATATAATTATTCTCAATTCATTTACAAATCGATACAATTGACAAAACCCATTCTGCTGCCTTACATTTGCAAAAAAGTTTTCGAGTGGGTCCTAATTTAAATGTCTGGTTAATAATTTAGGTACATTATAAATCTCTCGAAGTTCAATAGTCAACTGTAATATACTTGTAATGGTTATTACCAATTCTTTTAAACAAACTGGCTTATTTGTGCCTATAAATTTTGAATTTTTGAGGTTATTGAGGTAAGAAAGTTTTCATGAAGGGAATCTTCAGAAATGGCATATCTTAATTTTATACGATCTTCCTGTAATTTAAAGCTGTTAACGCAATCAAACAACGTATCCATATCTTTGACAAAAACTGATGATGTGTAATTTGCACTATTATCTAATATACCTAAATGCTTAAAAACTAACAACGCACAACTTACAGCATCGCTCGAAATCTGAGAAGCATATTTCAGCCTCATGGCACTAAAACTAGTAACATTTTTATGTTTTGATGTTATTTTTGGAAGCATTCTCAAACGTACAGGATGTGTGGAGTCTATTGCGGCAGAAATATGTTTCCAACTAACAATTTTACCCTTATACATTAAATCGTGCTTACTTAAATTATTTCTAACTAACTTTAATAAATGAGGCGCATCATATATAAAATAGATTGTTTCGTTTTATTTTCCGATATAAAAAGTTTATTTTCCAAGCTTCTGTTGAAAGGATCTTGGTCACAAATTACTGCTGTTATTATCATACCTGCCTCTGTTGCCCTCTCAATACAGTTCATCACAATATTTTACATATTTGAAGTAGTTTCAGTACCTCCTAATAACCAATATCCAAGTACAAGTATCTAGTTCTTTGTAATTCCTCTTGCCATACAAACAAGAGTTGATTGTGCTAACGTATTTAAACGTGTTTCTCCATTATCAACAACTCCAACAATCTTGTCTTGACTTGCAGTTGTTCTTTCAAGCTTACTTCATCAAACATTGAAGAAATTAATCGTTCACGTTTGTCTTTAACATTTTGAAAATACAACTTTAGGGAATCTAAAACATCATCGTTGGTTCCCGGACGTACTCGAAACTTAAACTACCAATTGCGCAATGTTCTTGGAGTTTGTAACATTCGGACAAGGACTTTGTAGGATTTTGGTGACGAATAATACCACTTTAAACAGAACCCTTTCATATCTTCATCATACCGTCTACTAAATTTATTCTTCAGGGTATGTTTTAATTAAAATGCAAATAAAGTGTGACCTTCTTTTGTTAAATACGGTCTCGACTCGGCTATAAGGCTAGCCACTTTATTTTTACTGGTTTTTCTAATTGCTACGCCTTTAAAAACGCAGGGTGTTAGTATCTATCGAGAACCTATCAATTATGTATATTTAAACTTTCTACCTTGAATACATATACACATACACATACACATACACCTACACCTACACCTACACCTACACCTACACCTACACATACACATACACATACACATACACATACACATGCACATACACATACACATACACATACACATACACATACACATACACATACACATACACATACACATACACATACACATACACATACACATACACATACACATACACATACACATACACATACACATACACATACACATACACATACACATACACATACACATACACATACACATACACATACACATACACATACACATACACATACAGATACAGATACACATACACATACACATACACATACACATATATGCACATGCACATGCACATGCACATGCACATGCACATGCACATGCACATGCACATGCACATGCACATGCACATGCACATACACATACACATACACATACACATACACATACACATACACATACACATACACATACACATACACATACACATACACATACACATACACATACACATACACATACACATACACATACACATACACATACACATACACATACACATACACATATACATATACATATACATATACATATACATATTTATCTGTCGTACCATTGAGCGTCAGTATAGAAAGTTTGTAGCTGAGCGTCCACACTTATACACCGTGTATAAGTAGTACATCATTTTAAGCGATCACTGAGCGTCATGAACTACTTAGTGTTTCATTGAGCGTCCGTCTATTTTTAGAACTTCTATTTTTAGATTCTCTTATTTGATTGGTTCGGATGCATATCGCGTCGAAGCATGACGTCATAAGACGGGTTTCCCAGGAACGCGAATTTGCACTGGAGAAGTGTATTCATGTATTTTATATATTTTGTAAATACAAACAGTAGCGAATTTTAAATAGACAGTCAGCTGGCTGTTAGTTTTATTATGATGTTTAAGATAATGCACCCATTCCTATATAAATAAATATATTACGTTTATATATTACAAAAGGGGAAAATTATAATATGCATTGTTAATGATTACAATTAAAACATTTTAAAAGGGAAAAAACAAATTAAAGCTAAGTTTGGTAATTGCATCGAAGGTATTTGATCGCTCGAGTAACCAGCCTTAGCAACTATTATTAAAACAATTGTCTTTCTCTCTCCAATTACTTGAGTAATCAGATCAATCATTAATATGAATATTAATTTTGCTGAAATCGACTTTAATAACATAATAGTAGTAGGTTAGCTCTATGATTAGCAACAGTACATTTAAATATTAGATTGTTATTAGATTTAGTCTTGTTTTGTTTGGATATAGAAAAAAACTGTCAATCAGCTGATTTTTATATTTTACAAATTGTTATGTCTTAGCTTCGATGAAGATGCAAAACATCTAAATGTTATTATAAGAATACAACTTTTATTTCACGTACTTTTTTAAGGAAATGTTTATTATAAGAACTTTCTTAAAATTGCGAAACAAATAAAACTAATTATTTAGTTAAAACTTTCACAAATTTATATAATCTATCTGACAATTGTTTCAACAGCTGAGTTGTCATTATCAAAGGTAATGTAAATATAAACAAACATGTCGCTAAGGTAAATGCAAAAAATAGATAACTAGATAAAAAATATATATTAAATATCTAACACTTCTAGTAACGGAGAATTACTGAGCTCAATCTGTTCATTCATTAAATGTACCCAGAGTTTGTGTTTGTATAATATCGCCAAAGTTCCTAAAATGTCTAATTTGCGTTTGTTATTAACAAAAAGTAGAAATTTAATATTATTTTGGGAAGGCATTGTGTGATTTTGTTCTAAAAGGCGTTTGGCGTAGATATTTTTTAGATGTTCACCTCTGTAACAACGTAGGAGCTCTTTATAGCGTATGTCCAAACTTCGAAGTGTTTGTCCAATAGGATATAATATAGCAGGTCTAAACAGTCGAAACAATTGTCAGGTAGATTATAATAAATATGTAAAAGTATTAACTAATCAGTTTTATTTAGTAATTGATTATGGAGTTTCACCAAATAAGGCTAGAAACAATAAATCAAGTCTTAAAATTGATTTGAACATGTCTTTTATCAGTTACAGAAGAAGTAGCATAAATATGTGTGATGATGTTGCCTTACATGTGTTTCTCCAAGCGTTATCTCCATTGTTCTCAACTTTTGCATAAGTTCGTACCACAGAAATGCGCAGATACCTGCTTTACAAGTGGTTTCTGCTGGTTTATCACTCACAAGTGAACTACAAGTCGGTACCTGAGCTGCATCGGTACCTCAGTAATAATAGCACTGCCTGTAACTGCAAGTACAAATAAGTAGGTTGTGACCTTAACTTATTCTTTTTGAAAAGGACCCAAAATTTGCTTCGGCAGCTCAGGTTTTTCTGAAGAGCAGGGGTCAATTGTTCTTACTTACTTGCTTCCACTTACCATATTTAATGAGCGCCACCCAATTTTGCCCTTCATAGAAAACTTCCCTGTATAAATTGGGAAAAAACACGGAAATATTAAATAAGAAATAAGAAAGAACTACTTAAGAATCGCTGTGTTTATTATAATACAAATTTTCTTCTTTTAAATTACTCGCTACAATAAATTTCAATAATATGTTAATTTCAATAATAATTATCTATTATTTTGAATATAACTACTGTTGAATAGTAATAAAAAAATACTTGTGATATAGCGCTATGCCTCAAGCTAACAAAGGTAAGTAACACATAAACTTAATTTAGAAAGTTTTATTATTGATAATGTTTTTTGTCTTGTAGCTACTCTTAATTATTTTGATGATGTACCCAACTAAATCGATATTATTTAATAAACAATAGAATGGTATTTAATGGTATGCATATAATTTAAACTCCGTACAAAAGGAAAGATCTTACTTGATGATCTAGTAAATTGCCTGATTGCAGATTGCAAGATTCCAGGATGCTGTTTGCAGATTGCAAGGTACCAGGAAGCGGATTGCAGATTCCAAGATACCAGGATGCGGATTTCAGATTTCAGAATGTACTCAATTATCTGATTATGCGTGTAAACATTGAAATTAAAATTCCATAATGTTTGGTCACAACAAATCTGTAGGAAATAATTAAAATATACGATATGTTCTAATATTTATGTTATTATTTTTTATTCAATAAACAAAACAAATCAATTATGTGTGTTTTTTTTACGATGGACTCACCTGCAACTTGCGGATGACCAAACTTAAAATTAATATGAATGTTATTTAATTAATTTTGCGAACTTCACAAATCTGCCACACGGCTATAAATTCTGAGTGCAAAATATCTAATGCCGCTACGACCAAATTTTAATCGATTATTATCGGAGGCGCGCACACTCGCCTTGATTTGAGTAATCTTAAAAGTGTGTTTTGAATGTCTTTTATAAAATTATATTAATAAATAAATGAAAACATTAAATATACAACGTGATGCAAATTTAATGTTACAAGGTACACTTGCTTACCTGTAGAATATATTCGCAGATAAAGCAGTAATAGACATACAAAAGAACTGTTAATGCGACTACAAGGAAAACTATAATTAAAGGACTCTTTCCCGTCCTTGTCCCTGTCCCGCTCGCTCACATTCTCTTACTCATTTTTACCATTTTGCACGGTATTGGTTCAAGTCCTCTGAGGCGAGATTGCAATTTATCAAAGATGGACGTCAATTTCCAAGTACCGCGGAAGGATGACGAATTCTCAATAACTAGTTTGAGTAGTTCACCTACATAACCTTCACCAATAAATTTTCACGACCAAATCGACTCTTTAAGGCTTCAATCACCTTTACATAAGTTTCCACCGATCTTTTGCCCGAGTTCTAAAAACCATTGAGTGTATCAAATACTGTAGCTTGTCACTGTTATTTATTTCCTGAACCTTATGAATTTTCTTGACTTGAGCCCAAAACTCCGATCACTCATTCAAATCTCCATTGAATGTCTTCAATTCTATCTTCCGGAGTCTGAATCCATGAACAATTGATTTAGAAGACACCCTACAATTCTTTCCAGCATTTGAATGTGCGTGGACATTCACAACGCTTGTCTGTGTGATTAATAGGCTATCTACTTTTGCATGTACCAGATCAATCTTATCATAGTATTCTTCAATTACCAATTTTTCTTCACAGTACTCCTTATCTGGGATGTCTGCATCTTATCAGGTGTCACAAAGTTCGTCATCAAGATCGCTGAACTCCTTGACCAATCTTCCCAATTTCATCATGGAAGCGTTAATGGTATCTTGTTATAACATGGCTATAACACCATCGCCATCCAACATCAAATTTACCGTCGGTGTACATGCGGTACAGTCTGACACTCTCTTCTTCCGACGTCTGTCCATTTTCGTTTTCTCCAAAATATTTAATTAACATCAATCCAAAATGCTAGAGCAATCACGTCGAGGTCCCCAGGATGTGAGGCGTGCGTAGATTCTAATCGATTCTCTTTCTCTGTCACGTAGTATTTGTGAAACTTTGGCGGTTACCTATGGCGTAGAGGCGAAAAAGGGTAAAAAAGTGTGATAGAGTGAGAAAATGTAAGACAGTGATAGGAGACGGTAGAGAGTGTTGAATGGTGGGATAGTAAGTTACATAGTGAGAAAGAGTAGGGGAGGGTAGAGACTCTGATAGTTTGGTAGTGAGTAGAAAAGATGGAAAACGGTTCAAGAGAGCCGAAAGGGTGGATGAAGGTGAATGAGGTGAGTGAGGATAAGGTGGAAAGATATGAAAGAAAGTCTAAAGAGATGGGAGTAGATGAATAAGGCTGATAACCGTGCAAAATGGTAAAAATGAGTAAGAGAATGTGAGCGAGCGGGACAGGGACAAGGACGGGAAAGAGTCCTTTAATTATAGTTTTCCTTGTAGTCGCATTAACAGTTCTTTTGTATGTCTATTACTGCTTTATCTACGAATATATTCTACAGGTAAGCAAGTGTACCTACTTATTTGTACTTGCAGTTACAGGCAGTGCTATTATTATGCATGTGCATGTGCTTGTGCATGTGCGTATATGTATATGTATATGTATATGTATATGTATATGTATATGTATATGTATATGTATATGTATATGTATATGTATATGTATATGTATATGTATATGTATATGTATATGTATATGTATATGTATATGTATATGTATATGTATATGTATATGTATATGTATATGTATATGTATATGTATATGTATATGTATATGTATATGTATATGTATATGTATATGTATATGTATATGTATATGTATATGTATATGTATATGTATATGTATATGTATATGTATATGTATATGTATATGTATATGTATATGTATATGTATATGTATATGTATATGTATATGTATATGTATATGTATATGTATATGTATATGTATATGTATATGTATATGTATATGTATATGTATATGTATATGTATATGTATATGTATATGTATATGTATATGTATATGTATATGTATATGTATATGTATATGTATATGTATATGTATATGTATATGTATATGTATATGTATATGTATATGTATATGTATATGTATATGTATATGTATATGTATATGTATATGTATATGTATATGTATATGTATATGTATATGTATATGTATATGTATATGTATATGTATATGTATATGTATATGTATATGTATATGTATATGTATATGTATATGTATATGTATATGTATATGTATATGTATATGTATATGTATATGTATATGTATATGTATATGTATATGTATATGTATATGTATATGTATATGTATATGTATATGTATATGTATATGTATATGTATATGTATATGTATATGTATATGTATATGTATATGTATATGTATATGTATATGTATATGTATATGTATATGTATATGTATATGTATATGTATATGTATATGTATATGTATATGTATATGTATATGTATATGTATATGTATATGTATATGTATATGTATATGTATATGTATATGTATATGTATATGTATATGTATATGTATATGTATATGTATATGTATATGTATATGTATATGTATATGTATATGTATATGTATATGTATATGTATATGTATATGTATATGTATATGTATATGTATATGTATATGTATATGTATATGTATATGTATATGTATATGTATATGTATATGTATATGTATATGTATATGTATATGTATATGTATATGTATATGTATATGTATATGTATATGTATATGTATATGTATATGTATATGTATATGTATATGTATATGTATATGTATATGTATATGTATATGTATATGTATATGTATATGTATATGTATATGTATATGTATATGTATATGTATATGTATATGTATATGTATATGTATATGTATATGTATATGTATATGTATATGTATATGTATATGTATATGTATATGTATATGTATATGTATATGTATATGTATATGTATATGTATATGTATATGTATATGTATATGTATATGTATATGTATATGTATATGTATATGTATATGTATATGTATATGTATATGTATATGTATATGTATATGTATATGTATATGTATATGTATATGTATATGTATATGTATATGTATATGTATATGTATATGTATATGTATATGTATATGTATATGTATATGTATATGTATATGTATATGTATATGTATATGTATATGTATATGTATATGTATATGTATATGTATATGTATATGTATATGTATATGTATATGTATATGTATATGTATATGTATATGTATATGTATATGTATATGTATATGTATATGTATATGTATATGTATATGTATATGTATATGTATATGTATATGTATATGTATATGTATATGTATATGTATATGTATATGTATATGTATATGTATATGTATATGTATATGTATATGTATATGTATATGTATATGTATATGTATATGTATATGTATATGTATATGTATATGTATATGTATATGTATATGTATATGTATATGTATATGTATATGTATATGTATATGTATATGTATATGTATATGTATATGTATATGTATATGTATATGTATATCTTCTACCCAATTGAGCGTCCTCCTATGTAAAAATCCAATACCAGTGAGCGTCCATGGTCATTGAGCGTCCGATAGACGGACGCTCACTGGCAATCACTGAAAATGTCACAATGTGATCAGTTGGTTGCATACATGCTTTTGCAATAAAAATCTCGGGGACGTTGTCGAAATCGAAGTCTATAATAACTATTTTCGCATGTACCAGATCAATCTTATCATAGTATTCTTCAATTACCAATTTTTCTTCACAGTACTCCTTATCTGGGATGTCTGCATCTTATCAGGTGTCACAAAGTTCGTCATCAAGATCGCTGAACTCCTTGACCAATCTTCCCAATTTCATCATGGAAGCGTTAATGGTATCTTGTTATAACATGGCTATAACACCATCGCCATCCAACATCAAATTTACCGTCGGTGTACATGCGGTACAGTCTGACACTCTCTTCTTCCGACGTCTGTCCATTTTCGTTTTCTCCAAAATATTTAATTAACATCAATCCAAAATGCTAGAGCAATCACGTCGAGGTCCCCAGGATGTGAGGCGTGCGTAGATTCTAATCGATTCTCTTTCTCTGTCACGTAGTATTTGTGAAACTTTGGCGGTTACCTATGGCGTAGAGGCGAAAAAGGGTAAAAAAGTGTGATAGAGTGAGAAAATGTAAGACAGTGATAGGAGACGGTAGAGAGTGTTGAATGGTGGGATAGTAAGTTACATAGTGAGAAAGAGTAGGGGAGGGTAGAGACTCTGATAGTTTGGTAGTGAGTAGAAAAGATGGAAAACGGTTCAAGAGAGCCGAAAGGGTGGATGAAGGTGAATGAGGTGAGTGAGGATAAGGTGGAAAGATATGAAAGAAAGTCTAAAGAGATGGGAGTAGATGAATAAGGCTGATAACCGTGCAAAATGGTAAAAATGAGTAAGAGAATGTGAGCGAGCGGGACAGGGACAAGGACGGGAAAGAGTCCTTTAATTATAGTTTTCCTTGTAGTCGCATTAACAGTTCTTTTGTATGTCTATTACTGCTTTATCTACGAATATATTCTACAGGTAAGCAAGTGTACCTACTTATTTGTACTTGCAGTTACAGGCAGTGCTATTATTATGCATGTGCATGTGCTTGTGCATGTGCGTATATGTATATGTATATGTGTATGTGTATGTGTATGTGTATGTGTATGTGTATGTGTATGTGTATGTGTATGTGTATGTGTATGTGTATGTGTATGTGTATGTGTATGTGTATGTGTATGTGTATGTGTATGTGTATGTGTATGTGTATGTGTATGTGTATGTGTATGTGTATGTGTATGTGTATGTGTATGTGTATGTGTATGTGTATGTGTATGTGTATGTGTATGTGTATGTGTATGTGTATGTGTATGTGTATGTGTATGTGTATGTGTATGTGTATGTGTATGTGTATGTGTATGTGTATGTGTATGTGTATGTGTATGTGTATGTGTATGTGTATGTGTATGTGTATGTGTATGTGTATGTGTATGTGTATGTGTATGTGTATGTGTATGTGTATGTGTATGTGTATGTGTATGTGTATGTGTATGTGTATGTGTATGTGTATGTGTATGTGTATGTGTATGTGTATGTGTATGTGTATGTGTATGTGTATGTGTATGTGTATGTGTATGTGTATGTGTATGTGTATGTGTATGTGTATGTGTATGTGTATGTGTATGTGTATGTGTATGTGTATGTGTATGTGTATGTGTATGTGTATGTGTATGTGTATGTGTATGTGTATGTGTATGTGTATGTGTATGTGTATGTGTATGTGTATGTGTATGTGTATGTGTATGTGTATGTGTATGTGTATGTGTATGTGTATGTGTATGTGTATGTGTATGTGTATGTGTATGTGTATGTGTATGTGTATGTGTATGTGTATGTGTATGTGTATGTGTATGTGTATGTGTATGTGTATGTGTATGTGTATGTGTATGTGTATGTGTATGTGTATGTGTATGTGTATGTGTATGTGTATGTGTATGTGTATGTATATGTATATGTATATGTATATGTATATGTATATGTATATGTATATGTATATGTATATGTATATGTATATGTATATGTATATGTATATGTATATGTATATGTATATGTATATGTATATGTATATGTATATGTATATGTATATGTATATCTTCTACCCAATTGAGCGTCCTCCTATGTAAAAATCCAATACCAGTGAGCGTCCATGGTCATTGAGCGTCCGATAGACGGACGCTCACTGGCAATCACTGAAAATGTCACAATGTGATCAGTTGGTTGCATACATGCTTTTGCAATAAAAATCTCGGGGACGTTGGGTGACACATTCGTGTGATAGATGTTTATAATTAGTTCAGGCTTCTGCCGCATAAAAGCGCGGCGAGCGTCGAAGTGTATATGATATACACAATAATACCTGCAGCGTTCAACTGAGCGTCCACCTTTAGCTCCTCCCCCGTCAGCTGCTCTTCTTAATACATATTCATTTCTATGCATTAACGAGCGTCCGTGGGCTATTTATAGAAACAGCAGCTGTTACAGGAGGGAGTGGAGGCGATCGATAAAATTCTTCAAATAAAACCGGTTTAGTTTACCGTGATTTTTTAGGAACAGCGCGACCCTATGTATTTTATTTTATTCAACATACAGGGAAGTCACATTTAAGTACAAAATATGATTTAAATACATTATGAAGATATATCCTGACCTGTTTGAGTTTATTATGTATTATAATTATAATACGATAACATTTTAATATCTATAATTTGAAAGAAGAAAATAATATTTTATTATAAACACATTGTTATCTATATTTGCTTATATTTTAATTCATATCAAACAATTAGAATCATCCTAAAGTTAATTGTTGAATAGAAGATTTAAATTTATTTAATAAAACACCATTAAATTTAAGACCAAATCTACTATAATCATTACCAAGTCACGTACTTCTAGGTAGAAAGAAATTATAATCGTAGTTGAAAGAATTAAAGGGTATATTGAAAATAGCAGAGTTTCTAGTTGATATAACTGGAATTCTAAAGGTAATTTTTTGAGGAACTTTTAGACAATCTACCTCACCATTTATATTCAAATAAGAAAAATTAAATTAGCTTTCGATCTTGATTTCGTGAAGGTTGCACAGTCTCTGTCTTTTAGATTAGAACCACCCTTCATAAAGGAGTAATTCTTTTTTAATGGCAGAAGATGGCTGTCCGATGGATTTTGATAAAACCCACATTCATGTAGAGCTGGTGATGTGGCGTAACAGTTCATTTATGCGTAAATCTTTCTCCAACTTTCCTGAGTGGGTTCAAACGGTACGAAACCGATTTGGAGTGGAACTAGGTTTTGATGAAATTTTGTTTAATTTTAAGATCTTGTGATGAGGACTAAGCTTCTAAGCTAGCATTTGATCGAAGTTTGTAAAACTTAGACTGAGCTAAAATCTTAGACTACTTAGTTACACCACGTTTTATTCAAGTCTACCAACCTATGCGCCCAGGATCCTACCCTACCCAGGGTGTAGAAATAACGCATAAATGAACTTGGAAGGATTTTTCTTCTACAGAACAATTGTACCGAGTTTTATCGAAGTCTATAATAACTATTTTCCATCCATAAAATGTCTCCTCCGTGATTCAGTAGTCCCGATGTAATAGCCAGGGACTGCAATATTTAAGATTTGCACAATTTCAATAGATTAATAATATCCATACGGTAATCGTATTTAAAAGCCACACTTCGTAAAAAATTATTTTGCACTCGCTCTGGTGGTTTGGGTAATTTGGAGACCATACTGGAGAACCACATTGCAAAAACAGATCTTACCAATGCTATGTATACAATTCTTCGGATTGAACTTTCCTTAATGATTCTATCTTGCTCTTACACACATCTTGATCTTCTGATGTGATCGCCAAAGAGTAGAAACGTTGAATTGGCCTCAAGAATTCTGTATATAGATCTCGCAAGAACATGGCTGGGGTGAGAGGAACCAAATCTTCAGTTTTCAGAAATGAATGACAATGGTCTCGAATTGATAACTGATTCACAATCATATAAAATAGCTATTAGTTCTTCATAATTTAATGAAGTTCTTCATAATTTTTACCAAACACTCGTCGTTGTTTCAGAGTTCTCATAAGACGCTCTCACCAACCACCTCCCACCAAGCAGGAGTCGGAGGAATAAACCTCCATTGAATTTATTGGACAGCTGACACGGATTTCACGACTTTCCAATCCACAAATTTAAACAAATGTGTCCATTCCAACAAAGTTTATTGCGTTTTCACTACTATAACGGTCTTCCCCTTCTTGTTACGAAACTTAAAACTCTGCAAGATGGAATCAGTAGACAACAAACTTATTAATTCCAAATGACTGCTACAAGTCTTTTTGCATCAAATCTTCTGCGCTTCTCACATTTGGAAATAATGGCACGAATTGACTTCCTTCCCCTCAGAATCCTATATCTTTCACATAAACGAGAAAGTAGCAACTGTGTTTCTCCATAACACTGCTTCAAATGTTCCTCCCTCACAAGGGACAGTAACACTGGATGACTGGTTGGCAATAAAATAGGATTCCAAAAATCCACCGTGTCTTTTCTTCGATCAGTTTTTGTTTTGACTCTTATAAGTCCAGAATTATCCCTTAAAACACTTAGTTCAGGTATCTCATTTATGTTTACTGCAAAACATTGCTTCTGAACTACTAGTATTACACGCCTCTCTGTTTCATCCAAATCACTGACATTTACCATGCCAGTTTTACGATTATCTTTTCCATTGCGGGAATTGTTCAAAAATCTTAGCATCCAACCCACCATTTTGACAATACCTGAACATTTCGAAAAATAATTTCTTCTGTTATGACTTCCAATTGTGACAGCCAATAATTGCAATCGTGGGATTGGCAACCTTTTCAAAGGTGCAATTCTTGTCGTTGCTTGTAGGAACTTCAATTCCACTTGATAATTGAGTTCGCATCTCACGAAGACAACGGACTAATATGCAAAACCACTACCATCGCAAAACGTATGTAGCTTCCACCCATCCTTGGGAAATGCATAAGATGACAAACATCGAGGGATTCTGATTGACGGCGGCAGTTTCAATTCGCTCATCCAATTTTGTAAACTTTGTTCCCAACTCTTGAGGTACTACTTCAATCCAACTAGTTTTCATTCCCCAACTAGATTGAAGTAGAATATCTTCATACGCAAAACTGTCACATGTGAAACCAATGGGGTCAAAAACCTTGAACTACAGATAATATGTTTCTTCGGGTAGGAATAGGAAATGGTTCTTAAATGTCCTTCACATCACACAACAAAACATCCTCCTGCTTATCCTAAAGCAAACCAAATACTTGAGAAATGTTGCAGCCACTCTGAAAAGTGGATTCCCACAACCTTAGATCGAATTTTGTGGTGGACAGTAACTCAGTCACATCTTTGATGAAACTAATCAAATCACCTTCCGGGTCAACTGAAGTGACACAATTATCCACGTAGAAGGATTTTGATAATTTCTCCCCAGTTAATTTTAATTCTGGCGGTGCATTTTTAACATGAAGCTCAATCACTGCTCCCAACAGGAAAGGATTACAATTCACGCGGACCACCACACAACGATGACAAACAATTCTTACCTGTCGGCCTTTCTTGTTCCTTCACCAGAGAAATTTCAAAAAAATCACTATTGCTTTCCTTTAGCGCAATTTGAAGAAAAGCTCTTCCGAATATCTAAGATAATGCCAATTTTTTTTTCCTAAATCTCAACATGAATGGGACGAGTTCAATCCAATTCGCTCCTTTTTCCAGACAATCGTACAAGGACGGCAATTTTTTCTGCCTCACTGAGGCGTCGAAAACAGGTCTAACTTTTGTCGTGACACAAAAAGGCTTGAAGACAGAGCGACGAGACAAGTACCAGCCAATGTCATTAAACTTATTATTTGGCACTTCTTCAACTACTCCTTCTTCTAACCACCCATGAACACTTCATTATAATTCTTAAAATTCCCAAAATCATCCAATTTCTTTCTTAATAAATCACTTTTCTGTCATTAATTTGGTTTCTTTTAATTCTGGATGACCATCTATCCAAGGCAGACTCACTCCATATGAACCATAAGAATTAATAGACAGTATCCTGGAAATGTTTTTTGGCAACAACTTTCAAAACCAGTTTAGAGTTCGTCTCTCCAGTATTTCTAATTACAATTGTTTTGAATGTCCAAAGATTTGTGACGATTCTTGGATTAACAGCAACGACACAATCAAGGATGAGCTAGATTGGCAATGTTCAAAAGACACTCTTCCCATGAGAGTGCAGCCCAACTTATTCTCAATGGCAAAAAGTACACTTTTCAACTGATGTGCTCGCCCTGTCCACAAACTGCCAGCAACCTCTGATTCAATTAGAATTTCAATTTGCGTATATACGTTCCCGACGTCAGAAATCCAAATCTTCTTGTTATTCAATTTTCTAAACCAGGTTCCTCTTTTCGCATGAGGAACTTCTCTACAAATGACCTCCATAAATGACATTTTATAGAAAATTTTCCATTTACAGTACTCAGAGTTACATCAAATCTCATGTGCTATTTCTCGGACTGAACCCCACCAAAGAGCATATGAACAATTGACTCTGAGGATACAACCGGAAGCTTCATTTCTTCAGCAGCACTTCTCAAAATATAAGACCTTTGAGATCCTATGTCAACGATTGCTCTTGCCTTCCGTTCACATCCTACTCCGTTCACGGTCATCACTAACGTCTGAAGAAAGACATCACCGGCACAAGATTGATAAGACATGGCCGAACTTCTTGACTCCCGGGCTCTATCTTGAGTGACTGGACCATGGATGGCAGCATTTTTGTGAGCTGGTAGATCGGAACGCATGACTTTAAAATGCTTCTTTCTATACAGGGGGTTAGGCAGAACGATATCAACAAAAACTGGGGGGTATATAGGATTATTTGGAACCCATTTAGGGTAAATCACCCTATACAAAGGCGTTTGGTTTACACACAACAAATTTAAAATTTGTTTCAACCGTTTTTGAGACTTAGTTATAAGTCGGCTTATAACTTTTTATGTGTCTGTTATTTGGATGATTTTTTTATTTTTAGATTAACGATGTCTACAAGATAATAATACAAAATTTTTTAACTGATTAATTAAAAAACAAAAAAGATATTAAGCCATTAGTCCAGAATTTCGGCATTTTTTCAAAAATACCTAAAAAAATTAATAAAGAAAAGCCAAGCACCTTTGTATAGGGTGATTTACTTTAAATGGGTTCCAAATTATGCTATTTATCCCCCAGTTTTTTTTTGACATCGTTCTACCTAACATCCTGTATACAAGACACACGACCTTTGATTTACATAATTTGAATTGATGACCGACTCTAAGACAAGAGATACAACACTTCTTACTTAACAAACCTTTCTTTTTTCACTCGAATCCATTTTCTGAGTTTGAAAGTAATTATTGATGGGATTTCGCACAAAAACATATACAATTTTTTTACCCCCACCGTCGTCACCCGAGAAAAGTCCAGCAGCTATTGGAATACTAACACTGACACTTCTTATTTCCTCCCTCCACTACAATTTACTCCATTGTCAAATCCATTACGAGCCAAAGAAATCTTTTCTCACCTTCAACTTCATATCTCAAAAATTCCATCAATTGATTGAGTCGATTCTTTTGACTGACCACTCCATCCTCTCCCAGTTTTGAATTTCTCGCTCTATTCCAGGTTCTGAGCAATTCTTCAGGTAAGGTAATTGCACAAGTGGGAACAATATGGCATTATCATAATAATCTTATTCTTATTATCATAATATTCTTCAATTACCAATTTTTCTTCACAGTACTCCTTATCTGGGATGTCTGTATCCAATAAGGCGTCACAAAGTTCGTCATCAAGATCGAGTAACTCCTTGACCAATCTTCCCAGTTTCATCATGGAAGCGTTTATGGTATCTTGTTCCATGGCTTTAACACCATCGCCATCCAACATAAAATTTACCGTCGGTGTACATGCGGTAGGTCTGGGACTCTCTTCTACCGACGTCTGTCCATTTTCATTTTCCCCAAAATATTTAATCAACATCAATCCAAAATCCTAAAACAATCACGTCGAGGTCCCCAGGATGTCGGGCGCGCGTAGATTTTAACCGATTCTCTTTCCCTGTCATGTAGTATTTGTGAAACTTTGGCGGTTACAAATGGCGTAGAGGCGAAAAAGGGTAAAAAAGTGTGATAGAGTGAGAAAATGTAAAAGACAGTGATAGGAAAAGATAGAAAGTGTTGAATGGTGGGATAGTAAGTTACATAGTGAGAAAGAGTAGGGGAGGGTAGAGACTCTGATAGTTTGATAGTGAGTAGAAAAGATAGAAAACGGTCCAAGGGAGCGGAAAGAGTGGATGAAGGAGAATGAGGTGAGTGAGGATAAGGTGGAAAGAGATGAAAGAAGGTCTAAAGAGATTGGAGTAGATGAATAAGGCTGATAAACCGTGCAAAATGGTAAAAAGGAGTAAGAGAATGTGAACGAGCGGGACAGGGACAAGGACGGGAAAGAGTCCTTTAATTATAGTTTTCCTTGTAGTCGCATTAACAGTTCTTTTGTATGTCTATTACTGCTTTATCTGTGAATATATTCTACAGGTAAGCAAGTGTACCTACTTATTTGTACTTGCAGTTACAGGTAGTGCTATTATTACTGAGGTATCGATGCAGCTCAGGTACCGACTTGTAGTTCACTTGCGAGTGATAAACCTGCAGGAACAACTTGTAAAGCAGGTATCTGCGCATTTCTCTGGTACGAACTTATGCAAAAGTTGAGAATAACGGAGATAACGCTTGGAGAAACACATGTAAGGCAACATCATCACACATATTTATGCTACTTCTTCTGTAACTGATAAAAGACATGTTCAAATCAATTTTAAGACTTGATTTATTGTTTCTAGCCTTATTTGGTGAAACTCCATAATCAATTACTAAATAATACTGATTTGTTAATACTTTTACATATTTATTATAATCTACCTGACAATTGTTTCGACTGTTTAGATCTGCTATATTATATTCTATTGGACAAACACTTCGAAGTTTGGACATATGATATAAAGAGCACCTACGTTGTTACAGAAGTAAACATCCAAAAAATATCTACGTCAAAAGCCTTTTTAGAACAAAATTACACAATGCCTTCCCAAAATAATATTAAATTCCTACATTTTTGTTAATAACAAACGCAAGTTAGACATTTTAGGAACTTTAGAGATATTATACAAACACAAACTCTGGGTACTTTTTATGAATGAACAGATTGAGCTCATAATTCTCCGGTACTAGAAGTGTTAGATATTTAATATATATTTTTTATCTAGTTATCTATTTTTTGCATTTACCTTAGCGACGTGTTTGTTTATATTTACATTATCTTCGATAATGACAGCTCAGCTGTCGAAACATATGTCAGAGAGATTATATAAATTTGTTAAACTTTTAATTAAATAATCAGTTTTATTTGTTTCGCAATTTTAAGAAAGTTCTTATAATAAACATTTCCTTAAAAAAGTACGTAAAATAAAAGTTGTATTCTTATAATAACATTTAGATGTTTGCCATCTTCATCGAAGCTAAAACATAACAATTTGTAAAATATAAAAATCAGCTGATTGACAGTTTTTTTCTATATCCAAACAAAACAAGACTAAATCTAATAACAATCTAACATTTAAATGTACTGTTGCTAATCATAGAGCTAACCTACTACTATTATGTTATTAAAGCCGAGTTCAGCAGAATTAATACTCAGATTAATGATTGATCTGATTACTCAAGTAATTGGAGAGAGGAAGACAATTGTTTTAATAATAGTTGCTAAGGCTGGTTACTCGAGCGATCAAATACCTTCGATGCAATTACCAAACTTAGCTTTAATTTATTTTTCCCCTTTTTAAATGTGTTAATTGTAATCATTAACAATGCATATTATAATTTTCCCCTTTTGCAATATATAAACTTAATATATTTATTGATTTAGGAATGGGTGCATTATCTGAAACATCATAATAAAACTAACAGCCAGCTGACTGTCTATTTAAAATTCGCCACTGTTTGTATTTACAAAATATATAGAATGCATGAATACACTTCTCAAGTGTAAATTCGCGTTCCTGGGAAACCCGTCTTATGACGTCATGCTTCGACGCCACCACATGCTTCCGAACCAATCAAAAAGAAAATCTAAAAATAGATGTTCTAAAAATAGACGGACGCTCAATGAAACACTAAGTAGTTCATGACGCTCAGTAATCGCTTAAAATGATTTACTACTTACACACGGTGTATAAGTGTGGACGCTCAGCTACAAACTTTCTATACTGACGCTCAATGGTACGACAGATAAATATATATATATGTATATGTATATGTATATGTATATGTATATGTATATGTATATGTATATGTATATGTATATGTATATGTATATGTATATGTATATGTATATGTATATGTATATGTATATGTATATGTATATGTATATGTATATGTATATGTATATGTATATGTATATGTATATGTATATGTATATGTATATGTATATGTATATGTATATGTATATGTATATGTATATGTATATGTATATGTATATGTATATGTATATGTATATGTATATGTATATGTATATGTATATGTATATGTATATGTATATGTATATGTATATGTATATGTATATGTATATGTATATGTATATGTATATGTATATGTATATGTATATGTATATGTATATGTATATGTATATGTATATGTATATGTATATGTATATGTATATGTATATGTATATGTATATGTATATGTATATGTATATGTATATGTATATGTATATGTATATGTATATTTTAGTTGAAATTAATTTTTGTTAAGTTGAATAATGATTTTACATTAAATAATATTTAGAATGCAAATTCATATAGAAAAATTTATCATCGACTCTGCTGGGACTCGAACCCAGGACCCTCCACTGTCTAGGTGGTATCTCTACCAACTGAGCTACAGAGTACGACTACCAGCATAGCGAGAGATTTTCCATATGAATTAGATGTTTAAGCAGACATACAAAGTAACTAGATATTTTTTTTTGAATATAATTAATGAAGATCAGCAAGTCGCATGACAACAACATCAATATTCAAAGTATCTAGATTATTTTTAATCATTCCGAAAGGAAATTAATTATATATAAATTTTAGTTGAAATTAATTTTTGTTAAGTTGAATAATGATTTTACATTAAATAATATTTAGAATGCAAATTCATATAGAAAAATTTATCATCGACTCTGCTGGGACTCGAACCCAGGACCCTCCACTGTCTAGGTGGTATCTCTACCAACTGAGCTACAGAGTACGACTACCAGCATAGCGAGAGATTTTCCATATGAATTAGATGTTTAAGCAGACATACAAAGTAACTATTCAAAAAAATATTCAAAAAAAATATCTAGTTACTTTGTATGTCTGCTTAAACATCTAATTCATATGGAAAATCTCTCGCTATGCTGGTAGTCGTACTCTGTAGCTCAGTTGGTAGAGATACCACCTAGACAGTGGAGGGTCCTGGGTTCGAGTCCCAGCAGAGTCGATGATAAATTTTTCTATATGAATTTGCATTCTAAATATTATTTAATGTAAAATCATTATTCAACTTAACAAAAATTAATTTCAACTAAAATTTATATATAATTAATTTCCTTTTGGAATGATTAAAAATAATCTAGATACTTTGAATATTGATGTTGTTGTCATGCGACTTGCTGATATTCAAAAAAAATATCTAGTTACTTTGTATGTCTGCTTAAACATCTAATTCATATGGAAAATCTCTCGCTATGCTGGTAGTCGTACTCTGTAGCTCAGTTGGTAGAGATACCACCTAGACAGTGGAGGGTCCTGGGTTCGAGTCCCAGCAGAGTCGATGATAAATTTTTCTATATGAATTTGCATTCTAAATATTATGTATATGTATATGTATATGTATATGTATATGTATATGTATATGTATATGTATATGTATATGTATATGTATATGTATATGTATATGTATATGTATATGTATATGTATATGTATATGTATATGTATATGTATATGTATATGTATATGTATATGTATATGTATATGTATATGTATATGTATATGTATATGTATATGTATATGTATATGTATATGTATATGTATATGTATATGTATATGTATATGTATATGTATATGTATATGTATATGTATATGTATATGTATATGTATATGTATATGTATATGTATATGTATATGTATATGTATATGTATATGTATATGTATATGTATATGTATATGTATATGTATATGTATATGTATATGTATATGTATATGTATATGTATATGTATATGTATATGTATATGTATATGTATATGTATATGTATATGTATATGTATATGTATATGTATATGTATATGTATATGTATATGTATATGTATATGTATATGTATATGTATATGTATATGTATATGTATATGTATATGTATATGTATATGTATATGTATATGTATATGTATATGTATATGTATATGTATATGTATATGTATATGTATATGTATATGTATATGTATATGTATATGTATATGTATATGTATATGTATATGTATATGTATATGTATATGTATATGTATATGTATATGTATATGTATATGTATATGTATATGTATATGTATATGTATATGTAGATATTCAATTAAAATTCTTATTTTGGAATTAAGATTTTATTATTTCCTTAACCAGTTTTTATGAAAGAAACTAGTTTACTTTTTAGAAAGAAAACAACCATTTCAAAGACATACAAACTATTCAAAACTTGTCTATAAAATAATCAATACAGGGAAAGGGATTAGTTGGAGTAAGAAGCTTTTGTTATGTACCCTACCTGCCCAAATCATTCAATATTCAATTATATTCAAAAAGACTTTTAATCCGGAATTTCCTATCTTATTGATAAACAGGTACTAATATTTTTAAATAGTAGTCTTTCTAAAGAACTAAACCGAATGTTTTTATTTAAAAATTCATATTAAATTATTTATAACCACAATAAACCAGAAATAATAAACACTTGAGGGTGCAACCAGGTATTTTTTTCTAGTGAAGAGCAAAGTGGTTTAGAAGGATGAATGCATTTAAAACTGTTTATTTTGGAAACTTCAAATGAACATTTGCAACAATACTTGCTTGGTTAAATCTTTCTCATACTCAGGAAGAATGTTTTGTTAAACTTATGAATGACTTAAAACTTGCTGACACACAATACAACACTAAACATGAAAGGTTTTGCCATAGAAGAGAAAAGAAGAACTTTTAAGGGAAACCGATTAGAGGATTATTTAAAGCGATTTTAATAACATATATTGGGATTTTTGTATCAGTCAAGAGGCTAATTTCTATGTCTTTCTTATGTCTTATGTCTAATATTTTTTTTTATTTAATATAATAATAATATCTACCTATGTAAAATGAGTATCCGGGATTCCCGGGACTTTAAAGAAAAAAGTCTCGAGCCCCGGGAATAGAAAAGTTGCCGAGACCCAGAAACCCTAGTTAAAACTCCAAATGTTTAATGCCAACTTCCCCATCATATAAGACTTGAATTGACTTTTTAAAAATTTGCCAGCAGTTTACCGTTTTGCCTTCCTGTAAAAACTTTTTGAAAATTGACTTTTAATACTTTTTATTCTGCTAGTATGAGGCCAAATATAACCCCTTAGGTTTAATTTTAGGTTAAAAAATGTACTGAACTAAAATTTTAGTTTGAATGTCCTAGAATAAATAGAATCTGAGATAATC
Organism: Agrypnus murinus; assembly: GCA_929113105.1. Lineage (NCBI taxonomy): Eukaryota > Metazoa > Arthropoda > Insecta > Coleoptera > Elateridae > Agrypnus > Agrypnus murinus. The sequence continues at coordinate 3,923,359 of OV816023.1, read as the reverse complement.
AAGGTTACGTAAGCCTCTGAAATTGCAAAAAACAGCAGTACGTTGGAAACAAAAATGACTACCTCTGAAATGACTTCTAAGAATTCTTATAAAAATTAAATAAGACTATTTTTGAATTGTTATAAATATAGAGAATCATATATACAAAATATGATATATGTATCTAAAAAATGGTCAAGCAACTATCTAGTTCTGGACCACTTCATATGGATTGACCCTACTCATATATCTATATATATACCATATATACACCGTGTTCCATTAAGACATAGTCAGACTTTGCCAGTGGTTAGATAACCATTAAAGAAAGAAAATTCCTATATACCACTTTTTTCGTATTTCTATACTTTTGGAGAAAAACTCCATTGAAGTTCAGTCTAATGTTTTCAAATTTAATAGTATGAATGCACATGACACATATTTTAAAAAGTTCAAGCAGATATTCAATACTACTAGAATGTGCAAGGACAGCATAATAAAGTAATAGACAGGTCTTTATTTGGGCCAAGTGTTTCGTAGAATAACAAGAGATAAACAGAATTAAATAAACAAAGCATGATGTTGAACAACGACCTCGATGGATATTATGTTATGGATGTTTTGTTATTTCTGATTACTAAAACAATTTCAAATTCTTTTATTAGACACATTAACCCTATGTGTAATACAATACTGCAGGTTTGTGAATAAAAAATTATAGTACACGTGATAGTGACATATATTCTCAAGTCAAGATCAAGGAGATACCCAATACTATTTAGTTTCTGAAATAATAACAAATTGCAAACCCCTTACACTGCAGCTTTTAGTAATAGTTAAAACGTAACAGTACTTGTACTTGACTATGTAAACAAATCCATCAATCAGGTTGTATTGTTGTATCAAAACATCAAAAAGAATAATAAGGTGTTACTAATGGAACTTTCGAGAATTCCAATAAAAAATAACAATACCTATTGATGGATAGATCAAATTAGCTAAACATGTCTTTACTTAATTAAAACTAATATCTGTTTATTAACGCATAAAACATCGAATTTAATGATACCATTAAATGGGTCAGTATTAAAATGTCAGTTCTGTCTGGGTTTCCTATTAGAATACAGGGGAATCCCCCGGATTAATAAAACGTTTTGTTTTAACAATATCCAAATGGAATGTGCGTCGTTTGCATTCTTGTTGTGCTTCTTTAAACAGATGTCACGTTTTTACTGATGGTGCAAGATCTTCTAAAGATCTTGCATTTATTTCTATTCGACTTAACAACACTGACCTGCATCAATTATACGTACTTTTCTGAAAACGTCGGGCAAAATTTTCGAAATTTTCAAGTTCATTTAATCAAAAAACGTTACTAAGCTATTATGTTTCTAATGACCAAAGAAGCTTATCCTCAAAGTCCGATCATTAGGTACTGAATCACCGTGTATATAGTGAATAATGTGAATCTGCAGTGAAATCTGCTGAATTTCTTTTTTTATGGTATTAATTTACAGTCGCCTGATATTGTTTTGCTTTAAAACGTTTTAATAAAGAATAAATAAGTAAAAAAGAGAACAAAAATAAGAATTATTAAAAATGTAAAAGATTAGATGTAATTGTAATAGAGTAAAGTGGACCATAGACTATGGTCTGCGTTCTCGTCGCAGACGTGAACGTAGGTTCTCGTCCGGGACGTAACCGGGTAATGATTCAATGTTTAAGTTTGCTGTAATCTGTAATTGTATAAATAAGTTGAGCTTCGAGGTGGTTTATATAATAAAATTATAAGTATCGTATTTCGTTAAAACGTTTTTATCACAATGAAAGACATTATTGACTACATAATAGTAAATACTACTAATTAAAGAAAGAGATTTCAGTAGACATTTTATTATAAACTCAATAATTATTTCTTTCATTTCGATATACAATACGTATAATTTTATTAAACAAACAATCTCGAACCCCAACTTGTTTATGTAATGAATTACAGCTGATCTAAACGTTCGGTCATTATCCGGTTTAGGTCCCGGACGAGAAACTACGTTCATGTCCTTGAACAACGCGGTGTGGCCCACTTAAAATGGATGCTTTGCTAATGTAATAGATCTGTTCATCTAATAGATCAATCTACAATTGTAATAGACAGAACATCCCTATCTACTATTAGAATTAGTATTAGTCCAATAGTACAACTTTGTACTTACAGCTTTCTTTAATTTTGTCCTAATTAAATGCCTAAATTTTATTAAAAAGACAGCATCTATAGTTAATAAATAATCAGTTAATTAATAAATGAACTTGGACAATACCTTTAAAGACGCCCACTGGTACCTAAAAGATTAAAATTATGACTTTCATGAAAAAGGTACATAGGTAAAAGATATACGTATCAGTGTTGAGCATCAATCAATTAAATTATTAATCAATTAATCAGTTGATTGAAGATATAATTGTCATATTTTTAACTAATAAACCCTTAATTGCAGACTGCAACTACATTTATGAAAGTTTTAATTTAAATAAAACAATAACTATGAAGGTCATTCTAGTATTTTGTAATCACAGCATATCGCATTTCAACCTTGTCCCAGACTTATTAAACAAACCCTAATAATAAATAAAAAGAGCAATTGCAACATCTTTATGCATGTACTGTATAATATCGGGTAGCCAAATAAACTTTGTAAACTATTAAAAATGTATTATCTGCACAATCTCTATAAAAATATAAATCGTAAAATATTATTATTAAGAAATGGCGTAATATATTGCTTCTTGCCTGAAAACGAAATGTCGTAGCTGTAGTTATTACAAATAAAAAAACATCTGATTTCTTAAGGTATGCATTATTATACATCAGCAATATCCCGTCTTTTTAATAAATATCAGGTTAATTGCCATCATAATGAAAATCAATTGTTAATTATAATTAATAATTTTAACTAACAATTAATTAATTGTCAATTGTTGGAGCAACTAAAAATTAATTAATTGTTAATTGGCAGAACAATTAACAAAGAATTAATTGTAATCATGCAAAATAAAACATCACAATTAATTAATTTAATTGTCAATTGCAATTAACAATTAAAGTTTTAATTGTCAACTGTTAATTGTCCGAAAGATTTAATTGTGCCCAACACTGATACGTACGTATGGATGAAACCTAATTACAGTAATAACAGATGTATGCATAATATGGATCATCAAATTCTGGACTAATTACATCTGTCATCTCTTATTGTTTCATTCCATAAAAAAGGCAAAAACTCACCTGTTTCTTGATTTTTAAAAATCCTATTCCGAACTTCAGTTTTAGTTCAGGAGAGAGCTTGACATGCTTCATTTTTACGAAGACACTTTTAGTTCAAGTTAGACTCTTTTAAGTTTCCGTTATTTTAAATCTACAATTAAATAATTGATTTACATAATTATTATAATTCACAATTACTATTATTGGATAATAGTAGTTCACTCACTATAATAATTTACAATCAATACTGCAGTCTCAATTATTGGTACACATCACGTACACATACATTCGTACACCATGATGTTGCAGTTTATACTAACAATAAGGAAAGCAAAACCACCCTTTAAACGTCAAATGGTATGTTAACATCTGGAATTTTTCTAACCTTTATTATTCCGATCATGATATAAAAAGTATGAACTACTATTATTAATAACAGCTGAAAGTGCTCGAAAAAAATAAAAGAGTTTTTAACCTGTTAGAACTGGACTTATCTTTATTTCTTCAGGATTGTCTCCAAGGTCGGAAAAATTATAATTTTGTACATTCTAAATGTTTTGTCTGCATAAAAATAATAATCCACTGAATTTCTTACGTTAATACGTCGTCGTTCGAGTACAATAACATGTTCTATAGCACAGCTTTATTATACTTTGCCATTGCTATGTTGGACCATAAATAATAATAATACAGTTTATTTGTGTACAAAGGAGAGAAACACAATAAATATATCTGTTTTAACATGCATATCTACATTAACCAAGAAGATACACAAATAAACAGGAAAAATTACCCCACAACAGTTTTTAAAATTGCGCGTGGAGTTTGAACATATTAAAAAAAGAATAACAAAAAATAAATAGATTAAAATAGATGTAGAAGATGAGGAAATATAGTTTATCAAAATTAGTTTTTATTAAAATATTTGTATAAAAAAACCATTTATATTAATTTAACACTCTTTTTATACTATGCGCTTTGATCATTATCTATCAAGCTATGAATTTTCTGAGGTACTTCGTTAAACTTATGCAATGCTATAATGAATTTATACCAAATTTTATCCGTTCTGGTAGAGTATTGAATAACCTGGTAGACTAATACATGAAATTTCTTTGACCTACAGTCTTTACTGATGATTTGGTTAGCAATGATCTTGCGATTCTGTATCTTGTACAATAAATGCGATCAACATACACCATAGAAGATTTGTTTTTATAAATATAAATCATCATTTGTAAGAAAAACAGTTGTCGTATATCTAGCACTTGAGCATCTTTAAACAGATAATCTGAGGGGCACGTAATCTCCCTATTAAGCAGAATTTTAAGAAACCTCTTTTGTATTATTTCTAAGTGCAAAATGTGAGATTTTGCAACACCTCCCCATCCCAGAATTGCATATGTAAGGCGAGATTCGACTAAAGCAAAATACTATACAGATTTGAGTTGCGGTAGATCAAGGATCTTTGCGAGATATTTAAATTTATACAGAAGACTCCTCAAAGTACGAGAGACATTGTTGATGTGAGCATCCCACTTCAGGTGCTGGTCTATAGTAACACTGAGATATTTTGCTTCTTTGGGATGCACAATCTGATGAAAGACGTCGTCATCAACAATATCCAATGTCTGAAAATTAGGCAGTCTTCTTTTTGTACACGAAAAATGCAGGAAAACTGTTTGGCTGAAATTAATTGTTAGCAATTTATGCTGTAGTCAACATAGTATTTTCTTGATATCACTTTCGGCTTTGGTTTTTAGTTCATCCCAAGTCTTTGCTGAATATATGACCGCTGTATCATAGGCAAAACTAACAATTTTACCTTCCAGTTGGAATGATAGTAATACATTTATATATTGAAAACGAATAGTAAACCCACATATGACGTCATCAAACATTCTAGGTATATGAGTCATCAACTGTATGACTCATCAATCAACACGTGCAAGTATGACTCATCGACACGCCTCATTGACGTCACCGACAGCTGCGTGTATGACTCATCATCACGCCATCGAATATTCTAGATGTATTAGCCATCGTATAGATATAAAATGAGATCGCGAGTAGAAGGGAGTTAATTAATGCTGAACGGCGTCGTGTTGAAATGTACTCTGAATAAATAAATTGTTAATAATTAGTTAATACATAAATAGTTTTTATATAAATAAGTCCTCAAATAAATTTGTAATTACCTAGCATTTTTAAATGCATTAGTTTGTTAAATAGTTTATAGTTATAGTGTTTTTAATTAAGTGCATTGTAAATAATCTTCTCTTTATTAATAGACGAATTTAAACAGCATTTTGATTATTATTTTAAAAAGAACATTACAGTGTTGTCAGGTGTGGCGTTTTAAAATAAATAAAATCGCGTAACAATAAAGTGCTGTGAGAATAAATTTTTAGTGTTAAAAATAATTTCAACAAACAATTAAAATGGTGATGAAATTGTTAAAAGATCTCTTAGTGATAGATTTAAAACGGGAATTGGACGAGAGAGACTTAGATAGTAATGGAAAGAAAGAAGTTTTGATAAATCGGCTAAGAGAATGACTTTTAGAACAGAAGGAAGATCCTGAAATTTACCGCTTCGAAATACCCGGACTCGCAATTGATACTAATTTGTTGTTAAGTAAAATGGAAGAGAGTTCTAGAAAAGCCGAAGAAAGTTCTAGAAAGTCTGAAGAAAACGCTAGAATGCTAAAAGAAGAATTACTGGAAAATCCTAGAAAGCTAATGGATAATACTAAAGCACTGGAAGAAAAAGTTTTTGAAAATTCTAGAATGCTTAAAGAAGAATTACTAGAAGAGGCTGAAGAAAATGTTAGAATGATAAAGGAAGAAATACTGGAGAATTCCAGGAAATCCGAAGAAAATTCCAGAAGGCTTAAAGAAGAATTACTAGAAAAGTCCGAAGACAGTTCTAGAAGGCTTAAAGAAGAATTGCTGGACAATGTCAAAGTGTTAGAAGATAAGGTTTTCGAAGAATTGTTGGAAAATTCCAGCGCGTTAGGACTATTAGGAATTAAATTGGAAGGTAGATTGGCGGAACATCATAGGGTAATAAAGATGGTAGAAGAGAAAATAGCCCAAATAAAATTACCACCAACAACTAAGAAAGACGATATGACAGAAATGCTGGAAGATAGAATGAGGCAACTACGGGTTCCCTCAACGTCTGAGTTTAATGAAGTAAATAAGCAATTTAAAGAAGAAAAGGGTCCTGCCGTAGGGATAAAAGTAAAACCACCCACGTTCGATGGAAAGATACCTTGGTCCACCTACTACAAACAATTTGAGGCGGCCGCTGGGGCCAACGGATGGACAGGCAAGGATAAGGCCGTTTCTTTAACTGTGGCTTTGCGTGGAGACGCGTTGAACGTCCTGCAAACAATCCCAGCAGGACAGGAAAATGATTACCAATTATTAGTGTCTAGATTGGAGATGAGATATGGAGACGCGCATCTTCAACAAGTGTATCACGCGCAAGTGAAGAATCGTATCCAGAAGAATGGAGAGAGCCTGCAGGAGTTTGAAGCCGATGTTGCGCGGCTTGTCCAATTGCTTGCTCACGCCTTAGAATTTGAAGCTGCAAAAGTTGTGGAAGAAGAAGAAGGTTCTAAAGATCACCTAGAGGAGTTAGTACTGAGAGTTCTTCGGAAGGAAGAAAGCCGTAAGAAGAATCATCAAGAAGTTCGAGGGCCTCGTTGTTGAAATTGCGGCGAACAAGGGAACATACGACGTCGTTGCCCTAAACCAAAACAAGTTCAGCAGTCGGAAAACTAAAGGGGGTCGACGAGAGGGGGCGAACGTTGACCTTGAGTGGAGATGCCCCGGAGATCACCATCCATGCCGTAACATCGAAGAACAATACCAGCAGTTTGTTCGTAGATGGGAAGATTGCTAATCGAACTGTCCCCCTACTCATTGATACGGGGGCGACAAAATCAATTATACGCCCTGACGTTCTACGAAGAAACACGAAGCTGTTACAGACAACTACTCAACTCCGTACAGCGACGGGTGAAGTAATACCAACACGCGGAGTGGTAAAGATGAAGATCGGCATTGGAAGTGAAGAACGTGATCATGAGGTGCTGGTAGCCGACATCACTGACGAATTCATCTTGGGAATGGACCTCCTGAGAAAATTTGGTTTTACATTGGACTTGAAGGAGGGTCCACCATTAGGTCTCAGTTCGTGGTTCCAAGAACCCGAGTGGCTACAGTATTGCGACATCTCCATGGAAGCCTCAGGAGGACACTTCGGTGTGAAAAAGACTTTGGAGAAAGTTAGGGAGCGTTTTTATTGGGTCAACTGTAAAGAAGACGTGAAGGAGTGGTGCCGGAAATGCGAACTATGTGCCACTGGTAACGGACCCTTGGGGAAACGAAGAGCACCTATGAGGCAGTACAATTTGGGTAGCCCCCTGGAAAGAATAGCTATAGATATTGCCGGACCATTTCCCGAAACCGACGATGGGAATAAATACTTCTTAGTGGCAATGGACTATTTTACCAAATGGCCAGAAGCATATGCCCTACCAAACCAGGAAGCTGCGACTGTTGCTGACGTACTAGTCAAAGAGTTTTTCAGTCGCTTCGGAGTGCCAATGGAGCTGCATTCGGATCAAGGCCGCAATTTTGAGTCTGTACTCTTTGGAGAAGTCTGTCGATTGTTGGGCATTCTCAAGACTCGGACCACACCGTTACATCCGCAGTCTGATGGAATGGTAGAACGCATGAATCGGACAATGGACAAATATTTGGCGAAGGTCGTCTCCGATCATCAACGAGACTGGGACCAATACCTGCATCTGTTCCTGATGGCTTAGCGTGCATCGGTACACGAAACAACCGGTCAGTCACCAGCGTCTGTGATGTTTGGACATGAGCTACGGTTACCGTGTGATCTGGAATTTGGATGTCCAACCGCAGAACAGGAGGTAGCCGGAAATGATTATGTTGTCAACTTAAAGAAGAAGTTGGAGGATATTCACGACCGAACCCGAAACAATAGTCGAATCGCGAGTGACCTGATGAAGGCTACGTACGATGTGAGAGCCCAAGAAGGAGGGTTTCAACCTGGAGAGCTTGTCTGGTTATACAACCCGCAAAGACGTCGTGGCTATTCTCCAAAGTTACAGCGGAATTGGGAGGGCCCATACCAGGTGAAGATACGAATAAATTACTTGATTTATCGCATCCAGAAATTGCCAAGAGGAAAACCAAAGGTGGTACACTCCAATCGTCTGGCGCACTATGAAGGAAACAATAACGTAGTCCCGGATCGAGAAGATGATGCTGAGGTGGCTGTTAATACCGTAAGGCCTGAAGATGATCAGCCAACCTTTAGAGCATTTATCGCTGCGTTTTCTGGAACTAGAAAAGCCCGATTCGGAGTCACGACCGAGATGCAACAAGACCTCTTCCGGGTCCCTGGTGATTATTCCATTGCCCACTGTGTCTCCGAAGATCTCCGCATGTCCAGGGGGATCGCAGTAGTGTTTAGAAATAAATTTGGATGGCTGGATGAACTTCGAGATCAGAATCCCTCTGTTGGCAAAGCCTTACACTTCCCTGATCATGACCGCTCCATTTACTACTTGGTAACCAAGCAGTTTTACTACCAGAAACCGAGTTACGTCGACCTGTTGAGGGCATTATTGGATTTGAGGACCGAGTTGCTTACCAGGGGTATTAACAGATTGTCAGTTTCCAAACTCGGCTGTGGACGGGACCAGTTGGATTGGAGAATCGTTCGAAACCTGCTGGAAGTTATTTTTAGAGATACGTATGTGAAGATCTTAGTTTGTAGCTTCGATCCCCAGCCCGCATCAAGGCCAACAAAGAGTGTAGACTGTTATTTCTACCGTAATGGAACATGTAGTCGAGGTGAAGACTGTCGATACCGTCACGACCCTTTCTACAGAAACCAGAGAATAAAACCTGTTCTGGGACAGAACAGACTTGAAGAGGGGGGCAGTGTAACGAATAGTAAACCCACATATGACGTCATCAAACATTCTAGATATATGAGTCATCAACTGTATGACTCATTAATTAACACGTGCAAGTATGACTCATCGACACGCCTCATTGACGTCACCGACAGCTGCGTGTATGACTCATCATCACGCCATCGAATATTCTAGATGTATTAGCCATCGTATAGATATAAAATGAGATCGCGAGTAGAAGGGAGTTAGTTAATGCTTAACCGGCGTCGTGTTGAAATGTACTCTGAATAAATAAATTGTTAATAATTAGTTAATACATAAATAGTTTTTATATAAATAAGTCCTCAAATAAATTTGTAATTACCTAGCATTTTTAAATGCTTTAGTTTGTTAAATAGTTTATAGTTATAGTGTTTTTAATTAAGTGCATTGTAAATAATCTTCTCTTTATTAATAGACGAATTTAAATAGCATTTTGATTATTATTTTTAAAAGGAACGTTACAATATATTGAAAATAGTATGGGCCCCCAACACCGTTCCTTGAGGAACTCCGTATTCAATTTTTCTGGTTGAGCTAATGGTATTGTTAATTCTTACTACCTGCGTTCGACCCTTCAAGTAGCTAGAAAAAAATTGTAATGCTGTACCACGTATACCTAGGTCACTATGGCGAACGCTTTTGCATGGTCTAAAAAAACACACAATGAGACTTAGTTATTGTCCAAATGGTTATAGACACAGTTAGTTAGCAGTGAAATAGCATCCTGAGTGCATTTACCCTCTCGAAAACCAAATTCCAAGTCAGATATCAAGTTATATTTCTTCAAATAATCTGAAAGTCTTTTTTTAATAGTTTTTTGGAATATTTTTGCTACAGCAGATATTAAAGATAACTATAATTTTTAAAAATAGGTATAACAACTGCCGACTTAAATCCTTGTAGAGAAGTGCCATAATCAATCATTCTGTTTATTAAATATGCTAATGGTGAAGCTATTTCACCACTATATTAGAAATTTCTATAGCATCAGTTGGTAAAAGAAAAAATGAGTGTTATCCAAGACTTTTTTTTAATTTGATTTCTTTTTTCTTTGATTATTTTTGTATGCTTATCAATTAATTATATTAACTTAACTTGCAAAAATGCTATTACTGGCGCTTCAATATCTGCTAAATTATTAAGAAAGTCCCAATTAGTTGATTGCAAGTCCGATTTGAAGTTTTTATAACTGATTACTTTTTAAACTTTATAAAGTAATTGGTTGTACTTGCAGTAATAGGCAAGTGGATTATTGTTGGGAATGATCTGTTAAAGGTAATTGTAAGGTAAATACAGGAAATTAGTCACCACAAATTACGTGGTCGTGAATATAAAAACCATCTAGAACCACGTTGTTAATAGAATCACTAGACTACCACACTGTAATCTAATAACTGATAATAATAAATGATTCTGAGTCGATTTCAAATCCCGAAGATTTATTGCAAGTATCTGACAGAATTGCCTTTGTAGTTAGCCTTGAGTTTTTCCTTTTAATTTTATTCATACATTAAAAATCTATGCGAGTCACAGTGTCGGGCCTCGAAAAAGTTGAAATTTTGTTTTAAAACGCAATTTAATAAAAGATTGAACAATAGTACAGAACTCCCAGTATATAAAATATGTTAATCACAGCTGTCATCATTCGTCAAGGAACGACTGGAAGAATAGTATTGTCGATTTTTTTAGTTTTTTGTACAATGTACGTTGTAATTTGGTCCTGATTTATGGACTGAATAATTATTATGCTAAAAAATGAAATGTTCTTGATTACAATAATAAACTTACATTAACATTGTATAAATACTAAAAATTGGCTGTTATGATTTTTGCATCGTTCCTTAGCAAATGTACAGTATTCTGTACATAACAGTAGGTTGAATGATCAGTTTTTCAGATCAGAATTTCAGTGACTCTTATTTATAGTTACTGATGTTAGTATAGTAAACCTCAAACCGGGATTTGTTCTTTCAAAAGTGATTAAGCAATGACAAATAGGATTATCAATCTTGTAAAAGTCGGATTTAACAGTGCTAAGGTAGTTGAATGACATAATTTCCTTTTTTCCTTAAAATAAAGTAATTACCTAAAACCGGGATTTTTATTTTAAATTTAATAATTTTAATAAATCTACTTATTAATTTTAGTTAACTCTTTATAACGGCACAACTATTAATTTTTATCTATAAAAATCAAGCGTTGTTTTTAATAAACAAAAGAAAACAAAAACAAAAGATTTTGTCATACAGTAGACGCGTGTTACAATTCATTGCAGTGGCTTCAGTGAATTACATAACTAAATCCTTAACATTCAATTTAATATAAAATTTTTGAATTTAAAATTTATTATTTGTGTGTTTGTGCAGTTCTGGAGGAAAGCAGGTACGTCTTTACATAGGCTGGTCATTATTGTTATAATACCTGATTGTAAAAACCGTTATCAATATTCGGGTTTTTTCATAAATAGAAAGAAAGAATTTTTCGTAAATAAATCACAGATTAATTAATTGTATGAATATAAAATTACTTACAGGAATAGTGAGTTCAAATATTAAAAACAGCAACTTTTTTAAATACTACACCGGTTTAAGATAATCTAACCTCATTTTTCAAATCGGCTCACTTTTCAAATACGTTTGTTATCTCAAATGCATAGAAAATAGTATGCTAATCGCACATTTTGAATCCCTAACGGCCCTACACAGTAAATCCTGCATGGATGGCATAATTATATTTCCAAAAGGCTCAAAAAAATCTGTATTGTACAATAACTGACTAGAGGGGTCCGGTAGAAGGGTATTGGGTGGCAGTCCAGCGATTTCAATCTGTCTGTCTATCTGTAACACTAACGAAACAAAGTTCTAGTGTTGAAGTTCTCTTGGCCAGGTTTTGGATGACCTGAATCGTAGAATAGGGAGTAAAAGGGAAAGTTCCATATAGTTGTAATAGTAAATAACGGCCACAGATTCTTGCAGAGTTTCAGCACTTGACTTACTAGATGGCGCGTATGTAGTGAACAATTACCCGCCAAATTCAAATTTGTATTGGAATAGTATTTTTCATACACTAAATCTAGCCAAACATATTTCTAATCAGATTGTTTTCAAGAAAATATGTAACATAAGGTACATTGATAATTTTTGCCAATTAATGTAAGTATTTTGTGATTAAAACATCACAATAATTAGAATTGTTGCATTCAGAATAATTATATAATTAAATGTCTTTATATTATATAAATTATAAACTATTATCAAAAAATATAGTTAATCATTTGATATTACATATCTATCATTACAAAAAAAACACTAAAAATGTTTTTAAAGTATTTATTTAATTTATTAAGCAAAAATATAATTAATTAAATTAGTTTACTTAAAAAATATATTTTTTCACTAATAAAATCTTAACTATCTGGTTAAAACTGTTCGTGCAAAATATTCTTCAGCTTTTGATTGTTGTTAACAGCTTTTTTTGATTTGCTTCTATTAATATCTCGAACACTCCAATAATTCATTATCTTGTTAAACATTAGTAAAAATAGTTTGCTGTGTTCCTCACTGCAAAGATTAATAGTTGTTAAATTATCATTATCTATTTTGATAATATCATTTGCTAACGAAAGACTGTAAAGCAGTTTTGGGAAACACTCATTATGAAATATTTCTACTTTTTTTAGAAATTGAAATGTTTCATCTTTAACAAATTGCAATCTTTGCATTACATCCAGTTTATCGTTTTGTTTGAAGTATGTAAATAGCTGATGTTCTCCAACAAATAATTTTTGCCTATCTATTAAAATATCTTTACATTTATCGCAATTATGAATCGTCAAGAATTTTTTTGTCAAATAGCCTGCTCCATAATAAATTCCATTTTCATCAACTACTGATACTTCATCTAACAACGTTGGAATATCTTTATCTAATGACACCGTATGCACAGCTGGTAACTGTGATGTATTAGATGTTGTTTTTCACAAATTCGTTAATTTTGTTACCGTACAAGCATAATTATTGTTGCAATTAGTAGCATGAAATACTTTTGAAACTGTTGTTATATAATTATTCTCAATTCATTTACAAATCGATACAATTGACAAAACCCATTCTGCTGCCTTACATTTGCAAAAAAGTTTTCGAGTGGGTCCTAATTTAAATGTCTGGTTAATAATTTAGGTACATTATAAATCTCTCGAAGTTCAATAGTCAACTGTAATATACTTGTAATGGTTATTACCAATTCTTTTAAACAAACTGGCTTATTTGTGCCTATAAATTTTGAATTTTTGAGGTTATTGAGGTAAGAAAGTTTTCATGAAGGGAATCTTCAGAAATGGCATATCTTAATTTTATACGATCTTCCTGTAATTTAAAGCTGTTAACGCAATCAAACAACGTATCCATATCTTTGACAAAAACTGATTATGTGTAATTTGCACTACTATCTAATATACCTAAATGTTTAAAAACTAACAACGCACAACTTACAGCATCGCTCAAAATCTGAGAAGCATATTTCAGCCTCATGGCACTAAAACTAGTAACATTTTTATGTTTTGATGTTATTTTTGGAAGCATTCTCAAACGTACAGGATGTGTGGAGTCTATTGCGGCAGAAATATGTTTCCAACTAACAATTTTACCCTTATACATTAAATCGTGCTTACTTAAATTATTTCTAACTAACTTTAATAAATGAGGCGCATCATATATAAAATAGATTGTTTCGTTTTATTTTCCGATATAAAAAGTTTATTTGCGAAACTTCTGTTGGAAGAATCTTGGTCACAAATTACTGCTTTTATTATCATACCTGCCTCTGTTGCCCTCTCAATACAGTTCATCACAATATTTTACATATTTGAAGTACTTTCAGTACCTCCTAATAACCAATATCCAAGTACAAGTATCCTGTTCTTTGTAATTCCTCTTGCCATACAAACAAAAGTTGATTGTGCTAACGTATTTAAACGTGTTTCTCCATTATCAACAACGCCAACAATCTTGTCTTGACTTGTAGTTGTTCTTTCAAGCTTACTTCATCAAACATTAAAGAAATTAATCGTTCACGTTTGTCTTTAGCATTTTGAAAATACAACTTTAGGGAATCTAAAACATCATCGTTGGTTCCCGGACGTACTCGAAACTTAAACTACCAATTGCGCAATGTTCTTGGAGTTTGTAACATTCGGACAAGGACTTTGTAGGATTTTGGTGACGAATAATACCACTTTAAACAGAACTCTTTCATATCTTCATCATACCGTCTACTAAATTTATTCTTCAGGGTATGTTTTAATTGAAATGCAAATAAAGTGTGACCTTCTTTTGTTAAATACGGTCTCGACTATAAGGAATCGGCTATAAGGCTAGCCACTTTATTTTTACTGGTTTTTCTAATTGCTACGCCTTTAAAAATGCAGGGTGTTAGTATCTATCGAGAACCTATCAAGTATGTATATTCAGACTTTCTACCTTGAATGCTTACAGATTTCTCCAATGGTTGTCGTTGGGCTGCCATTTTAAGGTCTGAAATCATAGGTACAGGTAAATCAACACGTAGTTGTTGATCTAAGTCTGCAGTTTCTTGTACTGTGCAGGCCTTATTTGGTAGTTTGCTATGCTGTTCGATGCCTATAGAATAACATTAAAGCTGAACATTTGTTTACATAATTTAGGCAACCATATAGTCGCTAGATAGTCAGTACTGTTTTAATGTGAAATCTAAATTAGCTCGTAGCCTAATAAAGAACATATTTTCGTGTAGGATCACATAATGAACATCTAACCTCAAAATAAGTACAGACCAACCACTACATTCTTACCCATAATTAACTTTAAAACGTGCAAAGTACGTACCATTTACACTTGGTACAGCATGCTTGTATAATAACATTCTCGGTTGCGTTTTCATAATCTGCAAAGGCAAAAAGTGGTGGTCTACACATCCTAGGGGAGAATAATTGTTTTAAATTATACTTTCTGTATATGTTACTGAATACATGTACGTATACAGAGATACCTACATCAGACAGAATTTTAAAGAACCTGGAATCTTTCCTGAATTCTTTGCGTAATTCCAGCCTTTAAAACGACCGTCTAATTCGGATTTCACTGTTGTAATTAATTAATGCACATAGTACATACAGCTCGGTATTTTTTGAAAGTGTAAAAAAGCAATCTCCGGGTTATTTTTCTTTGTGTTTATACACGACTTCACAATACAATATTTTGTACCTTCGCCCATTTTTGCTGTATTTGCACAGTTAAATAAAAACAAAAAACAAAACTGCACGTGTTTCTGCTTTTGACAAACGACAGATAACAAAACAAGCCTGTCATCAAAGCTAAAATTGACGGTTATTGTTAAACACCTAGTGCAATAGAGGACAATATTTTCGTTTATTCGCCGAGCTTCCTTTCTTCTACTCCCTATTCTTTGACCTGAATATATACGGGTTGGGGTTATGGTCGCTAAGCCGCCATCTTGGCTTTAATGTCAAAATGACAAATTGATGGCTGCTCCGAATTTGATGTAGCTTGTTTTGATCGACTTCAAGTTTTATTTGTAATGCAGAAGTTTCTATAACATTTTTTTGTATCGCTAACATTTTGGTGTCCAGTTTTTTTTGTTTGTAATTTATTTAATTTTCGAATAAAGAAAAATTGTTGTATTTTTGGGATTTAAATGTCGTTTGTGTTTCTAATAATCTTTAAAAATAAAAAAGGTATATAGGTTTTAGTTGCGAGAGGTACTGTCGAACAGCTGGCAGTCAAAGTTTAAATTTTTAATCATCACATTGCAGCATTGGTGCGTAAACACTATATTGCTTTAGAAAAATTTAATACTTTAATAACTTTTATTAAAATCACACTTGCAAAATTTTGTAGAATAATTTTTTTACAAGTACATCTTTTATTAACATATGAAGTTTTACAAGAGCAAGTAATCACAAATCGTTCTGGAATAATATGCAAATTGTTAATGAGTTATGAAACATCATCATCAGTGTCTATACCTCTAAAGCATACTTAGTGTGAGCTGAAGATGCGTGGTTAGTCTCTCTGTAATACTTTAGGTACAAGTCTGTACAGTAATAAGATCTTTTAATATGGTGAACACATGAATGGGAAGTTGAAGACAGAGTTTCGGCTATAAACTTTCTGGAGTGAAAATAAATCCAGGATGTTAGTTTATCAAAAAACTTGCAAGGAGATCCTGGTTTTGTAGTTAACACTAGAAATTTCTCAGCATACGTTAAACACGATTTCAACACTAATTTCTTAAAGAAATGTTAACTTGCCTTAATAATTGGATTTTTTTAACCTAATTTGCTGGTGTAGCCACATCCAGTCAGAATGTGGAGTGCAAGGAGTACGTTTCACAATTTCTGTCCCTGAATTTCAAAAAGTGTATGTACTGGAATGTATAATAACCATATTTCCGATCTGTGTACAAATTTTGGAAAATGATGCAAAAGAAGACTTACGATACTATCTGAAGAAATAATGACTATGCTATCGAGTTTCGATAGCTGCTTACTCAAGTTTATTAGATTTAATTTATTTTCTAAGATGTAATTAGTAGTACACTAACGACGCCTTATACCCAGTAACAATTTGCATATTATTCCGAAACGATTTGTGATTATTTGCTCTTGTAAAACTTCACATGGTAATAAAACTTGTGAAAATACAATACTTTTATAAAGCAGTATAATGTTTACGCACCGATGCAATGATTAAAAATTGACTACCAGCTATACAGGGTGTAATCATGAAAGCTGAAAACCTTTTAAGGGGTGAAACACGAGTGTATAAAATGACCATTAATCAAGAAAAACACGCCATACACGTTTTGCCATGTTGGTTTAAATTTGCACCAAATAATAAACCCTATAAGTTATAGGGCAGCGCACTTTTATTTATTTTTATTATTAAGTTTATTTATTTTTTTAGGCAGACTTGAACAATCTGAGATGATAATGCCCTCTTCTATTTGCATTTGAAGCAATCTGCACGGTAAAAGCTATTGTAAACGTTTGTACAGTTGGTCGTTAATGTTAATTAATAGAATAGCATCACTTTGATGTTACGTTTGATTGTACTTAAATTGAATAAATTACTTTTTCAATAAGTTGCTGTGCAATGTTTTTGTACATTATTGTTATTAAACAACTTCTTTGTTTATTTTACCCTGACCATGAGTTACCTATATTCTCTTTGCTCCATTCCAATTTTAATTTAAAATGCGTACAACAGGAGCACACTTAAAATTCGAAATGCCACGTTCTCGGAAATTAGCAAGAAGCGACCACATGTTTATCAGGAAAATATGTTCTAACTTCTAAGTCATTACAGTTACTCTCCATTAGGAAGTTTTTAGTTATATTAGTTATACCCCGTAGTATAGTATACAGTGCGAGTATGAAGTCTGGAACTATCAAAATAAATCTTTTATTAAATGTTTTTGAAGAAAATCGTGGAACACGCCAATTTCTATTTTATACGAGACATATTTTAATGTAATTTATTTATTTATTTATAATAAAATAATAAAATATTTATTTCGATAGTTCCAGATTTTACTCACACTGTATACATAAATGTCCGGCAGTACCTCTCGCAACTAAAATTGATATATTTCTAAAGATAATTAGAAACGGTAAACGACATCTAAATCCCTAAGATTTTTCTTTTTTATTTGTTTAAAGATTTTTTTAAATAAATTGCAAACACAAAAGCTGAACACCAAAATATTAGAAAGGAAAAATGTCATTACATTATTTTAGTTATAACGCACTTAATGGTTAGAAATACTATAAATGTTATATAACCTTTTGTATTACAAATAAAATTTGGAATCGATAAAAAAATCTACATTAAATTGGGAGCAGCCGTTACTGAGATCCAGTAATTTGTCATGTTAGCATTAAATCCAAGATGGCATCATAACTACCATACTCCTGCAAGTCCAGCTCACGGATTCCGGACCTCTGTGTAAACCCTGAATAAGATTCTGAAGTCAAATCCGGTATAGTAATATTCAGGTCATCCAAAACGTGGTCAGGAGAAGGACTATTAAAGTTAAAGACATTATTGATCGATTAGAAGAATTTCGAAATAATTATGAGGATATTAAATATGAAATGTTGCTTAAAGGATCGTATTGAAGTAAAAAGTGAATTATTTAAATTACTTTTAGAGGAATATACAATAATCAATTTAAACCAAGGTAATAGTAGTAAAGTTGACACATTCAAGGAAATGTGAAATTACTACGAATTTTCTTGTGACCATTACCCCAATTTAGAACTCTTACTGAAATTTTCGAACACCTTTTACCCCTAAATAGGTAAGAAAGATAACCTTTTCTTAACGGAAAAATTCCTGCACTTAATAAAATTGTTTGTCGGGTTTCTCTTACCAAATAATCGAAAGTACAATCTATCGAAGCGAACTATAATTTACCTATTGATTGATCAAATGTTTTGCGACTACACGAATTATTTCCGCTAGTAGACTGCACTAAATAAAAACTTTTTAATATTTAATTTTAGAATTGGGTTATTTCGAAAATATAAGCTGGTCCGATTTACTGGTAAGTTTTTTTCGACTCTATAGGCATTGTAGAAAGTTATCTTACCAACCGTTTTCGTCGGCATTTTAATAAAAATAAAATGCTCTAGAGGAGGGGTGTGTTTCCGTTACATTCAATTGTCATATGGTTGGTGATTCCACAAACCACGATCACATATTTTTTCACTTTTTAAATGAATGGTAAACTTTTAATAAAATTAATTAATTTTTGATTAATATGAAGATCTAGTACTCTATGTCGTTTTATCTAAACAGTACTTAATAACATGGCACAATAAAAATTTAATAGAATCTCAGATTATACTTTTTTGTTTTTTGTGCTACTTGCTTTACCAGTTTCTTTCATATAAATAGAAAAGTCTAGAAGATCTGCACAATGGCAGCAATTGATGCAACTCCAGAACAGGTGTATGTAATAGGAGCCTTTAGAACTCCAATTTGTAAGATGTTGTTATAAATGTATAAATTAAGATAAAATAAAGAACGTATTTTAGGTAGCATGGATGGAGACTTTAGGCTGTTGACGGCTGAGCACCTAGGTGCAAACCTGATTCGAGATTCACTGTCAAACTTAGAAATTCCGCCAACTTTAATTAATAAAGTTTATATCGGTCAAGTCTGTATTAGAAACGTAATATAATAAGTGTATTGTCAATTGACAATTATTTTGTTTTAGTCATTTGTTACAAACGAGTTGACGCAAGAAAAGGAGATGCAATTTAAAAGAACACTTGGGCTGTGGAATATATCGTCTCTTAGTGTTATTCAAGAAGATTGCTTGTCGAGCCTGAGGTAAGGGCATTTTACAGTATTTGCTAACTGTTTACTAACTGTCTAAAATACTATTTTAGAGCGATATGTAATGGTTATAGAAGTATCAAATTCGGACTTTCCAATATTGATATTTGTGGAGGTCAAGAAGTTTGCAGTAACGTGTCGGAATTTAACTTATACGAAAAATGGGACACAAGCCCGAAACGGCAATTGAATATTTGGGATCATCCTGTAAATCAAGGTTTGGTTGTTGGTGGAATAAGCGGAAGACCCGACGACGAAGATACTCTTATATCAGGTAATTTCGTTTCTCTAATCTATTATTGATATTGTCTTATTTAATAGCTTTTCGTTAAAATTTAGATTTGGGCTTTTAAGGTAAATGTCCCATTTAGAAGCAGTGTATCAATTTTATAGTGAGAAATTATAGTATTTCTGTTTTAAATACGACGAGAGTAAAAATATTCATTGGCATAATTGCTTTGAATTAATAGTATTGGCATGGAATTTTGTTAGTTAAAAACAACTTTTATTGCATATTTTTAAATTTAAACGGCTATAAAATATAATTAAATTGTTAAATTTGTGATTAAGTAATATCCTGCTATAAGTATAATCCCGGAAAGTAATTTTACCTAGGTATCTAACACAAAAGTTTAAATATTCGTTTTTAAAATCACCTTAACTAATCACTTTCTCCCAAAAGTTTTCATTGAAAATAATTGTATTTAATAAAAGGTGCAGTAGTATACAATCTGTATATAAAAACATATGGCTGATTTGTGCCAGTTCGTTTGAGGGTTTTACTGGGACGATATACGTTTTTTTTATATTGTCGCTTTCGCTGTTTAGATTAATCAACACTACTTAATTTTTATGAATTTTTAATTTTTATATTTTTAAATGTAAAAATTTAAAAAATTTATTTTGAGACACTCGAGAAAAGTTTACTTGGAGCGCTTTTACTCTGAGATCCCAGCGTGTTAAACTTTTGGAATTACGTTTATAGACCAACTGCTTCCATCACTATTAGTAGCATCTAGGGGTTTAAGCCGTTGATATTTGCTATAGCTATTTCCAGCAGTTGTAGTTTTATATTTCAATGGTTATAATACTCAAACAATATATAAATCTTGAAATAGTAGACAAAAATCTATTAAGGTACCGACTTTAAAAGTAAATACGACATAAATAACTATAAAATACTACAGTAAATGTTTCTATAAAATAATAGTATTTTTTAAAAATCATTGATTTTATATTATAAACATACTATTTATATCTATTGTAATTAAACAATTTTGGTTTGAAACAATAGTTTCAACTTGCATAAAAACGTGCAATAATGAATTCTGTGACTGGCGATTTAAAAAATATATATTTTATAATTCAGATGTATTTGAAATACTAATAGACGTCTTCAAAAATTTTTTTTAAACAAGATCGATTCTAAATTTTATTTTCATAATTTCTTAATTTATACGCGTGCGGTATTTAAAAGTGCTACCATAAATTAATTCCAAATGCTAGAAATAGCCATAGTACATGTCGGCGGCTGCAGCCCTTATTGTCTACCCTTCCATCATTCATCATTGTGTGTTTAATATTGGAATTGCTCTGATGTATAGACAAACCCTTGCTTGCCGCCATAGTCCCCCTTTTACGAGTTCTACAAGACGGATTTCCTAATCGTTTTTTATAGGCTTTGACTTTATATTTTCTTTAGTCTTTAAATTTTTAAAACCATACATTTAAAATATTCTATCCCTATTTAAAACACCAGTTTATTTTTGTTTTAATTTAAAAAAAATAAAAATAAGAATTTCCTTAAATGGTACTGTTTTTTTCTGAAGCTAATTAAATCAATTTTCATATTTGTGAGACAAAAATTGATATTAAAATAATAACGGTTCCAATGCCACCGAGTTCTGTAATGCTACTGAGTTTTAACCAATTGATTTTGTTGAAATAATGCCCGACTTCATCAAAAGTATTATTGGAAAACTAAAAATTGATAGAGGCTTTTGTCGTCGATATGCAAAGCCTCAGTACACTTCGTCGTGGTGTTGGATAGGCACGTTAAGCAGTCGGTCCCGACAATCATACAAATACCTACCTGTGGTTGTTAAAAGTAACACCGCCCTATATCACACACAAAAACTTTGTGCAAATTGGTAATATGTCACATTCTGGTCAGAGCCATATTATAAAACTTAAATCCGTTTTGTACCAACTAACTTTGGTATTTAATTTTTTTCCTATTACGCTTCTTAAGATAAAGTGTAGGGGCATCTTACGTGAGCCACCCAGTACATTAACAGTATTATCGTTCATCTAATTGTTTCAACACATTTTTAAATATTTTCTAAAAGCAAAAGAAAATAAGCAGCTAGGGAATCGTTGGTAATAGTATATTACATAACGAGTGTGTGAGTCCGTACGAGTGAGAATGTTGCACGAGCCAAAGATAAATGCGAAAACCTGGCACGAGTACATGAAAAACACTTTCCAACGTGTTTTATACACTATTTTTTCTACCACCACAAAGATTTTTTCCGAAATTAGCAAATTTGAAATAAATTAAGATTTTTGGTTTCGTACAAATTAATTTCATCAAAACACAAGATAACAACAATATTAAGCTTTATAATAATTAATATAATTTAATATACTATTATAGCGTCGGTCAATCAATTGTTTCAACGCATCTCATCACTAAAACTGGATCTTTTTTATTAAATTTTTATTTTTTCGTATCTTACATGCATTTTTTGTTTATTATGATCACAACTTGTTAATTATATAATATTCCGATTTTTTTTATACTTACGTATTTTTATCTACCTGTACTGATTTACTATATTAAAAAGAATTTTAAAAAATGTCAAAAATGTCAATATACGCTGATATTTAACCAATGAAATTTTATGTATTGGAACATTGAAAGGATTTCATCAAGATGTCTGAACAAAACAGGTCTCTTCATAACGTAGTATGGCTGAGAAAATATTATATTTTATTTATCTATTTATTTATTTTTGGGCGAGGAATCAGGATGGCGGAGCATCCTTCGTACCTCATGGCACCGATTGCTATGATCATTTGGCCGACCTTACTAGAATTTAGCCGAATCTGGGAGAATTCCATCCCCAGTAGGGATGGAACTCATACCGATCAGGGGGAGCCCTGGTAGATGAGACCGGTGTGGGCGGATTCGAATCTCGCCTGGGATAAGGTCAATTATGGTCACCAAGGAACCCGCTGCTTGACCGAGGTCAATTATGGTCACCAAGCAACCCGCTACATGACCGAGGTTATGTATGGTCACCAACGGAACCTGCTGCTTGACCGAGGTCATTTATGGTCACCAAAGGAACCCGCTGTTTGACTGAATCTCAAGTGCGGCGAATCGAAGTGAGGTTTACCCTGCTTTTGGGCTAATGGGAAACTGCAAGCCGCCAGGTAAATGTGTTTAGGAGCTATCCCGACCACCCTATGATCCGGACTGCAGCCGGGCACAGTGATTGGGAGAAGCTCTGAAAGCCATTACACTTAACGTGTATAACGTGTACACTTAGTCTATAACGTGTAGACTTAAACGAAGCTCTGTCGAGGGCCCACCAAGCCTAAAATTGGTAGATCGGGATGGCAAAACCATTAAAAAACCAAGGCTCGCCACAATTAAGGTTGGATTCGATCGGGCAGTGGTCCCACTTTGCAAGAGCGCATAGCTGGGGAATAGTCCTATTGCTGGACGAGGTACTTCGGTACCGGCGTGTGAGCACGTGACGTAAGTCAATCGCTCCGGTACTATGCCTGCGATAGCTAGTAGAGGGTGGATAGGCAACCTCGCTTCGACCAGTGAGCTGATCTGGTAGCAATTGCTGTACTGCCGGTTATGCAACTTGCGCGCGGATTGGGCGTATCCCAATCACTTCCTTCTGGAAGGGAACGTGGGGGTATGTTCACACGGGTACCCCACGTAAAACAATCATGACAATCAAATCCCCAGTAGGGATTTTTAACGAGCCAAACATCGCATTGACACGGGACCTACAGTTTTACTTTCTGTCTATATTATATTTATTATTATAATTAAATAAAGTAATGTGTTATGTAATAGTAGTGTTCGGCTTTAACGGCAAAGCAATATCGTTGTATATTAAGACAGTTTAGATTATTTCTGTTTCCTGTATTTTTGTATCTGTGTTAAATTTTAAGTTTAAACGATGTAACAAAGCACCAAACCTTTTGCCGGTGTGTGGCAGGTCATTAAGGGTATATAGGCTCTGTTGACCTAGTACCCCTGCTAACGAATACTTGGTTTTGATGTAAGCCGACTTAATACTTGCACATCGGCAGTGTTTTTAAGTTTTGTTAGTATCATTTGGGAAACGACTGAAACGGGTCGAAAATAGATTTCCCTTATTAACGAAGACACGCGGGATCGTGCGTTGACAATATCGCCGTATCATCGTAACAGCAACCGTTTTGTTAATTGTATGGTTAAAATTTATGTAGAAAATATTTCTTTGAATGAATAAACTCTTGTCTTTAAGGTATATAGTTAGTGTAAATAAATAAGTTGAGTGTATTTGTGTTTACGTTTTGTATCAATCAACCAACCATCGATCAAAAACATTGTTTTGGGATACGAATCCTACAAGTAGATTGATATAGACTGTGTTTTCTTTATAAAATACTTCAAAATTACCATTATTATTCAATTTACTTACTATTAAAGAAACGACATCTAAATCTAGATAAAAGATCAATATATTTAGAAGAAAAGTTTGCAAAACATCAGTAAATGGTTTCATAGACAGGGTTTATGATACGTTTCAAGTGCAACTTTCCGTACATATGTTGTAAAATTTTTGCACGACGCGTGCAAAAATGTGTTGAGATTGAGAGATGTGCTGAGATTGTTGTTGAGAAAAATTGTCGTGTTTAGATGTCCTTTCTTTAATAGTAAGTAAATTGAATTATAATGGCAAGTTTGGAGTATTTTATAAAGAAAACAACACAGTCTGTATCAATCTACTTGTAGGATTCGTATCCCAAAACGATGTTGATTTTGATCGATGGTTGGTTGACGTATAAAAATGTCAATTTCCTGGTTTCTAAATTTGCGTAATATATTACTTTTGTAGGTGGTCGTAGGAAAATGAGTTTTACCCGCAAATATTCAAAAATATGTAGGCTACACTACATGTCTGTATTATCTCATTCTTACAGTCGTATTTTCGAGATTATATGAAGTATATGAGCACCGAGAAGGCAAAAATATGAAATATATTCTTTCCCTAGTTGTGGGTTACATGATGAAAGTTTTTCAATTTTACATACTTTTAAATTTGTGATTAATGTAACCGATAGAATTATATTTTTACTAACATGATTTTGTTTTACTACAGGAGAGCGATTTGCACGGGACTATAATATAGGTCGCGGCGCTCAAGATCGATGGACGATGGAGTTAATTGAAAAAGCACATGCAAGTTTCCGCGAGCATGGATTCTCTAGCGAAATTATACCTATTCAGGCTGTCGGTAAAGTTTCAAAAGATGAGATGGTTGTTAGCAGACTAAATGAAAATCTTCGCAGTTTATATTGCTGTTCAGCTCTCATGTCTGCTTCTAGAGAATATTACGTATGTATATTACGTATACAGTGTTGCTGTTTTTCGTTTTAGATCTCGAAGTAAATTTCTTTTCTAGTCTCCTACTATTACATCGAGTAACTCGGCTATGTATGCAGATGGAGCTGCCTTGCTTGTACTTAGCAGTCGTCAAGGATTGGAAGCTACTAAGAAGTTCCCTTTGGCAAAAATAACTAGTATTGTAGAATTCAAAGTAGCATCAAAAATGGACTGTGAAACAGCACAAATTTTTGCTATAAGAAAAGTTGTAAGTTCGCTTATATTATCATAGTTTTAGTTTATGAATAGTCTTCTTAAGCGGAATTTGTACATTATAGTTTCATGAGGCGCAGTGGAATGCAGAAAATGTTGATCTCTTTGAAATTTACGAACCGTATGCTGCTCAACCAATAGGAATTACGCAAGCCTTGAAAATAAATCCACTGAAAGTTAATGTTAGCGGGGGGACAGTGGTATTTGGAAATCCCATTGGTGCTACAGCCGCTCGAATGGCTGTGACATTAATTCATGATTTACGTCGCACAGGTTTATTAAAAGGAATTGTCAGTCTCTATACAGCTTACGGGCATGCTATGGCTATGGGTATAGAAAGATGCTAGAAAGAAGAAACATCTCATTTTTTTCTTCTTAAAACAGTATTTGTGGTTATTTGTATCAACGTTGCCATTTGCATTTAAGATATAAATTCGTATTTTACTTTTCATTTTTAGCAGAAATAAGTCAAATTGTGAAGTATATTAAGTATAGTTAAAGTTGTTTTCAATAAGTTTTTGAAGTTTCAATAAAGTTAATTTATCTTGTTTTATTTATTTGTTTTTAATACAGGCAGAGTTATCGCCTATGTCGATATTTACAACTAGCCTTAATACAAAGTTTTTATTTTTAAATCTTATACTTGCGTAAGTTACATACAGTTAGCATACAGCTTGTGATTTTGTGGTGTATTATAGGTTTTCCATAGAGCTGTATGATCAGGACCAATAAGTATTTTAAAAATATTAATTATTTCCAATATATATTTACTTATTCACAATTATTATATTGTTAAAAACAATTTAAATTTGATCACTTGGGCAGTTTGTTATGAAAAACCTAATATTGTTAATAATTTGGTAAAAAAATCCAATTTAAAATCGCAAAATTTAGTTCATGTGTACCGAAAATAGTGACAGTAAGGATTAGTGCGGTGTTGTAATGTATTTAGATACAAGTATCTAGAACAGGATCTAGATACTTTTATGGTATCTAGATACATATCTAGATACTTTTAAATTTTGTAACTGTATCTGGATCTAGATACATTTTCTGTAGTATCTGTGTATCTTTATTGTGCAGATACTATTTTCATATTTTTATAATACAAAAACCATCATAAATGAAGTTGATGGAATGTTAAATTTATAATATAACCGAAATAAACCGCCGAACATAAAACGAATACAACTATTTTTTTATTATGTAATTGCTTTGAAATCTACTAGAAGTTAATCACCTCGCTAAACAATTAGAGTCACTGCATCTAGTCGCCTAGGCCGCGCTGGTCGATCAGAGTACCGCAAAACGTCGCCATATTGGGGCGGAGAAGGGTGATTTTTAATAATGGACAAATTAAAACCAAGTTTTACGTATTTGACATATTAGAGGTTTGATCTTTCAGAATAAGTAAAACCTTTTAAAGTAAGCGTGAATTTGACTAAATGCAATACGATACAAATAATCAACAATTCCGTGCTTCTTTTGCCCCAATATGGAGGCGTTTTGCGGTACTCTGATCGACCAGCGCGGTCTAGGTGACTAGATGTAGTGACTCTATAAACAATTAGAGTTACTACATCTAGTCAGCCAGATCAAGTTGGCGTATCAGAATACCGTAATCGACGTGCAAATATTGGGGCAAAGGAAGTGGGAAATCTAGTAATTTGTAAATTAAAATCGCATATTACAACTTGGGGTTGTCAGAATGAAAACTATATAGAAAAACCTTTTAAACTAGAGGTGGATTTAATTAAGTTCAATGGGGATAATAATAATAATTGACAATTTCGGGCTTTTCGTCCTAAACTGGGGTCGTTTGTGGTACTCTGATCCGCCAGCATGGCCTGGCTGACTAGATGTAGTGACTCTAAGGTATAAACAATGGATACTATTACATAATATGATTGTGTGAGGAAGACGCATTCTTGTCCGTCCAGGGCAGTGTTCTCAGCTGTATCATAATTATTGCACTATCACAATTTCAGATATGGAGAGAATTCATGTAATAAACAGAAATCATTCTTTATTACATGATGTAATAGTTATTTAATATTTACGTAATAAGTCTGGAATGTATATTTTACTGAACTTGTAGATAAGTACCATGACAAGCCATACGTGATCCTCTAAGTCTGCAAGTACAGTAAAGGGCTATGTTACACACATTCCTATTTTTTTCTGTCAACAGTCGATTTGAGAACTTTTAAAGTAAGAACTATCCTCATGAAGTGCTTTTGAAAATGTGATTAGGAGTAAGTACAATCTATTCGGTTACATAAAGGAACTAAAAGCAACCAGATTTAGCGACTTTTATGGTGTAATAGTACTAGGAGCTTGCAAAATTGTTATAGTGTGAATCGTACCAACACCTACTTTAAAATTAGGTTACCAGAAATAAATCTAGGCTATGATTGTTTCTGTTAAAGTGGTAAAACATTTTCTCGGTTTGCAAAAAATGAAAATTATTGAAATTCATTCAAGTTATTAATCTTCTGCACAACACAACACCAAGACTGAGGATAAAAATTCTACACAAGTAGCATGTTTGGAATGCTTTAATAATGATTTATTTTATATTTTTATTAAAATATTAACGCAAGTTAAGTGCGAGAAGAACACATAATAATTCTAAAAATGGAAAAGTTTGAATACACATTATACTTATCTTTAGATACTAGATTCTGTTTAATAATTATCCATTTTTAATGTGTATAAATTTTAATAAATATTGCTGTCCTAGACTACTCCTGTAATTGATGCTTAGTTAAACAACTATTATCGGTATAAAATATCGACTACGAAGTTCTTATTTTCGGGGTGATTACAGTAAAACAATAAGTATCTACAAATATGTATCTAGATGCATTATGTGAGACTTTGTATTTGGATCTAGATACTTCACAGTAAAAGCATCTGTATCTGTATCTAGGTACCTTTTTCTGATAGTATCTGTATCTTCATCTAGATACACAAAATGATGTACCTGTTACAACACTGGATTAGTGTATGTAATTAAATTTGTAGATAATAACATTGACCAAGACTATTTAAAACAAAAATATTGTCAGTGACTTTTAAATATTTTAGCCATTTTAGAGATTAAACTTACTATTAATTTGAATATTATCTATTTACCCA
Organism: Agrypnus murinus; assembly: GCA_929113105.1. NCBI lineage: Eukaryota > Metazoa > Arthropoda > Insecta > Coleoptera > Elateridae > Agrypnus > Agrypnus murinus. Next base: position 3,894,683 of record OV816023.1, on the reverse strand, counting down.
ACAACTGCAGTAGTAAGGTCAAAGGATTTATAGTGAAAAATTCATTAAAGCTGCTATATTAAAATGCGGCAAATTTGAAATTAAACAATTACCTGTCAAATATGACAAACTTCATAGATCAAATGAAAAACTTTTTCTTCAGAACTTTAAATAGATAAATTGAAATTGTGAAATTATTAATATGTACACTGAAAGAAATTTCAGTGTTTATAACAAAAGCCTTTACTTTCGACGTTCAAATAAATGCAATTACTCTAGAGTTTAAAAAAAATGCAACCGCGTTTTTTTAAAAACTGAATCTTTTAAATGCAGGTATGTTAAATCTCAAGAGGATTGGTATTTAAAATAAAAATGCTTTACTTCTAAAACAAAATATAGGTTTGTAAAACAAGGTATGTAGTAATTCATTTTGCTTTGGAATCAAGACTTATTAGACATATTTCTCAATTATAAGTTGCATTGCTTTTGATTGATTTATAAAATCTTTGAATTGAAGTGTACGTGCTCTTGTTATACATAAAAATGATAACTACTTTTAAAGTTAATAGGGGGTTTTAATTCAAGTGCGTGCGGTTTTGAAATAAAAATATAAGTTGTTACATGCACAAATAAATGTTTTTGAAATAAGATATTTGGCTTTGTTTCGACAGCAACTCTTCTAATTTGAGTGAATTCGGCATTTTCATTTAAATCGGTAAAACGTGCACACGGTTAAATTTATTAGTCGTTGTTTTACGTACCGAACATACTGGAAGGAAATTCGCAACTAGTGTTTTTTTTACTTATTGCAGTTCTCATACAGGCGTAGCCTAATTACATGAGAAGCAACAATTGGATACCTTCACTACAAAAACTAAATTAGAATAAATAACAGAACATTATAGTAAATTTATAAATAACATAAAATAAAATAAAATAAAACCGCAAAGGAATTTCAACATAACAACCAAAATAATGATAAAATAAAGACTGGAACAGGTCGTAAAAATGTGTAATCATTTAAAAAATGTTGTGACAGTACATTATGTAGTTCGTTTATCTGTAATGATAAATCTATATCCAAAGCTATATATAACTGGTTTACTAACTGCTGCATATTTATGATGGGAGCCTTCTGTGAGTACCTAGTCAAAGGTATATGGAAAACAGTTTTAGAAGATCTTACCCGTTGGTTCGGGACTCTTAGATGTAATAACGACAAAAGGTATGTGTTGGGTCTTTAAATATTTTACTTAAAAGTACCCATTTTTTCTAAGTCGGCTTCGGTCGATGTATTGTCAAAAAATTTATATATATGTAGATCGGTGTTTTGTTTTTATGAAAACTGTCAAGATAATTATTAATTTGTCATGTAACAAGTATAATAGAATTTTGCAGTTAAAGAATGCAAGAATGCATGAAGAAGATTGAAATACTTGATTTCAAAGTTTATACAGTCCACAAGAGCTATCATTTGGTCCAGTCAAGCGGATTTGGTAAAAGGCCATAGAATTATTTGGTTTATTTCGTATTTGAAGACGACGACCGGTCTTTCGTGTGCTGCAGGCAGCAGCCAATGGAATTTTGGACTACCTTGTACTAGTTCCAGTCTGGAATACAACGATGGTTTTGGCAGAAATCAGCAATTCTATAACTTGGTCAAGTTAGATGAGCTGTCAGTCTAGTAAGTCCGTTCCTGTTATTATTATTAGTCTGGCTAGATATTTGTTTTATTTCTGTGTGTGATCTTTATAAGTTTGGCTAGGAAGGTTATTCTTTTTTTAATTTAAAAGAAAATGTGTGATTTAAATAAACTTAGGTTAAAATGCGGTACTATTAAAAGTCAACTTACAAAACTTAGAACTTTTGTTAATTCAGTCGATCCCAGAAAACTCGATGATTTGAGTGCAAGTCAAAAAATTTGATTTAGACTTTTTTTTAAAGAAAAATTACTTAAATGATTACAACCTTTAACAACCTTTAAAATAAATGTGGTACGCGCGCTAATGTTTCTTCGTAGCGCAGTTAGTTAAAGCGGGGTGATAATAAAGTCGCTGGTCGCTATAGGTTTGATTCCAGGTCTGTCAGGTAACTTTATTAATATATTTTTTTTAAATACAGATTTAAAACAATTTTTCTTTCCGAAAATATTTTCCGCATAATCTTAAAATTGCAATTCTATCCGCATCCGCATGTTGCGAACGACTAAAAACCAGAATGCCATTTGAAATGTTGAAAGATATTAAGTAAAACTGATGATTTTGTAGCATCGACGATCTGACTAGGTTGTTAAGTACTGAATTACAAAATCACTGAAAATTTAATTACATAATTAGTCTCTTTCTTTGGATGCCGTCACAGTTTCTGAGGTTAACGATCGCCATCGCATATCTCCATCTATCACGCGCTGTATCTATAAGCGTTTCTCTGTTCATCCCCAACCAATTTCTTATATTTCTCATCCAAGATGTTTTCCTTCTTCCTCGCGCCTTCTTTCCTATCTGTCTTAAAACCTCGTCATTGCGCACTCTTTGCGTCCAAGAGATTTTTAGCATTCTTCTATATGCCCACGAAAGCTGCTAACCGATTAGGGACATGACCTTTTTGAGGGTTCATGTTTCCCAGCCATACAATAAAGTTGACCATACATAGCATTTTAGAAGACGCAATCTTAGATTACATAATTAAATTTGTGAAATATGGTTTTCAGGAAAAAGGTTGAAAAATTACTTTTAACCATTAGAAAGTAACTAATAGATATTGGTCAATTTTAAAATACGTGCAATATTTCGGAAAAAGAAAAAGTTATCTGCGAGCTGGAACCAAAGCTAGGTGGAAATTTAAAAAGGGGGATAAAATTCTTGGAACGATTTTATAGTAGTATTACCTAAAATCTAACCCACATTTTTACTTACTAACTATAGTGGAGGACCGTTAGGTAAAAAAAGATCGTTATCTCGGAACCGATTAAAACTACTCGGATTTTCATTACCTGTTCTTTTTTAAAATCTTGTGAATATAAAATACTAAAACCTTTATAAATTATAAATTGATGCTCAGATGGGAAACTCGAAAAACCTAAAAATTCTCCAAGTGGTCTAGTACTGGTTGCTCGATCATCTCAGAACAAGATATTTTTTGTGTTATCACACGTATGTATTGGTAGTTCGAAACTAATTTATATTTGTTACTTTTGGTTTAAATAAGGCACCCAAATTGCTTTTCATATATTTTTTAGAAAAGCGTTTGTCAAGATTTGGTTCCAACAGACAAAATTGCGACAAACTAAATGCCGCAACAATTATTGTAGTCGTTGTCTTTCTTACTAAACTATCAAAGTATAAAACTACATTTACAAATGATTTGTGAAGAATAATGCATATGTTTTCTCCACTTTTCTCCATTTTCAAGAGCATTTTCCTTGCAGCGAATGCATCCCCTTACAGTTGACATAAGCATACAATTATTGCATTTCATTAATTTAGATTGTTTAATCTTGTAATATTCAACTGATTTTGATCTTCTCTTTTTTGTCTTCTTTTATTTATTTATTTGAAAGGAGTGCTAACAGGAAAAATCCCAAGAACGCACTCACTATGCAAACATAAAAAACATACATAGAGTACAAACATTAAATTATTAAATAAGAGTAAAAAATTATAGATATTTTCATTAATTTATATGAACAAATTTATGTAATCTTTACTAATGTAAATGTAATATAAAGTATATTTTTAATTATATATTATGTAGACGAGAAAAACGTAAATTTCACAAATGAAGTCGTCTTACTTGCTTCTTAAAGGTTGATAAACAGTACATAAAAGGATCAATAGAATGGCAGAATTGATTGTAGGTACTCGTACCTACTCGATTAATCGGGGACTGCTTACATGAATTAAGTAGGTATGGCAGCGCTTGGCATACCTCCCACTCTTCTTACTTTTGGCCACGCCTGCTGCTCTCTGATTGGCTATCCCCTCTCCTGTAGACACGCCTACTGTTCTCTCATTGGTCGACGGCCATCTTGGATGACACGCCTACTGTTCTCTCATTGGCTGACGGCCATTTTGAAAACAGCTACTGCGTTCTGATTGAACGATCGCCATTTTGAAAACGCCTACTGCTCTCTGATTGGACGATCGCCATTTTACCCTTTCCCGCCTCTACGGGAATCTGTATTACCGACAACCTGTGTACTACTACTACTAGAGGGCGTAATATGTGTACTGTCAATAGAGGGCTTCATGAAGAAAACTGTATTACTCTCCCTCATCTCTCATGCTCATCGTTCTCCCTCTCTCATTCTCTCTATTCTTCTCTCTCTCCTTATCGGTCTCTCCTCTCTAACTCTCTCGCTCTCGCGTTCTCTCACTCTCTCCTTCTTGCTCTCTCCTTCTCCCTACTAATACCTACAAGTTATTGACTACCTTTCTCTCTCTTCTTCTCACTCACTCTCTCCTGCTTGCTCTCTCCTTCTCTCTCTCTCTCGTTCTCTCCTTTTCGCTACTAACACCTACAAGTTATTGACTACCTTTCTCTCTTACACACACACACAAACAAACACACTACTCGTAGACACGCCTACAAGTATTTTCTACCTCCTTTCTCACCGCTCACTCTTTCTACCTTTTCTAGAAATAATACAAATAATAATTATTATAATTTTTATTATTGTTATTATTATGATTACACTGACAGCAACAGCAGATGACAGCCTGAAGACATGTTGAAGACGTCGAGAGGCTGACGGAACCACAGCAGGAACGGTGTTTACTGACCTCTGCTTTCTATTTGAGGCTCCAAGGGCTGTACCAGAGAAAATAGAGCGTTAAAAAGGGGTTTATTGTAAACATAGTATGCGTTGTTTAATACCTTATCTGTTTCAACAAACATGCAGTCCGCATATCCTCCTGTTTTCCCCAGGCACACCAGGCCCAGAGAAGACGTTTTAGCTGCAAGCTTCTCATTGAGATCCTTCACTGTTTGATCAGTCAACCTTTCACAGAGCCGCTTAGGTAAAAATGTAACATGACTGTTCGTTACAATAACCACACTGCGTCGTTTGTCGCGACAACAAACAATCTTGAATTGTAATATCTCTGCAATTTCTTTTATTTTGTAATCACATAACTTATTGATCGGCTTCTGGCTACCGGAAGGCTTGTTCAATTGCTGCATTAACAAATTCATTTTCTAAACAGGTAACAAACACACAATTTAGATAATAATAATCATCTATTTAAATATAACATACCTGTTTGCTGTTGTCGATGTAAAAAAAATCACTATTAAAAATAACTAGTACAACCGTGTAACTATTACTGCTTTGATCGTTAAATAATAATAATAACTCGAGAGACGCTGTTGACACTGCTGCTGGTGACTGTAAAACTACTAACGCTACGAGATTTAGTTTTTCGGTTTTATACCCTACATCCTATGCAGTGCACTCGGGCGGACGCGTCATTAAACCACGCCTGCGTGTTGTAGGATGTTGCACCATACCGGACTGCAAGTTTCAACACGATTCTGTGATGACCATGTTCTTAAAATTGCTAAGATTTATTACCCTACCAAAGCCGTCGACGAGGTTGAGTAATTAACATAGCGCACAGTAAGCTATGCAGTATTTTCAGAAACAATCAATCACGGTGACTTGTCCTCCGACAGCAGATGAAGGGAAATCCGAACCTGCTTTTCGAGTTTTATCCTGTCACAGTGCGTCTGTATCATATTAAAAAAAACGATTTCGTATTAGCATCGAACGATTTAAAAAATATATTAATTATTACCCCCAATATCTCTTGCAAATGCTTTTGTATATAATAGTTTAATTCTCAAATTTATATTAATAGCTATACGCAAGAATCTTTACCTAGGCGTACACCCTTAAAATATAAAAGTTACCTGGTCCCTGTTAAAAATACACTTAATCGTTTTAAATGAAAGCGTTATGCAGACCTTTCTAGTCCTAATAATAATTATTATTTCCTACGATAAAGCAGCATCGAAATTTATTACAACTGTTAGCATCTTTCTTAAAACCGTAAAATAATTAATTTATTAATTCGTAAATTTATTACCCTTACTATTAGCTACAATCGACAATTCTAAAGGACGAAACTGAATGCGTGTGATGCTTTATTAATGAAATATTATAATATGATATTCTTGACATATTCTCTTCAAATATATATATATATATATATTTTTTTTTTCAGGAAGATAAAGTTTATTTTGAGTTTATTATTATTCGTATCGAGGCTTCTAACATAATTATGACGTAAAATATTAACATTATGACCCTAATAAATATCATATTATATGGGTTTTTTGTTATAATGTTCATTCACTAGATTTAATACCTATTATTAGAAATAAATTGCATTTATTATAATAGTTACTTTATAAAAAGCTCAGCCGTCTACTATGTTAAAGGTTGAAATAAAAGGTACGCTTAGGTAGAGGGAGGTGATCATATATCTGATCAAGTAGACAAGGGTGACCTTGATTTTTTGAAAGATTTATAGCCTAGGATTTGCCATATAATGAGCAGCTGCAACCCTCTGGACACCTAGAATTTATAGGTTTCTTCGTAAACCGAAAAACACACCTCTGTCTAATTGCATTAATCAGGTAGCCTGAAAGCAAGATAATGTACTTAATAAAGTAAGATTTTATCGGTCAGTTTTTAGGGTGTTAGAATAAATGCCCATGCTTTTCTATGCCCATGTCTGATTTTAAACAATCTCTTGCTACAAGTTTTCATTTTAACAATTTGATTTTTTGAATTTGCGAAAGGTTTTATGTTTTTATGACAAAGGGTCGATGAACTATTTTCTGGCATGTGTTATTACATTAGAACAAAGCCAGTAATATGACAACCTTTACTGTATCAAGCTTTACTTCGAAGTTATATTTCTAATAATGAGCAAACACACAGAGATAAGTTACAAAGACTCGAATTTTTCCTTTATAATTCTAAAGTTAGGTACATAGAAAAAGCTTAAATTAACAACATATAATCTGATTTATTTTGCGTCAATTTTTACCGTCACGTAGCATCCAAGCTTTTATTTTTAAATTAAGGGTTAAGAGAGAGAGATGCAAGAAAGATGTATTCCATTTATAAATGTTTACCTTGCTAAGGGTTTCAATTGATATATTTCGTTACTTATATTTAGAGGAGTATAACCTTTTATCCTTTATTAATTTGCATTAAAACGGATCTTTCTTTGACTTTGTACAAAGCAAATAATTAATTTATAATATTTAATAACTTGTATTGCATTCAGAGGTTATTGTTTATTTAAAATTAACAACATATAATCTGATTTATTTTGCGTCAATTTTTACCGTCACGTAGCATCCAAGCTTTTATTTTTTAAATTAAGGGTTAAGAGAGAGAGAGAGATGCAAGAAAGATGTATTCCATTTATAAGTGTTTACCTTGCTAAGGGTTTCAATTGATATATTTCGTTACTTAGATTTAGAGGAATTTAAAACTGGGGATTTTTTTTATGAGAATCGACGGCATTTATTAACAAAACTGTTTTAGCTCTTTTTACCTGCCTGGTATTCTACGATCAGATAACGCTTGAACGCCCCGAAATCAGAATAATAAACATGTTTTTATTTTACGTTACTCGCTGTGTAGATCATATCATTAAACAAGATGAAACAAGCATGAGTGATATAATTAATTAGTTAAATAAACGTTAACGTCTCAATGTTACTACTAACACAATATGTACCAAAAAGCTTTTTACTGGTACCCCATTGAAAATCACGCATAAATAATAATAAAAACAATCAAAGAGAACGAACCTTCTTAAACATCTACCAGTAAGGGGTGATTTTAAATTTAAAAACAGCTATACTTTTAAAATCTAAGAATATGTACCAAGGGTAGTTGGTTAGACCCATCTGTACATAAATGTAAACACCTGCGCTGTCAATTAACACTTATCTATGGGTCAATCTAAACGACTATATATGTCTGTACCATCAAATGCGGCGTAGTAAAGGGGAAAAAACAATTTCTCGTAAGGTTACAACTTGCGGCTGTATGTCTTAATTAAATACACCGTACAGTTTGATTTACGATCTAATAATAAATAACGACGGTCAGTTTGAAGGGTTTAAAATAAACCTTTTCTATGCCCCTGTCTAATGCTGCCCACCTGTCTTTTAAATAGTTTTACATTCAATCATGCAGGTTAAAACAGGATAGAACTCGTATATATTGTGTATTTCATTTAATTATTATGCAGTCGTATTTACGGGAACCTGTCTCGACAGGATAAAACACGCAAAAGGATTTAATCAAGAGTGTATAAAAGCAAAAAAACGGTATCGCGAGAAGTCACTTGTGTTCGAGCTCGTTACACAGCTATTGTCGCGTTGCGCTTTGATATTATTCTACTTTGTGATTGTTTGATTGTTAGTGATTTTATTGTACTTTGTGTTTATTAGTGACTTATAAAAACATTGTGTGTTCAAGCCGACTTCAGTCAAAATCTACAACAGCTTTTAGTCAGCCGAAAGGTAGGGTTTTTATTATTGTCTATTACCTTTTGTTTGTTAACAATAATACCTAATTCAAAAAATCAAATACGTTGATGTATGTTCGTTGTACCCCTGGGTATGCAAATACGGGAAGTTTCCCATTGGACATCCTGAGATATACACAGGTCAGGAGTATGACACGCTGGTTAACGAAAAAGGGCTAGATAACACCTACGGTGTTATTAAATGCACCATGTTACCCCAGCAACAGCTGTTTCATCCCGTTTTACCACTGAGACTGCATAATAAATTACTATTTCCTCTCTGTAACGCTTGTGCTGTAGATCTACATCAGGGAGAGTGTTCTCATTCGGAGAAAGAAAGAGTTATAAACGGCACTTGGGTTATTGATGAAGTTCCTTCTTTCAAGCAATACTCCCAGCTTTAAGTTAAAATTGTATAATAGTATTTAAGTGATTATGCAAGTGCAGACTGTGTAAATTCACAACGAATAAATATCTTCTTGTACTTAACAATAAACTGTGTTTATTTTGTAACTTGGGCTCCGTCTTTTGTGTTTTTAAAAATAAAGTACCATTTTTAAAAACGCCCTTCTACGACAAGAAACGTTAATTCGCATGTACAGAACGTGGTTTGTTCCAACATCGTCATACTATTAACTTGTTGCCTGATAAATGTGATTTCATTTTTTCAAATGTAAATGTGTTACACCGTATAGTGGATGGATTGCTGCAACTGAACGTGCACGTGACAACCTTGCTGCCGGTTTTCCTGCGGGTTTGGTGCGTTATCTGGATTGGAAATTAAAGGGTAGTAATTGTTATATATTCAATTGTGAATAGTTATATAAGTTTGTAGTAGACAATGAGTAGTTGTAATCATATATTATGTTATCTGGATTGGGAATTAAAGTTTAGTAATTGTTATATATTTAATTGTGAATAGTTATATAAGTTTGTAATAGACAATGAATAAATAGTTGTAATCATATTATGTTGTTTTAATAAAACCATAAAGAATTTAAAAACTTTATTCTGAAAAATCCATTACATGAGTTTTATATAAGTAGTATACATTACTTAATGCACAATAGCACAGTGAATGATGATGATAAAAGCATGGTGGAAGCATAGCCTGTAGAGCTGGTTCCTCTGGTAACTCCACCACCGGTTGTGATACGAAACGTCGAATGTAGTTGCTCTTTTCAGATCCCTTCACGTAAACGGTATCCGCCTGCTGAGTCAAGCGTTGCAGAATTACAGGAAGCATAAAGGGAGGAGTGAATCCTTCATTCCAATCGAGACAATGATGATTATGCATTAACCAAGTAGTTTGTTGACGAAACGTGGGTGGTAAGTTGCGAAAGGCGAATAGAGGTTTGAAAACGTAGTGAGACACACGATGTCCATCAAACACGGCTAATTCCTTGGGTGCAAAGTCTTTGTCTGAAGTCTTGAAACCTTGCACATCGATAACTAGCATGATCGAAGCGTGCGACTATACTAATAAAGGTAACAGGTCCTTGGACGTATATAACGATTTCCTTTACAGTTGACGTACTTGCTTCGTCAATGCATTATACGTAAATACACGATCGTGCAAAATGAGACAGTAAGCAGTAGTGTTCGCTGGAATGCTTTTGTGAGTTTCGAAAGTAACTCGAAGAACGACAGCTTTCCCTAGCAAGGAATCTTTCTGTCGCGAACAGTCGATGACGATTAGAGGTGTAAGTGCCTTCAATCTATCAGGAGCCAGTAGAGGTTCGTTGGGTTTATCATAGTACGATCGTTGAAAGTTAGCATACATTTCGTATAAAGTAGCATATCGATTTTCACCATAATTAATATTTAATTGATCGTAAGGATATCTTTCCGTATTTAAAAATACCGTCACGTTTTGAATATCACAGGCGTCGAATGCGCTCATATCTTTCTGCAACTGGCCATCACGATCGGTTTGAAACCCTATGATAACGTAACGGGGAGTTTCCAGAGTGGTCGATGTTTTAATAGACCAACTGTGCTTATCCGTTTGCGGTACAGCGGGGTAAATATGTGTTTCCCAGCTTCTAAATGCCACTTGAGTGTCAATATTTTTCCCAATATATTTTGTTAATGATAATTCTTCCGCTAATCCCGGTTGAATATGTGGAACTTTCCAATATATTTTTTGCAAGTTAACCTTAAGCTTTTCATTAACATCGGTGGATATTAGGGCATCGACATCCGAATTGCTTCTAATTAATACCAATTCTTGACGAATATGCATAATAATCTTTCCATAGTCTTCAAAAATCCCCAACAGTGTTGATAAAGGTATGCAGGCGCAAAAATTACTTTTACTATCTAGCAAGGTGCTGGTACCATCCGGAAACCAACCAGCGTTTTGTAACTTAACGCTTTCATTCGAATTGTGGGAAAGGTAAGCTTTCATGGTGGTTGTTAGACCAACTTTTGTTACCGAATCCACCACAACTCCATTCATTTCGTACCGAATCTCACTAAAAAGATATGCAATACCATTGTTTATAAATTTACCACTCGCTGATGGTTTACCATCTTCTTTCAGTACAGTACCTTCTACATATAGATAACTACGCGAAGGCAAAGTGGACATATCCTCTTGAATAGGTATTCGAATTTCATCATTATTCTCAAAACGAGTGGTATAAGGTTGGTGAGTGTGAAATTCAGCTCCAACAATCGAGTTATCGACGACCACTTTTTCGTTTACATTTAGCACATTCATTTTGGGATAACAAAGCCTAAGGTTTGCAAGAATAAGCGGTTACCCCTTGTCAATTGAGTAGCGACCGATGCCTGACTAACCATTTTCCGCTTCCAACACGATCTTTTATAGCCAGAGCGATCAGTGCAACATCGAGGAGTGTTATATTTGAACACCATCATCCACTCTCTTCAAATGAAGTCCTTTCGTCACGGTTTCGCCTTGGAAATTAACCAAATCCCCGTCTTGATCCAATATTTTAAGGGTAATGTTTGAAATAGTATTGACATTAATTGGTAAATAGGGTGCAGTCTCAGGTGCTTCTATTATTTTGAATCCAGGAGGAACACTGGGGAAGAATTGATGTATCACATGGGCAGGTGTACCATTAATGTAATTTCCTGTTATTATATTACATTCTATCATTAGCGAGTTAACCTTGATAATTTTAACTGGAAAATCAGATATGTGACGTTCCTTAGCTTTTAAGATTCTATTCTTAAACCCTAACAATGTTCCGATAGAGTGTTCAACTGTAAAGTCAATGTCGTGATCGGCTTTTATAATCGATCTTAGGGTATTATGATTCGGATCGATGTTAACAGACTCGCCGTTTACCTGAGAATTAATGTATTGAGCTATATCAGTAAGCTCATATGACCCTGTAGGTATCTTTATTATTCTTTCACCCATTTTAAACACGTTGTTTTTATCCGTTACGTTCGGAATAGTATTAAACGTTTCGAAATTTGTCAAACGCATAACCCATTGTATTGTAGGATCCAAATGTATGGGAGGGTTAAAAGGAGAAGTTAAAACAGACGTTGTAGCGGAGAAGATGAATGTTTGAGACATCTCAACATTCCCAGTAAGACTGAGGAAATGTTAAGGAGTGTTTTCATATGAAAAGTTCAGCGCTAAATGTCCACAATTGTACGAATTTAGCTTCTGAAAAGCATCGTAGTTGTAACTAATAACGTTTAAGCTACCATCACTTTTAAAGTAATGAACGAGTTCTAGTGGGGGTTTTAACTGTCCAATACTATCAAAGTATAATATATTTCGACCACGTTTAACATACGATGTCCAATGCGTATCTTCCCCATCTGTATCATCCAAATTCACAATTCCACATTCGTTTTTACGGATACGTTTCGGTAACCCGTTTCGCATAAAAATACCTCTGAAGTATGGAATTTTTAACTCGTTTACGTACTTTGACAGATCGATATTGGTCAGTGGTCGGTGTGGTAGCTTTAAGGGTAGTTTTTTGGAGGTTGTAAATACAATCCTAATCCTTTTTTGTACGGTTTCGAATATAATCCTTTTCCTACAGGCGCTTGCTCCATCGCTATATTGTGTCGTTTCGTTTCTTCGAGCGCTGATTTCGTTGCTGTTGCTTCATTCACTGCTTTGGCAACCGCAGCTGCTCCAGTTCCTAACGAGCCTATAGCTCCGAGAGCGGCAAATAAAGGAATCAGCGTAGGAAACCACCTTGTTTGGGGATAGGTATAATCCGACCTTTGGGAGCAATGATACGTTTACGTTTCAAGGCCGCTAGGGCAAGACGAGCAGACCGTTTTAAAGATAACTTTTTTACTTTACCACCAATACGTTTTCTAGCTAATTTGATGGCGTTGTTGAACGTTAAAGTACCCCTTCTTTTCACCTTAGATCGTCGTCGTCGTTGTCGAACACCCATACCCAATTTTCTTTATCCAGACATAATGCCGGCCACAGTAAGTGCAGCCACTCTCTCTCCAAAACGAGCGTCCTTAGAACGAAACCGAGTCCACGCCTTATGTCCTAATATACTATCGGCTTTATGACGTTCACCAAGATCGTTAGTTTTTGAATAGACTATGTCGCGCTCTTTACAAGCTTCATCCAACGGGTTTATTCCTTTGTCTCTACGAGCAAGCCTGTGATGTAAACGGGTGCCAGGTCCGCAGTAGTTATACCCTGGTAAATGTAATTCTAACGGTAACTTATTAATGAGAGTGTTGATCACTCCCTTCTCCTTACGAGTTGATTGACGATTCTCCGCTTTTCGCAGAATACGTTTCATAACACATTACTCCTCCTATCACAGGTGAAGAGTGACTGTAAGCTTGCTTCACCGTCTACATATATTTATATATATCACATACGTGTGCTCCTCCCTCACAACGTGTCCTACATGGAGCAGCTAAAGTTGGTGCATCAGAGGCACCGATTACCGGTTGTAAATCGGGATAATTGTTCACCGACGCCGCAAGTTTATAAACATAGCGTATTGTTGGGTGCAGGATGCAAACGCGGTATAATAGTAGGCAGTTCCGGATGTGGTAAAACCAACCTAATGATAAGTTTACTAGAACATCCAAACGGTTTACGCTTAGAAAACGTATATGTTTATAGTAAATCTCTTTATCAACCGAAATACGCATATCTGCGCGACCTGTTTCGATCATTACCCATCGGTTATTTCGAATACGATTCTTCTGAAACTATATTACCGCCTAAGGATGCAAACCAAAACTCGGTTATTATCTTCGATGATGTAGTTTGCGATAGTCAAAGCACCATACGTGATTACTTCTGCTTCGGGAGACATAAACACATCGATTGTTTTTATTTATGTCAGACATATTCTGTGATACCTAAACAACTCGTAAGAGATAATTCAAATCTCATTGTCGTGTTTAAGCAGGATAATACTAACTTAAAACACATATTTAACGATCATGTTAGCGGGGATATGACTTTCGAAGCGTTTAAACACTTGTGTTTACACTGTTGGAAGGAGAAATATGGCTTTTTAGTAATCGACAAAGATTATCCACTTAATGGGGGATGTTATCGAAAAGGTTTCGACTGTTACTTCACCATAAATACCGAAGACACGAACTAAATGTTTTAGTAAAAATGGACAAGCGTGTAGCAGAAGACTTGGTTAAAGCACGACGTCATGTTAAACAGAAATACAAAAGTCTCAAGTCTGAAATTGCACGGTCAGAAGTGGAACTACAACGCCGCTATCAACCTATTACTCAACCATTGCGGGAGTTTATAACCGGAGTTAAAACGGAATTATTAACTCCGAAAGAAGAACCCTTAAAAACGGAAGTGTCTTCTCCCATACCTACCTCGACTCCAAAAAAATTTTATAAACGACTTCCACCCGCAAGACGAATAGGTATGCCTCGCGAACCATCACCTATCGCCCAAAGAATGCGCACTACTAGCGTTCCCTCACCTGATATCTCGGTTTTTGAAACAGAATTCCTGAAAGAATCTGGGACCCCAACATTGGATCAATTGAAAGAACAACTTGCTGCTGTTGGGTTCAGCCCAGAATTCCAAACTTACATAGATGAGACCTTTTCTGGTAGAGCTAAAATGTATATGGAAAACATGTTCAAGGATACTAAGAACGAGTTCGATCATCATTATGGAGTACGATTCCAGTACCTAATCGGAGACGCGGTACTCACTTTTGACGAGAACGACTTTATTATTAAAAAACCCTCAGGTACAATTTTTAAATATACAGGCACTCCTGGTTTTTACGAATTAGTATTTAAAAAAGCACCTATTGGATACACCCAATCAGACTTGCAGAAGTATAAGGACCTTCTTACACGTACTAATGCTACCAGAAGAGGTTACATTGAGGGTGCACAGCTACACGGAACCGGAAAGAAATATTCAAATATAATTAGACCCCTTCTAACTACTACTGGGACAAGATTCCGAAGCGAGTCTACACCTACTACACCGGTCACGCGATCGAAAACTCGCACATTACCAAAACGTGGCGGTGGTGATATGCGCGTTCTCAACTATAATAATAAACAGGTGGAATTTGTACCTTAGAAAGATCCTAATAAATTAGTGGACAGATTGAGACTCCTTTTAAGTTCAAAATCGGCTGGTCATACCGGTCACACTAATGAAATCATATATATTATCCATGAATTGAGAGCTGCTAAAATTATCGAATAAATCATCACACGCGTATCAATCCGTTTCATAATATTGCTAACGTTAGTGCAATCATGACGCTCAATAAATTCGGTAAACATCTTCACAAAACCCCTGTCCGAGTGAAACTCGACACTCGTTTGAAGGTGTACCTATTAGACGATATACAAAATGTAAGGTACACAACAATGATGTATATATGGGCGGACTCCGAGCCAGGGTGGACTCCGAGAAAACTTACTGGTGTATACACAAGTCCACCGAAATATTACAATTTGAGAGGTAGCAACAGTAAACGGGAATACACAATACCGTTTACAGAAGGGATTGTACAAGCAGTTTGCAGCTCACCACTAAGCTTTATGTTTGTAAACGGTGAGCCAGTTGGTGCTGCTACCAACTTAATTGGGGAACGATTGAGAAAGGCGATAAGATTACGGTGAGCAGTACGTCGATAGATCCGTCTGCAACCGGTCCATTTTACTTCGAAGCTGTTATTAGTCATCCATATCACCATATATCCTCATTACCTCAATCGATATCGGATAAGTTGGGTAAACATCTTCACAAAACTCCTGTCCGAGTTAAACTCGACGGTCGTGCAAAAGTATTCCTATTAGAAGATATACAAAATGTAAGGTACACAACAACGATGTATATGTGGGCGGACCCCGAACCTGCATCGAACGATCCTTCCGACCTATCGGACTATTACAATTTGAAAGGTAGCAAACAGTCAACGGGAATACACAATACCGTTTACAGAAAGGATTGTACAAGAAGTTCGTAGCTCACCACCATGCTATATGTTTGTAAACGGTGAGCTAGTTGGTTCTGCTGTCCACTTAAGTGGGAGACATTTGAGAAAAGGCGATACGATTAAGGCGAAAGGTTTGCTATATCCATCTACAACCGTCCCATTTTACTTCGAAGCTGTTATTAGTCATCCATATCACCATATATCATCATTACCTCACGACGATGACTCTGGATAAGTTCGGTAAACATCTTCACAAAACTCCTGTCCGAGTTAAACTCTACGCTCGTGCAAAAGTATTTTTTTTAGAAAACGTGTCTAATTTGCACTACGAGACAATGTTGTATATGATGGGAATAAACAACTATGAAAACGGTTATGCACTTTTGAACTCCACCAACTTCGAGTATGTCGTTCCTCTAACAAAAGGTATCATTAAACAAATCAAATACTATCCCACAGATGCGCAAATCTTTATAAACGATACATTATACGATGCCGAATCACTCATCGGAGTGTCATTGAAGAAAGGGGATAAGTTTAAGGTGAAGAAGCCTGGATCAAAGGACATATTTATTTTTGAAGCTGTTATTAGTGTTCCAGCATTGTCTAAATGAGTATCAAACGTCAAATAATTGAAGAATTGCATAAACCTGCTCGTAAACGATTTCGAAGAAGATGCGTAATCGTAAAAGGCTTGAATGATTTGTACATGGCGGACCTTGTGGGAATGATTGAGAAAAGGCGATAAGATTAAGGCGCTAAGTACGGCGGTAGATCCGTCTGCAACCGGCCCATTTTACTTCGAAGCTGTTATTAGTCATCCATATCACCATATATCATCATTACCTCAAGACGATGACTCTGTATAAGTTCGGTAAACATCTTCACAAAACTCCTGTCCCAGTTAAACTCGACGCTCGTGCAAAAGTATTCCTTTTAGAAGACGTGTCTAATGTGCACTACGAGACAATGTTGTATATGATGGGAATATACAATCATGAAAACGGTTATGAACTTTTGAACTCCACCAACTTCGAGTATGTCGTTCCTCTAACAAAAGGTAGCATTAAAGAAATCAAATATTATCCCACAGATGCGCAAATCTTTTTAAACGATACGTTATACGATGCCGAATCACTCATCGGAGTGTCATTGAAGAAAGGGGATAAGTTTAAGGCGAAGAAGCCTGGATCAAGGGACATATTTATTTTTGAAGCTGTTATTAGTGTTCCAGCATTTTCTAAATGAGTATCAAACGTCAAATAATTGAAGAATTGCATAAACCTGCTCGTAAACGATTTCGAAGAAGACGCGTAATCGTAAAAGGCTTGAACGATTTGTACATGGCAGATCTTGTGGAAATGATTCCCTATGCTAAAATAAATAAAGGTTTTCGATATATTTTAGTATTGTTGAATATGTTTAGCAAGCGTGTTTGGGCGTTTCCACTTAAACGAAAACCCGGTGAAGACGTCACGAAAGCAATGAAAAAATTATTAACATCAACAGGAGGTACTCCGGACAATTTACAAACGGATATGGGGAAGGAATTTTACAACCAGCATTTTCGTAAGCTAATGCAAACTTTCAACATCAACCATTACAGCACCTTTTCTAGTATGAAAGCAAGTCCGGTAGAACGTGTAAACCGAACTCTTAAAAACAAGATGTGGAAGGAATTTTCAATGCAAGGGTCATATAAGTGGTTGCAGTTATTACCAAAGGTTGTTAACCAGTACAACGATACCGTACACCGCACCACCGGCTACAAAACCATCGATGTGAACCACAGCAACGCCAAGATTCTTTTACAAACAGTTTACGATTTCCAGAAAACCACCGATCTGCGAAGTGCTAAATTCACAGTAGGTGATCACGTGCGAATCAGCAAGCATCGGGAAGCGTTTGCGATAGGCTATACTCCCACATGGAGTACCGAAATCTTCCAAATTAAAAAGGTTAATCGAACCAATCCCATAACGTATATCTTGGAAGACACGAACGGGGAAGAGATACGTAGAGGCTTCTACACGGAGGAATTACAGATGGTTAAACATCCTGAAGTATTTTTAGTAGAGAAGGTGTTAAAAAGAAGGGGAGATCAAGTTCTAGTCAAGTGGTTGGGCTTTGATAATACCCATAACTCGTATATAGCAGCACGTGATATAGTGCATTAAGTAGTATAGTGCATGCAGTGTATTGCAATGTTAATATATAACTAAGTATCATTTTATGTAAGCAGTAAACAATAATAAATCACTTTTTGATATCAATAGTGTGTTTTATTTCGTCTTCTTCTACCTTTACAGAAACACAAAGTATGATGTATATAATTTATTCACAGTAGACAATACAATACCATAATGATTATAATACATGTAATATGTATGGAATGTAGGACAACTTACAATAATGAGTAGAACACAACATAAATACTATTTACAATAATACATAACAAGGAAAAGGCTGTTGTCAACGTAGTCGGGGCCTCTGGGATAATACTAATCAGTACCGTCGGTTCTACGAACAAACGAGTTCCAAAATTACATTTCGGCTTGCAGTAATTCTAAGAGACGATCCAAATTCTGATAACTATCACGCCCCGGATGAATGTCGCGGTGTCCCCATGCTAATGTGTTGTGCGACCCGGGAATAATGTAACGTTTGTTATCGGCTGGTGATAACGCTACTTTATTCCGAAGTTCTGTGTACATAGCATGTAAACGTGATTTGAATATAAACATTTTGCGGAAGAGCACAACACCATCCTCCACAACGTGACGGTAGTCCTCAACGGTGAGATCGCGCTTAATTACCGCCTTTTTTACCCCTTTCGTCTTTTTAAGCGCGATCTCACCGTCGCGGTCAAGCACGTTTACACAATACGTTTTAGCACCTGCACCGTAGAAACTGCAGAGCGGCACTCCACAATATTCATCTTTCATTTTACCAACCACCGAGGCCGTGCGCGGAATACCGTGAATGTTGTCAGGGGGGAATTTTGAGGTGTCAAATTTATCTAAGTGCTGCTTCATATCAGCATAAAAATTTTCAGTACGAATTTCTATAATGAAAGAGTCAGTATCTGTGTACAGCAAGCGCACGTTATCACCATATAAAGGTTTGAGAAAATCATAAAAAAATTAATACATTATCGTTTTAGAAAGATCCAAAATAGTAAAACCCACGTACACCGGTTTATTGTATGTAACGGACACTTTTTGTAATTCTATAGCGACCAAATTTTCCGAAAAGACAGCAAAGCTTTTGAATTGAGGCTTTGCTACTAACGTCTCAGCCCCATGCTTTTTACCATGATGTTCCCAATGACTGACCAAACGAACGTCCACCCTTTTATCGACATTTTCCATTGTCTTACCAAATAAACTGTTAACCATTAATTTGAAGAAGTCCCTGTCCGCTTCGTTAGTCGCCTGATTACGTAACGTGGTGTTCAAATCAATATAGGAACGCAACCAGGGTGCCTTATGAAATTTTAACACGCGATGAATTTTGGTTAATTCTAAACCGTGCTTAAGACACTGTTGTAAATTTCTATAGTGGATAACGTAATGCGTTTTAACGAACAAGTTTGGAATTAATTTTGGGTGACGCGCGTTGCCCGTAGGCGGCACCAGAGGTTCGGGGCAGAAAGGAAAGTCATTATGTAAATCGTGCAACCGCGTTGGGTAGTGTAGATCTACTTCCAGCACGTAGCCCATATCTGCGTCTTCCGCCACGGAATTTAGATCGAACTGTTCAATTTCGTACGGACTAAGTCATTCAAAGTCGCGCTGCGGGAGATACTGTCGCATACTGTAACCGTAGAGATTGGTAGCATCGAGATACATAATAAAAGAATGGGGCTTGGACGCGTCATAATTTGGAAGAAACGTATTATTCGCGAAACACTTCCTGCCAACACAGGTACTGACACCTCCTCGAATGCCTTTCTTAAAGAAATGGAGCATGTCCAGATCCGTGAGCAGCTCCAGTTCTACAGACGTGCGTTTCAACATAGCATCCCAACTTAAACCCGGTGCAGTAAAATACTGAGCCGGATCTAACTTGTAATGTTCAAGACATACACGTCTAAAGTTTTCAAAGACATCAATCAAAAGTAAGACATCGGTTTTCAAATAGAGATCCGAATAGTCGCCCAAAGTCGTGCATCCAAACGTATTCCACACCTCCACAGCGCGAGTATACTGCGATCGAGAGACGTGTTCCCCTGTCAAACGATCGAAAAAGTCCTCGTGCGTCGGCAACGTGTCCTGTTCGAGTTTGGAGTAGCTGTCGACGTACGAATAGGGAAACACGCCTTTCTGTCGCAGTAAGTCGAAGCTAACCCCATCTCCAAAATACTTTTTTATAGTGAAACACTGGTCGGAAGTTAGATTTTGAGACAACTTATCCAAACTAGAATTTAGAAATCGTAAACTGTCCAGAAAGCGCATTTTAAGACATACCTGTATCCTTTGGGACCCGTTCCTAATTTCATCTACCAAAAGCTGTTTCGAAAACGAAACGTATTTCTCTTTATTGAGCGCAATCACGTCGATTGCTTCTTTTTCTAATGCCAATTGCTTTATGAATAGATGTGAATCATATCCGGTCAAATTATGGAAAAATATCGGTACGAAGTCGGGAGTTTGATACATTAGATTGCACACGGAGTGAGCCGCACCGCGGTACTCGCCACTGAGGTGACAGTGATCTCTCACCTTAACGTCGTTTTCACCAAAGGGTCTGCTACAAATATGACACACGGTTGCATTGTCATAGTTCAACGTTTGTCGGCACGATAAAAGTCGCATGTCTTTAATATGTTTTAAATGATCCTTATACAACCTTCTAACATCCCCTTCTAAGTGCATCATAAACTCACTTGCTGCATTCGGACCACGGTACAATTCAAATTTAGATAACACGTCATCGTAAGAACACTTAATGTAATACGCAAACGAATGCGGTTCGTGTTCGTACGATGTCATGGTAAATTTTCCCCGAGGATCTGGCTCAACCGTGTCCAATGGTTTCAACACACTTTCAAAATCCGCGTAAACGACAAAAGGTACTGTAAATTGCTTTTGAAAATTTTCAAACTTCAATAGATTACCCTGCCGGTCGTGCCCCAATTTATCGCGTACGGGTTCGATAGTTGGTAACTTGGTGTAAACATGATTGCAATCAAAACGGGTATGTTGTTTTAATCTACTTTCACTTGGAAAATACTGCAAGCAGCCGTCACAAAAGTGTTTTTCTCCATTGTGAGCCGACAGTTGTGACGACACCAAACGCGAAAAGTTTTTTATCCAACAGTAATGACTATTACCCTCCATATCGAAAATTAATAATAAATTTACATGCATTTCTTTCTTTAGCTTAGAGTAATACAGAGGCCCTACAACTTCTTGTTTCATTTTTCCGTCTTGAAATACAGCTTCCAAACCATACACGTTAATGGATAAGCGTGGATTACGCGCTTCAAATTTCGAAATAGCATCCAGTTTGACAGGAAAGGTGATACCTTCAAAATCAAACAGTTGCGCAAAATTTGGATACGACGTCGTCCTGTCGGAATGTATCCTCGGCGGATACAAAGCGGACACCAAGGCCCAACCAAAACAGTACTGATCGTTATTTTGCACGTTGATTACAGCCTTTTTATGTTGTATCGACGGCGGAAGTGGAACATAGGAGGAAGCACGGAGCGGGTTGTATTTATTGACGTTGACTTCTATAAATAACAGCTGCTCCAGTACCCAACCTGTAAGGACCCTACAATTAGCAATCGAATCGTAGCCCATAACTATTCATTACCTGAGTTCCGATCATTAAAGTCCGACATCTTCGTATCCAGCACCTCAACGAAATCATCATATAAATCGGTCAGATTCGAAGTCACGGTCACAATCTCATTTTGCGTATTAAACGATTTAATTTCGTGCAAATTTTGACTTTCCAAAAAGTACATTCCGAATACTTCTAGATTGACTTTCACACTACGAAAGCGCCGAACGTTTCTTTCTAATAGTGTTAACACATTTTCGCGGGTCTCATCAGTAAATTCTCTGAGATTTATGTGATGATTTCGCACCGAGACTCGATAACTGGCTATACGAGCCTTGAAAGCCGTCTCCAGGACCACCACTTCCTCCGACTGCACTGACGCGGCATTACGATGATTGTGGTGGTTGCTTCGTAGATGTCCAACGTAGCCATGTCGTGGAACATCCAGCTCGCACACATCGCAATACACCGTCGCGGAGGTATTTCCTGAAACAATTTCACAGATCACTAACACTAAAACCGTTAACAATGTGTACACGTACCTTGCGGGGAGGTTTTTTTCGCTTTCTTAGGTGCAGGTCCTTCACCAGTATTCCCTACAGCATCCGAAGCTCCCCCAGCTGCAACCAACAAAATACTCGTAGCACATCATACAACCTCGCAGGAATGGTTACTTACCGCTCGTGGATGGGTAGTCCAGCGGTCCACGGCAGCTTTCTCTTCGGTGACGGGTTAAGGCATCCCGTCGGGTGAAGGACGCGCCGCAGGTACACACATGCATATTCTTTGTAATCAGTAAACGGGAACGCACTGGCAAACGATAAAGCTTTTACGTCAACTTTTACCACTAACGTTCGCGATACTGATTTCCAGTCGGGACGACGAGGACGTGTTATGCAAACCCGGCCGGGATAGGAAGAGGTTATTGTTAGTGGGAGGTCACAGTTATACCAACCGTTAACGTCGTTGTTGACGCAAAGCAGACAAGTTTTCAGCTTCGGTTAAGAGTGCGAGGCGTTCGCTCTCACAGGACCCCAACTCCGTCATCAGTTGTCGTAGCTGCTGCGTCTTGATACTCTTGATTTTGATCTTGTATCTTTCCACAGCAGCTAAGAGTTCCGCTTTGCGTTGAAGGAGAGCGGTGCGTTTACTCTCACACCCTCAAAAAACCGGACGCCACTTCTCTTAACCGTCGTGTAATCCTTGTCTGCTGTGCGTCATCAACGGCAGCAAGCGGTAAAGACTGCTTCTCGCATGGTACACCATCTATGAAGACAATCGGTGAAGTTGTGAAGTCTCTGATGCAGCCGGACAACTGGATAGATGCTGTGTCATCAGAAACCTCCATAAGTGTCGCTGTGTCTATGTCCAAATGGTCATGCACCCCGTCATCACAGGGGGTACCCGGAATGATTAACTCCTCATCGTCATCGTCAGGAGCGCTTGCAATTGATGTGGAACAGTCCGACTCCGTTTCATCAACAATTACATTTGCACTTGCGGCAATCTCCATGGGCAGGTTCACTTCGTCATCGTCGGTTGCAGATGGTGATGTATCCTCCAAAAGGGACCCCCGAATTGAGATATCATAATCGCTGCCCGGTGGGCTATTCAACAATTGGGAGTCCCACTCACCCGACCATGGTGATGCCGCAGGTGCTTCCTGGACCTTCACGATGGGGATTCCTCTCAAGTGCAAATTTCCAGCAGCGTAAAACACATTTGTCGAAGTCAACAGCTCTCGCAGCAAAGGTTGTGAACGCCCACTGAGCATGTCGTACTTCGGCTTCTCCACATTCACGGCTGCCGCCTTTACTACCACATTTTGCAGTACTATGATCTTTGCGGCAGCAACTGGAGATGGTGTATGCTCGATAGTTGGCACAAGTACCGGACACGCAGCAACTGGAGATGGTGCACGCTCGATAGTTGGTACACGTACCGGGCACGCAGCAACTGGAGATGGTGTACGCGGCACATGTACCGGGCACGCTTTCCTCATCGATAATTTTGACCAGAAGGACAATGTCACACAACGACACTTATTCACTTCACCAACACTGGTAACACTACTAGATGATGTATCCATGATGAACGAAGACAGACTGACGCTCCGCTGCGTCGCCCTCCGGTTTTGTCGAACCACCCCCACTCCCTAACCTTGACCCCCACTTTCACCCCCACTCCTTCACCTTGAACCCCTCCATCACCCCCACAACTTTACATTTCATTCGCGCAAATCCTTACATTACCTCAATGTCATTGGTGTATAGACAGAAACCTTGCATTTCCTCAAGGTCATTGGTGTATAGGTCGGTGTATAGACAGAAACCTTGCATTTCCTCAAGGTCATTGCTGTATAGGTCTGTATAGGTACCTCAAGGTCTTCCACTTCCCAGGGACCCCCACTCCCTCCGTGGGTGTTGCTACTTCGATATAATAGGGAGTGTTTTCCACACCAGGTAACACATCACAATGTCCGACATCGCTCCTCGTATACCACATTCAGCTGAAGGAAGTTACGCGCCAGATGCGCAGCACTGGGATCGCTGGCACAGCCTACGGGCTCAATCGTTACGCCGCATCGCTGCCTCGTTGGGTCCACATGTAGCCATCGCCCGCCACCATCGAGAGCTAATGAATCCGCAATCATCCATATGTATAGGTATAGAACGCCTAGTGTTCGAACTATGGGTGATGTGGAAATGGTATTGGTATGCAACCACTAAGTCCGCCCGACATTATGATGAAGACCGTTTCGGTGACATGGAGGACATTGCTTGTGCAAACCGAACCCTACGGTTTCAACAGGTGGCTACGGTATTGCAGGGGTGGTTTACCGTGGCAGATGTCCCGTATTGTCTGTGGTGGTCGTACTACACGTGGAAGGAGAAGCGTCTATGCAAGGGTTGCATACGCAGTATGTCTAGTACGGCAACCCTACCGCAGGAATACCACACCAGGGTGTTGAGGTCGATTTACCACGTACCATCCCATTGGTGTGCTGGCTGCATGAAACGGATGCTTTACAACACCTTCGACCCAATCGTGTGTTCCGAACGGTTGCATTTCAGCGGTCCGGTATCCCAATTTGGAGGCAACGATGCGGATGAGTGTACCTGCGATGATAATTGTCACGGAAGCGTACTGCTACACCTATTGAATGAACGGTTGGAGATGCAGATGGATCAGCAGTGATGTGTAATTGTAGATATTATAGACATTATAGATATTATAGACATTATAGATATTATAGTAATTTTATTCATATTATTTAGTTAGGACCAACACATTTTAAATAAAAATAGCATGAAATAATTATTTTTCCTTTACAATTGATGATTTGATTATATACAATAAGAGAAATTGTAGATATTATAACCGTAAACAAAAAGTCACTAAAACCGTCTGACCCATTACTCACTATGTTGTTTTAATTCAAAAGTTTGTAGCCACCGGACAATACTCTCTGAAAAAAATCAAGAAAAAAATTAAAAAAAAAAATTAAAAAATCAAAAAAAATACAAAAACCAAAAGTTTGTAGTAGCCCGGAAATACTCTATGACCATTCAATTGTGGTCAACAGCATACCCGTGATGACCTTCATTTATCTCTACCTATCAAATCGAGCAAACGAAATCTTGCCCTTCGTTAACCTTGAGAGCTAGAGCGCTGATTTTTCATTTTTCACCCTCCCATTCTTTTCCAATTGTTTCGGCGCTGTCCCACTTTTTCCGTCAAACCATATCCTTTCCCCATTTAAGTCCATTGAATATGCAAACGTCACTAGCGCAAACACCAGATAACCAGCTTCAAGAACACGCTTCTCTTTGACGCGTTTAACGAATGCCTCTTTGTGGTGGTCTAAAGTTTTCTCGACGTTTCCACCATATAGTTCTTCGTCTCGCATTTCATCCTCGTCGTCCTCGAAATCGAATGTTACTAAAACGGTTGCCTCTACCACGTTCATGATGTTGTACTACTGAATTGTTCTTGTGTAGATGCTGTACTACTGAATTTGTCTTGCGTATGCGTTTATATATACTGAGTTGAAGGGTGGGATCCAAGGTCATGGTCTTAGTTGAGGGGTGGGATCCAAGGTCATGGTATATACTAAGTTGGCAGGTGGGAGCCAAGGTCATGGTCTTTAATGGTAACGATAACGAGTGATACAATATGTTCCCATGCTTACACCAACTACTGCGATTAACAGGGTGCCAAGGTCACCACGGAAACGTAACACGATTCGCTGCTGACTTTACATTGTTCCACCGTACTTTTCCCGAGGGTTTGCCACTCGCTATCCATGGTATATGTTGGGTACACGAATTTGACCCTGACTCGTACTTCTTGCGTTCTATTGCAGATTTCGTGTTTAAACAGTCCAATTTGTTGCAACGTCACCGGTTTCATGCCAAACCAAACGCTCGTGTTGAAGTCGTATGAAATAAACGCTGCTGTTGTGTCTGGAAGTTTTGCAACGTACACTACGCCCTCGTACAAGGTTGCTAATAATATTACTGCCTTGATTGGTAATATCTTCCCTCGTGTTATATTCTATGTTCTATCTGGTTACTTTTAACCGCAAACATCTCTACCGCTTTCAACGTTTATGGGTGCTAACACGTTTGCAAACACGCAATGTGGTGACCATTTCAGGTGTTCTACGATTGGACTATCCGACGGTTCCCATTTGAAAATGTTCACTCGGCAATAAAAACATTCTACTCTATCTTCACGTCCCGTGTAGACAAATCCGGCCTCAGCTAAAGATTTTGGGGTTTGTATACCCTTCCAATTACGAAATGATAACACTCGTTCTGTCAAGCACGTATTCTGTTTTTCAACCTCCGATATGCTATAAAAATGTATATAAAAAAACCATTTTATTACTAATAGTCCTGAATACTTATGGTTACTTTTCGACATAATCACTATAAAGATTGAGGCATTTGTCGTATCTGTGGACAAGCTTTCCAATACCGTCTTCATAAAATGTTGCCGCCAACGAATTTAAATAAGTCTTAACGTGGTCTTGAAGATCCTCGGTAGTTTATTGTGAAACTTTACGACGTTTGCGGAGAGCCGTTCAAAACAAGAGAAGGGGAATGCTGACTTCTGGAATTGTTCTGATCCATGACAACGCCCGTCCACAGTCCAATGGACATTTTCGATCACCTGTCCCGACCTAGCACCGAGCGACTTTCATCTTTTCCCTAAACTGAAGACGTGGCTAAGAGGACAGCGCTAACAAACTACCGAGGATCTTCAAGACAACGTCAAGATTCATTTAAATTCGTTGGCGGCAACATTTTATGAAAACGGTATTGGAAAGCTTGTCCACAGATACGACAAATGCCTAAATCTTATGGTGAGTATGTCGAAAAGTAACCATAAGTATACAGAAGTTTTAGTAATAAAATGATTTTTTTTATATACATTTGCTTTTATTTATAGCCTATTGGAGGTTGAAAAACAAACGGCCATCGTATAAACATGGAGTTTCAATTTTTTCATTCAGAAAAATCTAAAACAAACAACAAGCTAGACGAGATGCAAACGAGATTAACATAATCAATCAATGAATCAATCAATTAATGATTAAGAAAAAGTACAATGTATGTTAAAAAACTAAAATTAAAGTTTATTTAGTTCAACACTTTTTAGTATACTTATCTTCTTCATACGTGTTTCTTATAAATATAGCGCCAATTAGTGTCGTCCAAAAATGAACCTCTTTTTGATCTGTCTCAACTTTTAAATGATTACATGATATCCTTCAAATTCTTAAAAAGTTGAGACAGGTCAAAAGAAGTACATTTTGGGATGGCGGTAATTGGTACCATATTACCGCTGTCGATTTCTTATACTCTGCAAATAAGTACTTCAAATACCATTATCTTGATTGGCGCTGGTTTCCTTGTCCAGTCTAGATGAAAATTATACATGTAGAGTATTAAGCAGAAAGTGTGACTTATTTTGGAAACTTAATAAAAGCTTTTATATACAGCGCTAATAAGCGTTAATTACCCATTCATTTTTGATTGATAAAGCATTATTTTCTATAAAAATATGCGACTAACTTCACATTTAATTAATTTCATAATTAAATCTTATATTACAGGTTTTAACATTTTAACCTTAAGAAGGGCAAGTCTCTATTTGTGGGCGTAAATTCAGCGCTAAATATTGGTCTTAGGAATAGAAGGTTTTGGAAAAAAGTGAGACCAACTTCAGGGTAATAAAATTTAAAAAAAATCTTCTCTAAAAAGGCAACATTTCTTAAAAACGTTAACAGCATTGGTGGGCACAAATTTAAAGCAAGACGATCGTAATAAGATTTCTAAAAAGAAAATTGAAAAATGAAATTGTATGGGCCAAGTTCACGTGAGCTTGGACGCATTGTAATTTATGTGTTAACAGCGCAAATTCTAATTTCAACGGCACTAAATATTGGTGTATTACGAGCACTAGTTTCAAAAAATTTGCATTTCCCGCACCTCCCGGTGGACATAAATGCCCGCTACACCGATACTGGATTCCAGTATCAGCCATTCTCTATGCACCATTAAGATAAGCTAGTAATAGTAGAATTTTGAAGCGTTGGCAGTTTGTAACAGTTAATTGTTGAGTGTGAACGCAAAATGGTTAAAAATCTGCTGGCTCTCTTACTTTTGGATTTGTTACTCAATACTTCAAGGAGTATTGCTGTAAAAGTAAGTAAAGAATTTTTTTTAAATCTTATGTGTATCCGACTAAATATTTGCATACGCTGAATTTACATCGAAAACCAACATTTTATTTTATTCTAGAGCAGGGATAGGTAACTTCCTTACATAAATCGTCTATCTTACTTTCAGTAACGGGTAGGTAGGACAAATACATCAGGTGTAAAGGGTAATTGAGCCACAAGATATAACTTTATGATGTATACATGGTGATTAACCACCTAAAGATCAGACTTTGAGAATAAGCTTCTCTAGTCATTAGAAACATAAAGCCTTAGTAACATTTTTTAACTGAACTTCGAAAATTTCCAAAATTTTGTCCGGCGTTTTCCGAAAAGCTCTTTAAGAATTGACATCATCAGTAGAAAAATGTGACATCTGTTGAATGAGCACAAGGATGCAGAGACATCTTTAGATAATTTGGTCTATCCATCAATAGGTATTATATTATATTTTTATATTATATTATTATATTATATTTTTTATTGGAATTCTAGAAAGTTCCTTTAGTAAAACCTTATTATTCTTTTTGATGTTTTGATACAACGACCCTGATAGATGGTAATTTGTTTACATAGTATAAGAATAAGTACTGTTACGTTTTATTACTAAAAGCTGCAGTGTAAGGGGTTTGCAATGTGTTATTATTTGAGAAACCAAGTAGTATTGTTTAACTCCTTAAACTTCAAAATGTGTGTCACTATTACATATTCTATAATTTTTTATTCACAAACCTGCAGACTTGTATTACACATAGAAGTTAATGTGCCTATTAAAAGAATTTGAAATTGTCTTACATATCAGAAATCACAAAACAAAAATACCGTTTTTGAATCATAATATCAAACGAGATATCGTTTCTCAACATGCTTTGTTTATTTAATTCTGTTTATCTGTTTTTATTCTACGAAACACTTGGCCAAAATAAAGACGGGTTTATTACTTTATTGCGTTACCCTTGCACACACAGCGAGTAGTATTGTTTATCTGCTTGAACTTCAAAATCTGTGTCATGTGCATTTTTACTATTTAATTTGAAAACATTGGGCTGAACTTCGATGCTGTTTTTCCCCAAAAGTATAGAAGTACGAGAAAAATGGTATATTGGAATTTTCTTTCTTTAATGGTTATCTAACCACTGATAAAGTCTGACTATTCCGTAATGAGACACTGTGTATACATGAAGAGCACTCTTTTAGCAGAATGGTCTACCGGCTCTAATAGTTAGTAGCTTGGCTAGCAACATCTTTTTGTCAATTTTGCGATGTTTTTTATAACTTTTTAGAACATCATTTTTCCAGTGTTTCATCTTCATAGGTTTATTTTCATAGTAAATGATATATATTTTATTTGTGAGAAAAACTCGGACGATTATTATGAGAAAATTACACAAAATTGCAGTAAAAGGTTATCAAAAAATGTATAAGTTGCATAAACCTTATAATAAAATGTACATAACTTCTTACAAGAACTAACAGCATGCGATAGATGCATTTATAATAATGCATACTCGAGGAGAATCAGTGATTGTAACGTTTTACTTCAAAATAATATTTTTATAAATAGGTTTAAGTTATATATAATTGAAAAATGAAAACATTCATTCAGCTGTATCTGAGCTGTAGATCTAGAAATAGCATAACGTATCGGTTAATAACAATAAAACTTGGTACGAGGCAGTGCCAGGATGCTAAAGTTACCTTTCTTAAAAATAAAATTTCATTGATTAACGTAATTATTGTTCGGTGCTAGTTGCAGATGTATACAGGGTGTATTATAACAAGGACATCAAACGCGGCAAGTAAACATCCATAAGACAAATAAAAAATCCCCATAACATTTTTTCTCAGAAGCATAGTTTTCGAAAAAATCCAAATAACGAAGGGTATACTGTTTTTAGTACATACAGGGTTTGTTATGCCATCAAAACAAGTTGTTTCATGTTTTGCTATGTTTACATTGCTAAATCTGCAACATGATCCTTTTTACAATACAATTTTATGAGCTCAGTCACTTAAATGATAATTTCGCGAACGCCGATAATTAAGAAAAGGATATTGATGTAGGTCAAGTCATTGTAAACGATGACGTAAAATTCGCCGGACATTATACCTGGAGTTCGCCTTACTAAAATATTTAAAGTAATTTAATTAACGTAGTCAAAACAAAGCATCATTCGTTCGGGAAATTCCAGGATTGAATCACGGAAATTATAACCTAATAACCAAGTAAATGAAGAATCTAGGTTAACGCCTGTATAAACAAGTAAAATGAGATTAGATTGCAAGCACACACTCTGATATGATCTAAGCTGTTATTAAAAATGTCAGCGACGTAGTGCAATGAGTATGGATCGGGGCAACAGATATTGATTTTCATTTTACATCTCTTCTTAAAATTAACTAAACTAATGCTACTGTAATTAAATTACAGCGTTAAATTATGCGTGATTCTGGGGGCATTTCGCATTTTTGACCTCGTGATTTTTGTGACTCATATTCTTGATTTTCTAGTTTAGATTAGCTTTAGTAATTAACACTAATTAGTAAATTCCATAGGCGATTCGAATTCGATGTGGAAAACTCTTACCCAATTTTTTGCTATTGAAAGTCAAGGCTAGATTTAACCAATTTTACACTAAAAAGATATGCAAGGTCATGGTTAAATAAAATTAAGATCACGTTATGCACAATTTTGTATATTTACGTTTTGTATTACAATTCGTTATCATTTGAGACGTGCGTTTTAGTAAAGCAAGAACCACTATGTCAACAAAGCTAATTTAATCTGCACTAGTAACAATGCAAGACAACTGGATTACACCATGAGTTTGCACTTATACAGTTTATATTTTTTATTAATGATATCAATATCACCATCGGCGCGTTATAATTTTATACATACTTTTCTAAAAACGTAGGTCAAAATTACTAAAAATTTGGACCTTCTCTAATCAAAAAACTTTATTAAGCTTTTTTGTTCCAAATGCCATTAGAAATGCGCTGGTCAAGTCTGGTCAAGCATGGCATTTATTTCATATTTGTTCTTGACGTAACACCGTCGAAAATATAATACGGGATAAATGTTTTTTAAGGGAATAGTTATTATCAGAGACGAGTAAAATAGTAAAGCACGCAACCATATTTCTTATGGTACGTAAAGTTTATTCATAACTGTTTATTAACAATATGAGCTTCGAATTGAAACAGTTTTAAAATGTGTCCACTGGATAAAAGTCTCGATTAGGATAAAATTGCTGTATAAACTAAGGGTAATATGATCTATTTTTTAATGTACTATGCTGACTTAGGACTACCTGCGTTAAAAGAAATAAATATTCAGTGGCGTGGCTACGCTTTAAATAAATTTAATATAGGTATACTAAATGTTATAGCATCCAAACCCGGAAGAAGTATTAAACTAACGCCAAGGAAAATGATGTCATAAAAGGGTTTTCGTTTGCAAGACCAACTATTTTGCTCGTCTCTTATTATTATCTTAGTTATATTAGATCACCAAAACATTCTTGGATAATATAAACATCTGCTTTTCATTGTTTAGGCAAAAGTAGTAAATTTTAAATATTTTATAGTAAGCTAGTGCATTTATTTAATGTTATTTATTTGAACTACCAGTTTAGACAATCGTTCAGTCTATTTTATTGATTTTTCCGTTGCTGCTGCTTTCTCTAGGGGACAACAGATGGCGCTAGTGCTTATGAGGGTGGGGGCGTTGTCCGGGTTATTGATTTAGTTGCACAGCCAATAGAATAATTACCCGTTTATTGATTTTTTCGTTGCTGCTGCTGTCTCTAGGGGACAACAGATGGCGCTAGTGCTTATGAGGGTGGGGGCGTTGTCCGGGTTATTGATTTAGTTGGACAGCCAATAAAATAATGGCCCGTTTATTGATTTTTTCGTTGCTGCTGCTCTCTCTAGGGGACAACAGATGGCGCTAGTGCTTATGAGGGTGGGGGCGTTGTCCGGGTTATTGATTTAGTTGGACAACCAATAGAATAATGGCCCGTTTATTGATTTTTTCGTTGCTGCTACTCTCTCTAGGGGGCAACAGATGGCGCTAGTGCTTGTGAGGGTGAAGCGTTGTCCGGGTTATTGATTTAGCTGGACAGCCAATAGAAACCTAGTCCGTTTATTGATTTCTTCGTTGCTGTTGCTGCTGCTCTCTCTCTCGGGGACCACCGATGGCGCTAGTGCTTATGAGGGTGTAGAGTTCCTCTATAATAATATTAAATAATAAGAATAAGAGTGGGGACATGTACGATGCCAGATATGAATTGGCAGGGTCCAATCTCAAGAAGCAGTGTTGTAATGTATCTAGATACAAGTATCTAGATACAATATCTAGATACTTTATAGTAGCTAGATACATATCTAGATACTTTTAAAATTTTGCAACTGTATTTGAATCTAGATACATTTTCTGTAGTATCTTTGTATCTGTATTGTGCAGATACTAGTTTCATATTTTTATAATTTTATAATACAAAAACTAAAATAAAGTTGGTGGAATTCTAAATTTGAAATAAACCGCCGAACATAAAACGAACAAAACTAATTTTTTATTATGGAATTGCTTGAAATCTACTAGATGGTAGTCACCTCGCTAAACAATTAGAGTTATCTAGAGTTAGAGTTACATCTAGTTGGCGATGCCAAGTTGGCGTACCAGAGTACCGTAGTTGACGGGCAAATATTGGGGCAAAGAAAGTGTAAAATCCTAGTAATTCACAAATTAAAATCGCATCTTACGTATTTGTCATATTACAACTTGGGGCTGTCAGAATGAAAACTATGTAGAAAAACCTTTTAAACTAAATGTGGATTTAATTACATTCAACGGGGATAATAATAATTGACAATTTCGGGCTTTCTCGTCCCAAAATGGGATCGTTTGCGGTACTCTGATCTGCCAGCATGGCCTGGCTGACTAGATGTAGTGACTCTATAAACAATGGATATTATTACAGAATGCGATTGTATAAGAAAAACGCATTCTTGTCCGCCCTGGGCAGTGTTGCCAACTGTACCATAATTATTGTACTTGTACTATAATTTACAGCTTGTACCAACGTACCACAATTAGATAAAAATGCACCACAATTTCAGGTATGGAGATAATTCATGTAATAAACAGAAATCATTCTTTACATGTGATAGTTATTTAATATTTACGTAATAAGTCTGGAATGTATATCTTACTGGACTTGTAGATAATACCACGACTAGCCATAGGTGAATTATCTAAGCCTGCGAATACAGTAAAGAGCTTTGTTACACAGTTCTATTTTTTCTGTCAACAGTCAATTTGAGAACTTTTAAAGTAAGAACTATGTTACTGAAGTGGTCAGTAACATATTGTTACATGCATAAAATTAATGAAGGATACTGACTCTTTTCAAACATGTCATATATTGAATCTCGTAATGCGAATCTTGGGTTGTCGTCTAAGTCAGTAGCTTTCCTTTTTCTATTTCTAGCAGGATCTTCGGATCACTAAGAAGGTTACCGCTTTTAGTAGTTGCAGATACCTTGAAAACGGCGCATTTGCAGATACCCAAACCCTAGCTACCATTTACAAATATTACCTTTTAGAAACATATCATAAAACGAATTGTATATTTAAAAATATTCTATTTTAAGACTCACTTCTCGTACTGAAGTTAAAAGTAATAAAGACCCAGAATTATCATGCTCTTTCTGAAAATAATTAATTACAAAGGCTATCAAGTTTTACGATTGCAAACTAAATGGTTTTGACATGGTAAAAGAACAAAGTAAAAAAGATTATATTGTATATAATGTAACGAATAGTAAACCCACATATGACGTCATCAAACATTCTAGATGTATGAGTCATCAACTGTATGACTCATCAATCAACACCTGCGAGTATGACTCATCGGCGCGCCTCGTCGACGTCATTTATCGGCAGCTGCATGCGTGACTCATCAACACGTCATCGAACATGCTAGATGTATAAGTCATCGCATGAAAGATATAAATTGGGTCGCGAGTAGAAGGAGTTAGTTAATGTTTAACCGGCGTAGTGTTGAAATGTACTCTGAATAATTAGTTAATAATTATTGTAATACATAAATAGTTTTATATAAATAGTCCTCATATAAATTTGTAAATACCTAGCATTTATTTAAATGCTTTAGTTTGTTAAATAGTTTATAGTTATAGTGTTTTTAATTAAGTGCATTGTAAATAATCTTTTCTTTATTAATAGACGATTTAAACAGCATTTTTGATTATTATTTTAAAAAGAACGTTACAGTGGGGTCAGGTGTGGGGTATTTTAAAATAAATAAAATCGCGTAATAATTAAATAAAGTGCTGTGAGAATAAATTTTTAGTGTTAAAAATAATTTCAACAAATAATTAAAATGGCGATGAAATTGTTAAAAGATCTCTTAGTGATAGATTTAAAACAGGTATTGGACGAGAGAGACTTAGATAGCAATGGATAGAAAGAAGTTTTGATAAATCGGTTTAGAGAATGGTTTTTAGAACAGAAGGAAGATCCTGAAAATTACTGCTTCGAAATACCTGGACCCGCAATTGATACTTATCTGATCTTATGTCATCACAAAATGGGTGATTCGCAGTGCTTGCGCAGGACTTACTCTGTTTTTTACCTACTTTTTCTTTTTTTTTTAATTAATTACGTTTGAAATCTTTTTTTGTTTCACAATTAGAATATGTACTTAGGTCCACTTCAATTTTTTTATTTTTTTCTTACATTATTGAGGTTAAGTGGCAGAGCAGAGCCTGCCTCAAACAGGCTCTGAACTTCGCCTCATGTATTATTTTATTTAAGAATATATATGTTTAGTTTTGTTTTTTTGGGAGTATAAATAAAGGCATTTATTATTATTATTATACTAATTTGTTGTTAAGTAAAATGGAAGAAAGTTCTAGAAAAATCGAAGAAAGTTCTAGAAAATCTGAAGAAAACGCTAGAATGCTAAAAGAAGAGTTACTGGAAAGTTCTAGAAAGTCCCAAGAGAATGCTAGAAAGCTAATGGAAAATACTAAAGTGCTGGAACAAAAAGTTTTTGAAAATTCTAAAATGCTTCAAGAAAAATTACGTGAAAATACTAAAGCACTGAAAGAAAAAGTTTTTGAAAATTCTAGAATGCTTAAAGAAGATTTACTGGAAAACTCTAGATTGCTCAAGGAAGAATTACTAGAAAAATCCGAAGAAAGTTCTAGAAGGCTTAAAGAAGAATTACTAGAAAATTCCGAAGGAAGTTCTAGAAGGCTTAAAGGAGAATTGCTGGAAAATGTCAAAGCGTTGGAAGATAAAGTTTTCAAAAAATTTTTTGAGAATGCCAGCGCGTTAGGACTGTTGGAAGGTAGATTGGCGGAACAAGATAGGATAATAAAGATGGTAGTAGAGAAAATAGCCTAAATGCAATTACCACCAACAAATGAGAAAGATAGCGTAACTAAAATTTTGGAAGATAGAAGGAGTCAACTACGGTTTCCCTCAACGGCCGTTTAATGAAGGAAAGAAACAATTTAAAGAAGAGAAGGTTCCTGCCGTAGGGATAAAAGTAAAACCACCCACGTTCGATGGAAAGATACCTTGGTCCACCTACTACAAACAATTTGAAGAGGCCGCTGGGGCCAACGGATGGACAGGCCAGGAAAAGGCCGTTTCTTTAACTGTGGCTTTGCGTGGAGACGCGTTGAACATCCTGCAAACAATCCCAGCAGGACAGGAAAATGATTACCAATTGTTAGTGTCTAGATTGGAGATGAGATATGGAGACGCGTATCTTCATCAAGTGTATCACGCGCAAGTGAAGAATCGTGTCCAGAAGAATGGAGAAAACCTGCAGGAGTTTGAAGTCGATGTTGCGCGGCTTGTCCGATTGGCGTACCCTACCGCACCCGATTAATTTCTGGGACAATTCGCTGTACAGACTTTCATTGATGGGTTAAGAGACGGGGAAATACAACAATGATTGAGGCTGGCACGACCAAGAACAACCGTTGATGCGCTTGCTCACGCCTTAGAATTTGAAGCTGCAAAACAAGCGCCCCGAGGTCACGGAGACCGACGGGAGAGAGAGGGAGTAAGAGGGAGAGAGAGGGAGAGAGAGGGAGAGAGAGGGAGAGAGAGGGAGAGAGAGGGCGAGAGAGAGAGAGAGGGAGTGAGAGGGAGAGAGAGGGGGAGAGAGAGAGAGAGAGAGAGAGAGATAATAATATTTAAAATTAAATAATAACATTAATAATAAAAGTTTATGGAAGTTACAATTTTAAATTGGCATCGTGTTCAGTTAAATGGTCTTTTAGAACAGTTTTAAACTGATTTAGACTTATCATAAATATATCACAATTTGTAGCGTACAGATTGAAAGTTCGACACATTCTGAGTAATGGCGAATTCATAAAATTTGTCTTCGCTGTGGTAATATGAAAAGAATTTGTAATTCTAGAATTATATGTAGGGGCTTTAAAAGATATGTACTGCAATATGCATGGGCTATCAATGAGATGACGCACAACTTTATAAACAAAAATCAAAGCCGCTAAATTACGTCTGCTCTTTAGAGAGAGATAATTGAATTCTATTCTCAGAGTCATCGATGGCATGGTTAATGCATACACTCCATACTTCTTATAATACACGAATCTGAGAAAAGGTTTTTGAATTTTTTCGATTTCATTAACCGAGTTAAAGTAAAACGGTGACCACACCACTGAGGCATATTCCAAATGACAACGAACGAATGTATTAAAAAGTGTAATAAAAGTATTTAATTTTCTAACCCCCTAGAATTTTGTATTATAAATCCTAGTGCACGGTAGGCTTTTTTTGTGCTGAAATCAATATGGTTGGTGAATGTCAGTTTATCATCAAATATTACGCCTAAATCTCGAATACTGTTTTTACGTTGTAATGTATCATCACCTAATGTGTAAGTGTGGTTTATTATCATGGTTTTCCTTGTAAATGATACTACACAACATTTCTGAGTATTGAAAGAAAGTTTATTATCTAAAGACCAGCTATATACACGATTTAAATCATTTTGTAAATATGTGCAATCATCTTTGGTGCGTATTGCGTGGTAAATTTTGAAATCATCAGCAAATAATTGAAATTTTGAATGAACCTTAGTTAAACTATTTATCATTATCAAAAACAACAGTGGCCCAAGATTGGAACCTTGCGGTACCCCCGAATACGTATCGAAAACTGAAGATGTTGCACCACTATAAACCACATATTGCTTTCTACCTTTTAAGTAGGAAACAAAAAGTTCTAACAAATTAGAAGAAAAACCATATTCATGCATTTTTTGCAATAGAATATCGTGATCAAGTCTATCAAATGCCTTTGAGAAATCTGTATAATCTGCATCCATTTGGAAATTGCTGTTAATGGTGTCCATAACTTTTTGAGTAAAAAGAACCACATTAGTGCATGTTGATCGCTTTGGCATAAAACCATGTTGATGCAGTGATATATATTGTTTTACATGATTAAAGATGACATCATATAAAATTGATTCAAAAATCTTTGCCGGTGCTGAAAAAAGTGCAACAGGTCTATAGTTTCCGACATAACATCGTCTCCCTGATTTAAAGACTGGGCAGACTTTGGTTACTTTCCATTGTACAGGAAAAGTGTTAGATGATAATATTTTGTTATATATGTTGACTAACGGTCTTATAAAGTAATCTGCACAGGCTTTAAACAGGTAGGGGGCAACCCATCAGGGCCAACCGATCGCTTAGGTTTCAATCGCTTTAAAGCCTTCTCTATGTCATCATCTGTAACAGCCGTCAGTGTAAGTGGTGGTATGTTAGAGATGCCATGCATTGTAGTTTCTTTAGAGTACTGGGCTTGTACTTGTGAATACACAGATTTAAAATATGTTGCAAAACCTTCAGCAATTGAAGTATTAGTTGTCAATACAGTTCCATTGTATGTCATCTCACCGACATCATGCTGATTGCTTGATTTGGAAGCTTTTACAAATGAATAAAAAGAATTAGGATTTGATGATAAATTATTTTCCACTTGATCAGTATAAACACGAAAAGCAGCTTTAATATCTTGTTTTATTTTAGATCTAAGTCTTTTAAATTCTTGTAAATATATAGAATTGTGTGTGACTTTAAATTGTCTATGGCACTTATATTTATGTTGGATATCTTTAATTATATCTGTAGTAAACCAAACTGGATAAACATATCTTTTTAATTTAGTGTTGGGCACTGTACCATCAAATGCTGTGTATATTTTTTCATAAAATGCCGAAACTTTATCATTAACGTTAGAGACTTCTGTTACATCATTCCAATTAGTATTTCTCAGTTTTTCATATAATCCTAAAAAGTTTGCCTTTTTAAAATTAAATTGAGGTCCTCCAAAAGTATTAGAAGGTACTCCTTTCACAACTTTGTGAGAAAAGCAGCAGTATAAACATGGATGGTGTGGATCCTCTGTTACCAATGAAACATTACAGTGCTCAACCTTCAAATTTGCATTACTAAATATAAAATCTAGGATAATACCATATTCATTACAAATTCTGTTGAGCTGTTCAATTTGTAACAGATTAACTAGGTTGATGATTAATCGAGTTTTAGAATCATATAACACAGGGTCCACACTCTCCGTTGCATACATGCGTGGAAGATTAAAGTCTCCTAATAAGAAGATTTTTGAATTTTTCTCAAAATTAATCATATTTTGTTCAACATTATTTACAAAATTCTGGTAAAATTCAAGTGACGAACGTGGTGGGAAATATACACATCCAAAGTAGTATGATACAGTACCACATCTTACTTTTATCCATAAGCTCTCATATGATGTATTATTACTTGAATCTAAAGACAGAACTCTTTGACTTTCAAATTTATTTTTACAACAATTAATACCCCACCACCACGTTCGTTTGCTGGATTAAAACTTCTGTCTTTTCTAAACACGTTATAATTATTCGTGGAAAATAACTCACCATCAAATAAATTTGAATGCAGCCAGGTTTCGGTAAGTGCGTAGGCATCACAATTGATTGATATAGCATTGAGATAGAACTCATTACATTTAGTGTTAAGGCCTCTAACATTCTGATAAATAAACTCGAAGTTAGTATCTTCACCTTCAATGCACATCACGTAAATCGGTTGTAGATTTTATTATAAAAACTCGCGAAGTATCACTTTTTCTAGCTAACACTTTGCCATTACGCACCCACACATATTTAACGTCATTTTGTTTCTGGTATTCACGACATTTTGAAAGCAGAATCCGATTATTGTTGGTGAGAGAATTATTTATGTATACTGGAGCTTCGGGATGATTTTGAACAAATGGAAGATATGGTGTCAGATTAGCTGTATTGAAATTACGCTTAACTCTTCTCCGTTGTAAAAACTCCTCCTTATCTAGCCTGCTAATAAATCTTATAATAATACCCTTGGGCTCATTTGGTTTTGCAGAATTTTTTTTCAGTCTATGACAGGCATCTACCATATTTCTCTCAATTTTAAAGTCTAAAGCAGATTGTAACGGTACCTTTTCTATCGGCCTCAAGTATGTAGAATTTTATATTTATGTTTACAAAATTCTTAAGTTCGGTTCTGCAAATTTGCATTCTTTTTAAAATATAAGCGTTTAAAAAAAATAATAATCCAAGGCGTTCGCAGTTTTAGAGGAAAAATCAATACTTGCTTTTTAGTTGCTGTGCCCTAATTCGTTAAGCCAAAACACACGACTCGTTGTTGATTGGGTACTTAGAAAAAATCAATACTGTTCGTGAGTGAGACCTCGCTATTGGCTGATATTCCTACGCAGAAATTAGAACGCGGAGATTGGGGTTGTAGCGTCGCGTCACTTGCTTGCTTCCGGCCTGTGCCTCGTGGCAGACGACTCTCGTTTGATCTTTCAGTAATGAAGGTCGATATTATTGAATTCTCGTTCTTGTTTAAATAATTAAAGAAGAGAATCTCCCGCTCAAGCATAGAGTGTGGACGTCTTTCGATTGAGTTCCGATAAATAGTGGTTGATTTTGAATCAATGTTATCGAATTACAGTTTATTAATCCTTTAGAATTAAAATAAATTCTAAATACAGTACAGTGCAGTCTTAGTGTTATTTTGTTGCAAAGTGCAAGTTTTGAAAGGATTTACGTTTCGTTAAATCGTGTTTGAAAGATTTATAATTTTGTATCGCGAATAAACAATAGTGGTTCATTTTATGGTGAAGAACTACTAAAAACAATTATTTCGTTTCGTTTGGTTTTAAGACTAGTGCAGTTTATCATAAAGAAAAACCACTTAAATTTGATCCAGAATTTAAAGACAGATTCTCGTTCTCCTATAAATTAACACAGTAAATTAGAACTTCGCGCATAGAATGTAAACGCATTAAGTGCTACTTGTGATTAAGATTATTTAAATTTCTGAGAAACATTACCGTTTTATTTCGTGAATAAAAGTGAATACGTTATAACTTAAAACATTTTAAAATCTTGGATTGTTTAATGTGTGCTCGATCAAACTTATTTGTGAAATCATATGCGCAAATGACAGTAATTAAATTGAATCTCATCCTTGGATTCTGCTACTGAAAATCAACTCTTCGAGACCACGTTAATGTTAACAACGATCTTCCGAAATAGTGGCCATTTTCCAATTTTTCATGGATTGTTTTTGTTTGTCTTCTACGAGTTTAGTTGGATACAAATTAAAGGTATCGTACTTTATAAGAAATTGTTTATTATTGCAGTTTAGTTTAAGAATCCTTTAC
Source organism: Agrypnus murinus (assembly GCA_929113105.1). NCBI lineage: Eukaryota > Metazoa > Arthropoda > Insecta > Coleoptera > Elateridae > Agrypnus > Agrypnus murinus. Next base: position 3,853,397 of record OV816023.1, on the reverse strand, counting down.
ACAAGGAACTTTGTAATTTTTTATTAGGAAGAGAGCTCTCTATAGCATTTAGGAAATTCAAGTCTTTAATGTTAAAGAATTTTAAAATAATCAATACTGATAATATTTAGACTAATCTAATTTGCATAATATCCTTTAGATATTTGTTTGTCGATTTTTTCGACGAAGTCAAGTTTACATAATTTTAATAATTAAATAAATTTTGCTGAATAATTCTATTTGACCAATCTAATAAATTTCTTGGTTACTTTTGCTGATTAAAAGGTTTTATGTAAATCTGTTTTGAGTTATTTTGGTGTAATTATCTTAGAGAGGTTAATCGTTATTAAATGAATATTGATTTTACTTGTAATAAACCTATGTCGTGTGTGTTTTATTATTCAAGTGCTTTGTTATTTTTTTATCTATTTTCTTATTGTTTAATAAATGTTTTCAGTTTATACTAAAGATCTAAAAACGGAACCATATAATTATGAACATTTTATTTCATTTTTATTCCAAATTTTAAAACATAAACAAAATCTTTTTGTTTTCAATCTAATATTTAATTCATTTTCTGGTTAGTGAATTTAATATTTTTTAAGCTTATTTAATTAACATCATTGGTTGTTTATACTAATAAACACTTTTAAGCTTCATAATCAGATGGCGCCCTTCTTGAGTTATTATTTGTGTTCTGAAACCTTTATCTACTCCTTTTTACAATTTATACAGCTGTGGAACCAATACCTACGACCTGAATACTAAATTTGTAAGAGAGAGCTAAATCTCAAGCCGTGGTGAATATTCTGAGTATTGTATGATAAAGTAAGTATGAATAATTTTATAGTTTTTATTGTTTATCTTGTGTGAAAAAACGAAAAGTTACAATTGGCGCCCAATCGCGGGGCGTTGTTTCGTTTGTGAGTTTTTAAAAAGGTACAAGATCCAATAGATTGTATAGTATTCATAATGTTTTCTTTCGGAGGCTCTGGGTTTTTGTCATCTTCCTCAGGTTTCTTTTGATCTTGTCGCTTCTTTTCCGTCTTAACTTTAGTAACATTTGAGGAGCATTATTAAAATATTTCTCAAAGTTGCCAGATTGATCTCGACGGTAAGATTGTTCCATCAATCACATTTCGAGTGGATCCGTTATTAGAGTATTATCCCCTAATTCAAGACTCAGCTCTAAATGAGCGAAAGGTAAAACTAATTCCTTGTATAAGGTAGCACGGGGGTCAAATTCTTGAACGTTTATTTACAACCAGTAATGACGTACTATGATTCTTTCGTGTACAGCATAACCCTGTATTATTCTTGATGAAATCTTATATTTATTATGAAGCACTTGGAGCAGCATACATAGTAGTAAACAAAAATTTACAAAGTATGCGTTGACTGCCTCAGTGATGACGGTTGTATAAAGGATTTTTTGGGCCATTATTATTATTAGTATGTATTAAAGAACAAATGTAACAACAAATAGCTGTTGTGAGTCTATCGAAGGGGTACGTTCGCTGTCTTTGACACACCAGATCTAAATATACATTAGTAATATACATAATATGTATACATATAATATACATTTAGTAATAATGTAATACAATGTAATTATGTCTTATCAATACATAAACTTACCTATTATTATTGTGTGTGTTTCTGTTTTTCAAGTCTCAAAATATTGTATAAAATGGCTTTTAAATTGATTTAGATGTTTTTCCTTTCCTCTTTTGCTGGTTTCTTCAGAATTTCTGGACTTTGAATAACTATAGTAATTATTGAAGAAATATTTTTTTCTACCTTCATAATATTTGATGGGAGAGTATTTTGGTCTAAGAAAGAGGTTTACAGATTCTTATAGAAATATGGAAAATTCTTGCACTAATTATTAAATTTTTCATCGTTAATTATATAACTTTTTTAAATTCTAAATGTGTTCGGTTATTAGAATGTGAATTATTTGCGTTTTTATTAGTTTTTAGGTTAGACTTATTATTAGTAACATTATTATTATTAGTTAAAACATAATACTTTCTACAGAACTCGACGAAGAGTATCCTAATCTTTTTTTTAAAGCGTTAGTAATCGACTCATGTCATTTCCATAGAACAGGTAACGTTTAATTGACTTGCGATTGGGTCTTAAACGAATAATTTTCCATGCATTAACAATGTATAACTCAAAATTGACAAAAGATGATTTAGATTATTTTTTAGTTGTACTTGCAATAATACTAATATATCCTACTTTACCTTCCAGGCGTTAGATGACGAACATAGCTATTCTAAAAGCCCTGGAAGCAAATTGAACAGTTTCAATACGACTTCACATCCATTACCCTCTATACCTCATTCAAGATCAAAACGCGACAAGGAGATGAACAATGTTCATAATACCTTCGAAAACTTTGAAGGAATGTATCCAGAAGAATACGATAACTCTCATAAGCCGACAGGACCACCCTATCAACAGAAAGAACCATTAACCATACCTGATGTGAGAAAAAACTGGTATGGATTCAATGCAGCTTCAAATGGGCCTTCTGCTGCTCCTGAGTATTTAAAACCAACACAATATGATAAGAATGACAACAAGGTACACATTACCTTAGAAAATAGTTTATATTTTGAAGAGATATCTCCAGAACAAAGCGACAAGTTTTATAATCCGCAAGGGACTACCTATCAGCATTCTCGTAAAAAATCTGAAGCTGTACTAGATGATAAAGAAAATGAATCATTTGATGAGCCTTTATTTAATACAGATACTGTTGCAATAAATGAAGACAATGATGATTATGGATCATATATAGGTTACTCGGATTTGGAGGATCGATTAGAAATCTATGAACCATACGAAGGTCGAGAAACCAAGCCAACTATTGACTCAATATTGTTAGAAATCGATGGCAGTTCCCAATGAATCAAATCATCTTCTAGAGTTACTCTCGTAAGTACCTACTATTTTATGTTTTATAAATTATATAATTAATTAAGTTATTTTTTAAATGGGCAAGTAAATATAAGAAACGTAAGTCATTAATGAGTATTTTTGTAATTACTTAGTATTTGCTGTAATGGAGGAAAAAATAAAACATTGGATTAGAATGTTAATATACCATCAAGTTCTATATGGTACTCCATGTAATGCACTTGAATTCGATGCATTCGTAATGCAGTGAACCGTCTATGCACTCTTTGCTATACTAGTTTTAGACCATAGTATGAAGTACAAAAGTTTATACTGTTATAAATATAATGAAAAAAATGTCACCTAGTCCTCTATGTGCATGGTGTTATTATCCAGCGATCTTTTAATATAGTGGTAGCAAACGTCAGTAATGTGGTACTAGGATATTGTGCTCATATGACATGAAACAAATGACAAAAACAAATATAGTTAGTAGTAATATTCACGTAGCACCAGCAACGTGCGGTGCATTCGAAACAGTGGAAGTAGTCGCGATAAGACGTATGCGCTATTACGCTCGTATGCAATGTGTAAGAGAATATATGTATGTTTTTCTTTATTTGTTGTCAAGACTACCTGCTATTAGGGATTCAAACGTTGTCAGCTATTTAGTCGATTTGATTAAAATATAGTCAGGATTTCTAAATTTCCCATGGCCCTTGTCAGATATAATATAGTGTTGATTGTATTAATCCACTTATATCTACTATATATCTACCCAAGGGTAACTATGGTATTTAGTATTTTTGTAATAAATTAATGCATAACTTTGATAATGTTTGCCAACATTCTCTCCTAATTGTTGGTGACTGACTTACTGCATGTAATTTGGAATAAAGTTCTAAATAATTCTTTATAGATTATGAGAGATGATCTTTTGTCTCTCGACTATCAATGCCTTTTTTTGTATTACATTCTTGCTTAATTTAATTCAGTAGTGAATAGCTGTAATAAAATTTTATACTGATTGCTATCAAATATGTACCGCATAGAATCATTCCGTACACAGTAAAAAATATGTAGTTAAATTTAACTAAATATTAACTAAATGTTTAGTCCCAGACGATCCACCACAAGATGTGCATCTAGCAATTCTGTATTTTGTTAGCTCTAACATAAACACTTTGTTAAAATTGACAAAAACTACTTGTTAAATCATATTGCTGAATAAAGAGGACTGCCAAAGTATGTTGCAGAGATTCTTCAAATATTTATGAAAGCAACAAAATAATTTTATTAAAAGTAAAACAAATATAAATCTTTTAAAACCCCAATTTACACTACCTACTACAAAATATTTTTACAACAACCCCGTTATGTATTAAATTAACAATTCTGTATTGTTGGTAGTTCAACAAAATTTATTAGATGTACGAAATTAGTTGTAGCAATACACAAATTATAACATATATTACACAGTTATATGTTATCAGTATAACAACAAGGGTTTGTTTAATTCAAAATATTAATTATGATCTTATTAAGCATTGTTGTAGTTTTAGCATTCTTGTTCATTTTATTTACCATTTCGGTCAGCTAGGTACTGTAACAAAGATCTGTAGTAATTTAACACAAAAATTAGTTAATTTTTAACATTCGTCTTTATTTATTTGCCAACAGTGTTTCTTACTACAATAAAAAGTATGTTGTTACTTTAACAACAAATGTGTGCTTCTTTGGATATGATGTAGTGTTAAAAGAACAACCAACATTATTAAATACGACAGCTACCAGGTCATACAATCATGGAACTCGGTGCCTGGAATATTCGGCAACCCTCGCCTTATCCATACAAGCAACTTAAACTTAACTTAAATAAAATTGAATGAAACACTCCAACCAACTGTAATTTTAGATTTGTAATATATTTGCTTATAAATCCTTTCTTATTTGGAAGAACTCTGAATTTGTACCTGCACTTTAAGCTAAGTTATAACAATTCAGAAGGATCTAGTCCTTAGAAAAGATTAGAAAGGATTTACATTAAGTAAATATGCTGTTTGGTCAGAGTGTTTGATTTTATTAAAATGGTTAAAGTTGTTTATATAAGAAAGATATTGGGCTGATAAATATTTTTTGCATCTTCCAGACAGGGATATCCAAACATTTAATAACAACCTATAGACTAGCTTTTTTATTTGATTATTATTAATGATGTTCATTGCTCTAATGAAGGAACTTAATTGAGAAGAAAATAGTACTAATTACAAGGAGAATATAAACATTTATTTTTCATTAAAAAGAAAAGAATATAATATAATGATTACATACTAGATAAAAGATTAGTACATTCAGAACAAATTATAACAATATTTAATCATAAAATTATTCTGAAATCAACAAGTAAGAGTTTACATGATTACTGATTTTCTTTTAAATAGCTTCTCATATTATTTATTTAGATATAAGATTACAAGATCAGATTATACTAATATTAACAATAATATCTAAAAAATATAATTATCTCTTCAAATATTACTGTTTCATTCTTGCAATGGAAGCTATAATAAAAGACTGAAAAAAGTTGTATGCATTGTGTATAAAATCTTGTCTCCAGGTGATTTTTCTAATGCATTTCAAAGGCCCTACCTAAATATTTAAATATTAAACCGTTTTATACTTGGTAGGGGCACTGTAAAGTGTGAGTTATTTTATAATCATAAAAATCTTTTTTAATAAAAACCAAAATACAAAATCATTCAAAAGAATTTAAAAAAATCAGTCAACATAACCAAGTACTACAAAACCATAAAACTAAAGAAAATACATTCTTTATAAAATTCAATAATAAAAGTATCAAACCTGAATCGGCTCAATTCTAGTAGGGCCGGTCAAATGATCAAAGCAATCGATGCCATAAGGTACGAAGAATGCTTAGACATCACGATTCCTCGCCCGAAATAAATAAATCAATCAAACCTGAAAATTTAGTAAATAAAAATGTTTCTTCGTGAAAAAATCTGATAATCTTTTAAAATTTATACTAGTAAATATAAATATGTACCGAAAAGAGCGACTGGAGGTCATAGTGTCATAGACAAATTCTTAACAAAGAGACGCAAGGTTGATTTCAAAGCAATTTTAAAGAATTTTCAATATTTACATAATTTTCATCAGTATAATAATATACTCAACAACCAAGGCCGTCTCCTAGATTTAATATTTTCTAATATTAATTGTCTTGTTCAACATGCACTTGTACCCTTGGTCGTTGAAGATGTTTATCATCCGGCCCTTGATATTGAAATCAATGTTATTCGTAATAAACGTGATCGGTTTATAATGAATGATAAACCTCACTACAATTTTAAAAAAGCTAATTTTCCTATTTTGTATGATATGTTACTAAATGCTGATTGGTCGCAACTTAATGGTCTTACAGATGTTAATGAAGCTTGTGATAGTTTTTATAAAATTGTTTATAATATATTTGGTACTTCAGTTCCTAAGGCTTCTATAAGATTTAAAAAGAAAGCTCATTATCCCCCATGGTTTAATAATGATATATTGTTTCTACTGAAACAAAAATCTTTGGCTTTTAAAAAGTATAAACAATTTAAAAATGAACACTATTACAACATTTTTAAAGAATATAGATTGCAATGTAATAGATTAATTAATACTTGTTATAAGGAATATCTTACTGAAGTTGAGAATTCACTTGCTGCAGATCCAAAAAAGTTGTGGTCTTTTATCAGTAATAAGCGAGGGCTTTCACGTATTCCAAGCGTAATGACACATACCAATGTTGAATATAATGATGGATATTCTATAGTTAATCAATTTGCTAATTATTTTCATAGTGTATACATCCAATCTCAGAATAACATTGCATTTAATGTCATACCTCGAACTCAAGATGTTGACTTTATAAATGAGGACGATATTTTATGTGCTTTGCATCGCTCAAAAAACTGTTTTACATCTGGTATAGATCAAATACCAAGTTTTATTCTAAGGGATTGCGCTGCTGCTCTTGTCAAACCACTATACATCTTATTTAACTTATGTTTGTCTACAGCTAGTCTTCCGTTGATTTGGAAACATGCATGTATATGTCCGGTTCTTAAGAAGGGCGATCCGTCACTCATTGAAAATTACAGACCAATTTCCATTCTTAGTAACTTTGTTAAAAGTAGTATAGCAACACCGATTCTAGCTCAAAATCCCATGTTATTTTAAAGGGGCCTCAAAGTTGCATTTCAAGGTCATCCGCGGTCTAGCGAGACTCGCGGCCGCGACCGCGCTCGCGATCCAACCAAGCGCGCGGCAACGTTGCTAACTTCACGCTGTTACATGAAATGAGTCGACTTAGTAACTATGGAATTTTATTGATAAAAGTAATTACCTAATGTTCTGCCAATAATAATTTAAGATAATTGATATAATTTTTATTAATAACGAATTAAAAAATCCTGAGAACATTCAAACATAATTCAACATTAATATACCTCTGACGGCCGACAGTTAGAGGAGCCAGCATTTTACTCATATATTGCCATTAAAACGTAACATTTTATTTTAATTACATAAATCTAATTAATTATATAATAGCCATAAATAACATTCTATTAATAATAAATTGAAAATATACGCAATTCAAATTTAAAATACCTTTCACGACTACGCTTGGTCATCAGGCATCGACACAATTCGGAGGGTGACCTTCAAGCCTTTTACCTACACAATAATTTAAACGTTATTTAATTAAAGTACTTCAGAATAGTTAGTTAGCTACTCTCATCTACCCCCCAGGAGTTTCATATAGATATCTCTCATCATAACATCCCCTCGGTATATACTTTCATACATAAAAACATAAAAATCTCAATCTTGCATCTTATCAAAACTAACAAAATATACTAAAGTTTATCTGCAGCAGGTAGAGAAAAAAGGGGCAATAACCTGTTGGCAGGTAATAATAGCTACGGTGATCTTAAAACGCGCCCGTCTGTCAAATACTATAATGGTAATATTACATATATCATTCCAATATATCTTTAGTAAAATTCAGTTTATCTACAATGAAAATTAATTAGTTTAACAACTATTGTAAAGGAATAATTTGTGAATTAACTACCAGCTCATTTATTCAGATTACTCATTAAAGAAAACAGTAAGACTCGTCCTAGAATCGATATCTTTTGTGTTAACCAACAGGAAAAAAAGAATCAAGATAAGCCGTTCACTAATTTATTCAAAAATACTAAATCACAATCAATTCTTATATCTTTTAAACTATTTAATTATAGTAAATTTCGTAGTAAATCATAATTTAGTGGATGTCCGATTTTTAAATAGCGATAGTTACAAATTCTTAAAAAAAATTTATTTGAACATTTTCAATCAAATCGCATCAAATTTTTAGCATGGAAGCCGCATAATTGTCCCATATCCCAATTGAGAACGTACTAATGTTTTATTTAATAAACAGAACGTATCTAAAGAAAATTCTCCTCCAAAGCGATTAATAAATCCAAGTAGTTATAAAGACGTACATACAATTTTTATATATACACATAGAGGTTAAATTAGTTAATATATTCCATATGTGATATTACCTATTATAGATTTTACGCTGGATTTTCTTCTTTCTTGCTTGTTGATGGTTAGTTAAGACGAATCACCACGCACATTTTATACATTTATTATATTTACTTAACGCACTAATTATATATATATATATATATATATATATATATATATATATATATATATATATATATATATATATATATATAATATAGATAAATAGATACATAGTCCACAAATTAGATGTACGAAACAAACATGTAAATTGTACTTTTAATAGTAGGTATTTACCTATCAGAATTAGCTATCATTAGGTAGGTGATTAACGCATTTGTGTATCTAGCAGCTTATTATAAATTGTTTACCTCCTGTTCCGACACAGCCGACCAAAAAAAAATCAAGATTGAACTTGTATGTATTACGTCATTAACGTCTAGAACCAGTAAAATCTATCCTGTTTATTGCGGTTTGTCTAAAAAGACATTAATCTCATATCATATAATCCATCGAAATCATCAAACAATATGAGATTGATTGATCATATAATTGATATATTAATTAGCTACATTCTTCTTTTCACAGCCTATCGATGAAATGAAATAGGTCTAATAGATGAAGCCATGAAGGAATCTATATTGCGGACAAAATATGTTCTCTTTCTATTAAAACACTCTGATTAATTTATATATTTAACAGGTGTAAAAGCCTCTTGCATTCAGATAGCGCTAGACTATATCCCTTTACGAACCTTTATCTTTCCCCATCTTTTAAATTAATAAAAAGGTGTTAAAATAAGGTTTCCGCATAGCATTTTAATATATGAACTGAACTGATTTATGTATCGTATTATTTAAATTCCACCTTATTACATCCAGTAACTCGGTAATTTTTCTCAGCTTCCAGCTGTTTTCTCAGCGGTACGTGTAAACGGGATATAGAACGAAGTTCTAACTCTAGATTTCAGTCTCAGTGCAGCAACCGAACCAGTAACACTTATCTCTCTTCACATCCATATTTAACCTTTATAATAAAAACATGTCTTTCGCCAGCGAACTTGTTAAAGAGTTAAGGAGACTTGTCTACGACCCACAGATAGATGATGATAGTAATGCTATCCTCAGAGCCTTAAAACAATGTACCATGACGATAAGAAAACTTAATAAGGCACTAGATTCAGCGTCATCATTGGGAGCTAAGAACCATCTATTAGCCTGCTTGGCTCAAGCGAAATCTTATCGAGAGACAGTCAAAGCCTTAAAAACTGTAGGCGAGGGATATAACCAGCGAAAAGAGACAGCCTGTAACCGAGTCAAATGGTCAGACATGAAATCAGCATTTAAGGGACGTATGCGAACTGCTGCAATAACTAACACCAAGCATATCGAGCCGAAGGCTTTCATGCAGGACTGCTCGACCATTTTTCAGAGACGTATTCTGAATACATTGAAGAAAGATGACTCATTAAAAGTGAACACAGCTTTAACAGGCGTGTTCGAAGTCAAAAAAGGGGATACTATTATAGAAGAAATAAAATATATAAACACTAAAAATGCAGCCATATAACGAGACAGTAATTTAGCCCAATGGTTCAAGATCAATTTTCAAGATCCTATCCTTAAGGATCTCGAAGAGTTTCAAGTAAGTATAGAAATTGTAGAAAGTTAGAAATAAACTAACGCATGCATATTTCTTTATCTAGAAAAAAGAAAGCGGGTGGAAGCTAAAAACTATAATCAACCTCCAACTTAACATCAATAAGTTTACCCCGCTCAAGGCGCAACTAGGCTCATCATATTAAATCTGAAGATCAACATAAAATCACATAATACTTGAGGTCCTCTACTAGTGCCCGAAGAGATTGACGAAGATACAAAACTTGTTTAAAAGTGTTTAAAATGTATATAATTTAGATAATTGTTGTCATATTTATCCTATATTAATAAAACTCAACCAATGTTTTATTAATGTCTTTTATTTTATTTTTATGTTTTATTCTGTAAGTTACTACAAGTCTACGAGTAATCAACTTATGCATTGCATTCGATGACCTAGTGCTACAAATTAATCTGATGAAATTCCATTCGGAATATAAAAGCAATAGGGCTCATCCAGGATTGGAACCCGGAACCTTTCGCACCCAAAGCGATAATCATACCTCTAGACCAACGAGCCAGTTATATATGGAAAAAGATTAGTATGTTTCTCATTACATCTGAATAATATAAAATATAGAACCTATCTTGGTACAAGCATTTTCAAAATTGACATAATGTTTTAGCTAAAATTATAGGTCGCTTTGCCCTTATACACAGCATTATTAACAGATTTATTTATTATACGATTTACTTTACTTCGATTTACTTGATAACCAGGGTTTCTCAGCTATTTATCGAAGCATTGAACCGTGTCAAGGGTTAATTCATGCTTAAGGACGTCTAGCCAGGGTTAATTAGTGATGATGAAGGAAGATCGACAGGGTGATGATAGACGTAGTGCTAGGGTTAATTAAGAGTGACCTGAAGAACATGTTATATAAATAGGAGCTCATGATCAATTATTAGTCGATATGAACCAGCGACGCAAGTGTGATGTATGTTGTATGAGTGTTTTACGCTCAGGGTTTGCTCGCCATTTGAAGATACACCAGGGGTATAAAGTTCAGTGTTCTATTTGTTTAAAGTATTTTACACAGTATTTAGATAACTATAGAAGCCATTTGAACACAGTTCATAATACCATAGTTGTTGATAATAAGTCATCACCTAGAAATAATGAAATATTTAAAGACCTGAATCTGAAACGTATGCATACCAATGAATCCTGTGCTATAAGATACGACGACGATGATAATGATGATGGAATAATAAACGCTCGTAATGCTATACGTAAGAAATTAGCCTACTTTCACTGTGATAAAGCAGAACCTCATGATAATCGTGTTATACCGCGATCGGAGACCGTTGCTATCAATCTCTCATCAGAGCTTGAACAATCATCTCCCGCTACATCTGCTGATGATGAAGAAGGATGTGATTCTAGCTTAAAAGATTATCACGAATTCTCTAACTATTATAGAGCATTATTAGCTAGCGGAGAAAACAAAAACGTAGACAAAACTAGGTACGCTCTATCTAACGACATCGATGAGTGGCGATTTGGTTGTTCGAGAGTACAGTTTCAGGGAAAAGATATTTTAATTAAAAACAAACTTTTCAATGGAACATCCGGCCTGTTTAATTTACTAACGCTTAAACGAATAAGCTCTCCTAGTCCAACAGAGGAAGATATCAACAACTATATGAAAATAATCTCACTTACTAATGCTCATAAGAAAGACTATAGGCGCAACGGTCGACTAATAAGCGTTAAACATTGGAAATAAGAAAATGTAATCAGACCAAATTTATATACAATAACAGACTTTGAGGTTAGTCTTCCAAAAAAGTTAAACAAGTTGAAGCCGGATTGGATACGTCAGAGTACGCCTGATCAACTAGTGGACCGACTTCGTCTGTTGTATACTGTAAAGAAAGCTCTTAGCAACAGTCTCGAAAACGAAAACGAACTAATTTCAGTCATCACGGAGCTTAAAGCGAGAAAAATCATAGAATAAGTAAATATTTAATTTCTGGTTGTACTATGTAATATAGTCGTATTGTAATAGTATTTATATGTAATATGGTATTTTTTGATATGATGACTAAATAAACGAAATACATTCTATAAAAGCTTCTTATTTCTCAACCTCTCACTGACTCAGTAAACGTTCTGGTATAAATCTGTTTCTAGACTTATTTAATAAGATTGCATAATAATTCTGAAATGGATTTCATGAAGCGATTGATTAATTTAAATATTTTTAGAAGAGGTGAACCTGTAGAGTTTTGGGTGGAATGCCCTTCCGCGTACAAATTATATCAAGCAATACATTTTTAATTTTTAATAATAATATTTTAGAGTGATTTATGTCTCCAATAGCTGAGTTGTTTTATAGAGAGAATAGAATTTGAAAAATATGTCGCGCTCTTTAAATTTATAATAAGTTTTAATTTATTATATACGCTATATAATTTTACTATATTCAGAATGTTAACTGATGTATGTTGGATATCTGTTTATCATATGTCTTTTACCCCTTAATATTATTCGAAGAAATATTAATACCTCTGGTATAAATCTCCCACGTGAGGGTTATCTTGCGAGATATGTTGCATTGTCTGCAAGAATGTATTAGTAATTGTCAAATTGTTCTTCGGTCAATCAATTGAATACCTTGTAAGGTTTGTTTTGTCAAATATTCTATTCAACACTGTAAATTGTATAATACATAATCGCAATATTTACGTAGGACGTAGTGCTAGGGTTAATTAAGAGCGACCTGAAGAACATGTTATATAAATAGGAGCTCATGATCAATTATTAGTCGATATGAACCAGCGACGCAAGTGTGATGTATGTTGTATGAGTGTTTTACGCTCAGGGTTTGCTCGCCATTTGAAGATACACCAGGGGTATAAAGTTCAGTGTTCTATTTGTTTAAAGTATTTTACACAGTATTTAGATAACTATAGAAGCCATTTGAACACAGTTCATAATACCATAGTTGTTGATAATAAGTCATCACCTAGAAATAATGAAATATTTAAAGACCTGAATCTGAAACGTATGCATACCAATGAATCCTGTGCTATAAGATACGACGACGATGATAATGATGATGGAATAATAAACGCTCGTAATGCTATACGTAAGAAATTAGCCTACTTTCACTGTGATAAAGCAGAACCTCATGATAATCGTGTTATACCGCGATCGGAGACCGTTGCTATCAATCTCTCATCAGAGCTTGAACAATCATCTCCCGCTACATCTGCTGATGATGAAGAAGGATGTGATTCTAGCTTAAAAGATTATCACGAATTCTCTAACTATTATAGAGCATTATTAGCTAGCGGAGAAAACAAAAACGTAGACAAAACTAGGTACGCTCTATCTAACGACATCGATGAGTGGCGATTTGGTTGTTCGAGAGTACAGTTTCAGGGAAAAGATATTTTAATTAAAAACAAACTTTTCAATGGAACATCCGGCCTGTTTAATTTACTAACGCTTAAACGAATAAGCTCTCCTAGTCCAACAGAGGAAGATATCAACAACTATATGAAAATAATCTCACTTACTAATGCTCATAAGAAAGACTATAGGCGCAACGGTCGACTAATAAGCGTTAAACATTGGAAATAAGAAAATGTAATCAGACCAAATTTATATACAATAACAGACTTTGAGGTTAGTCTTCCAAAAAAGTTAAACAAGTTGAAGCCGGATTGGATACGTCAGAGTACGCCTGATCAACTAGTGGACCGACTTCGTCTGTTGTATACTGTAAAGAAAGCTCTTAGCAACAGTCTCGAAAACGAAAACGAAATAATTTCAGTCATCACGGAGCTTAAAGCGAGAAAAATCATAGAATAAGTAAATATTTAATTTCTGGTTGTACTATGTAATATAGTCGTATTGTAATAGTATTTATATGTAATATGGTATTTTTTGATATGATGACTAAATAAACGAAATACATTCTATAAAAGCTTCTTATTTCTCAACCTCTCACTGACTCAGTAAACGTTCTGGTATAAATATGTTTCTAGACTTATTTAATAAGATTGCATAATAATTCTGAAATGGATTTCATGAAGCGATTGATTAATTTAAATATTTTTAGAAGAGGTGAACCTGTAGAGTTTTGGGTGGAATGCCCTTCCGCGTACAAATTATATCAAGCAATACATTTTTAATTTTTAATAATAATATTTTAGAGTGATTTATGTCTCCAATAGCTGAGTTGTTTTATAGAGAGAATAGAATTTGAAAAATATGTCGCGCTCTTTAAATTTATAATAAGTTTTAATTTATTATATACGCTATATAATTTTACTATATTCAGAATGTTAACTGATGTATGTTGGATATCTGTTTATCATATGTCTTTTACCCCTTAATATTATTCGAAGAAATATTAATACCTCTGGTATAAATCTCCCACGTGAGGGTTATCTTGCGAGATATGTTGCATTGTCTGCAAGAATGTATTAGTAATTGTCAAATTGTTCTTCGGTCAATCAATTGAATACCTTGTAAGGTTTGTTTTGTCAAATATTCTATTCAACACTGTAAATTGTATAATACATAATCGCAATATTTACTTTCACGCTGGGTACTCACGTAATTGCATTACTCGAAGTAAATCGTATAATAAATAAATCTGTTAATAATGCTGTGTATAAGGGCAAAGCGACCTATAATTTTAGCTAAAACATTATGTCAATTTTGAAAATGCTTGTACCAAGATAGGTTCTATATTTTATATTATTCAGATGTAATGAGAAACATACTAATCTTTTTCCATATATAACTGGCTCGTTGGTCTAGAGGTATGATTATCGCTTTGGGTGAGAAAGGTTCCGGGTTCCAATCCTGGATGAGCCCTATTGCTTTTATATTCCGAATGGAATTTCATCAGATTAATTTGTAGCACTAGGTCATCGAATGCAATGCATAAGTTGATTACTCGTAGACTTGTAGTAACTTACAGAATAAAACATAAAAATAAAATAAAAGACATTAATAAAACATTGGTTGAGTTTTATTAATATAGGATAAATATGACAACAATTATCTAAATTATATACATTTTAAACACTTTTAAACAAGTTTTGTATCTTCGTCAATCTCTTCGGGCACTAGTAGAGGACCTCAAGTATTATGTGATTTTATGTTGATCTTCAGATTTAATATGATGAGCCTAGTTGCGCCTTGAGCGGGGTAAACTTATTGATGTTAAGTTGGAGGTTGATTATAGTTTTTAGCTTCCACCCGCTTTCTTTTTGCTAGATAAAGAAATATGCATGCGTTAGTTTATTTCTAACTTTCTACAATTTCTATACTTACTTGAAACTCTTCGAGATCCTTAAGGATAGGATCTTGAAAATTGATCTTGAACCATTGGGCTAAATTACTGTCTCGTTATATGGCTGCATTTTTAGTGTTTATATATTTTATTTCTTCTATAATAGTATCCCCTTTTTTGACTTCGAACACGCCTGTTAAAGCTGTGTTCACTTTTAATGAGTCATCTTTCTTCAATGTATTCAGAATACGTCTCTGAAAAATGGTCGAGCAGTCCTGCATGAAAGCCTTCGGCTCGATATGCTTGGTGTTAGTTATTGCAGCAGTTCGCATACGTCCCTTAAATGCTGATTTCATGTCTGACCATTTGACTCGGCTACAGGCTGTCTCTTTTCGCTGGTTATATCCCTCGCCTACAGTTTTTAAGGCTTTGACTGTCTCTCGATAAGATTTCGCTTGAGCCAAGCAGGCTAATAGATGGTTCTTCGCTCCCAATGATGACGCTGAATCTAGTGCCTTATTAAGTTTTCTTATCGTCATGGTACATTGTTTTAAGGCTCTGAGGATAGCATTACTATCATCATCTATCTGTGGGTCGTAGACAAGTCTCCTTAACTCTTTAACAAGTTCGCTGGCGAAAGACATGTTTTCATTATAAAGGTTAAATATGGATGTGAAGAGAGATAAGTGTTACTGGTTCGGTTGCTGCACTGAGACTGAAATCTAGAGTTAGAACTTCGTTCTATATCCCGTTTACACGTACCGCCGAGAAAACAGCTGGAAGCTGAGAAAAATTACCGAGTTACTGGATGTAATAAGGTGGAATTTAAATAATACGATACATAAATCAGTTCAGTTCATATATTAAAATGCTATGCGGAAACCTTATTTTAACACCTTTTTATTAATTTAAAAGATGGGGAAAGATAAAGGTTCGTAAGGGGATATAGTCTAGCGCTATCTGAATGCAAGAGGCTTTTACACCTGTTAAATATATAAATTAATCAGAGTGTTTTAATAGAAAGAGAACATATTTTGTCCGCAATATAGATTCCTTCATGGCTTCCATCTATTAGACCTATTTCATTTCATCGATAGGCTGTGAAAAGAAGAATGTAGCTAATTAATATATCAATTATATGATCAATCAATCTCATATTGTTTGATGATTTCGATGGATTATATGATATGAGATTAATGTCTTTTTAGACAAACCGCAATAAACAGGATAGATTTTACTGGTTCTAGACGTTAATGACGTAATACATACAAGTTCAATCTTGATTATTTTTTTTGGTCGGCTGTGTCGGAACAGGAGGTAAACAATTTATAATAAGCTGCTAGATACACAAATGCGTTAATCACCTACTTAATGATAGCTTTTTCTGATAGGTAAATACCTACTATTAAAAGTACAATTTACATGTTTGTTTCGTACATCTAATTTGTGGACTATGTATCTATTTATCTATATTATATATATATATATATATATATATATATATATATATATATATATATATATATATATATATATATATATATATATATATATATATATATTAAAGAAAGTAAATATATTAATTAGGGTGATCGGTCTGTAGATTGAATTAAAAACTCATTTGTTCATAAAACTCAATATTTCGTTATTTATTTATAACTTCATCAGGAGTAGTGCTGTTTTTAAAATTGTCGATTTGTTTTATTCTTGTGTTCCCATTTAGTAATAACGTTTGCAAGTTTTTGGAGTAATCGGTAATATGTCTGGGTAGTAACTTTTTTCTTCTGCAACGTAGTAGGAAATTTCTTCGGTTTAATTTGTTAGCCAGTTTGGTGTTAAGTGATGACCATTGTTTCAGGTACCTTGTAGTCTGTCCGCCGTAGCTACTGGTGATATCTTGATAAAACCCCATCGGTATATATATGTTGGAGAGAAATTATCGACCGTACTTAATAGATTAAAGAAAGTAAATATATTAATTAGGGTGATCGGTCTGTAGATTGAATTAAAAACTCATTTGTTCATAAAACTCAATATTTCGTTATTTATTTATAACTTCATCAGGAGTAGTGCTGTTTTTAAAATTGTCGATTTGTTTTATTCTTGTGTTCCCATTTAGTAATAACGTTTGCAAGTTTTTGGAGTAATCGGTAATATGTCTGGGTAGTAACTTTTTTCTTCTGCAACGTAGTAGGAAATTTCTTCGGTTTAATTTGTTAGCCAGTTTGGTGTTAAGTGATGACCATTGTTTCAGGTACCTTGTAGTCTGTCCGCCGTAGCTACTGGTGATATCTTGATAAAACCCCATCGGTATATATATGTTGGAGAGAAATTATCGACCGTACTTAATAGATTAAAGAAAGTAAATATATTAATTAGGGTGATCGGTCTGTAGATTGAATTAAAAACTCATTTGTTCATAAAACTCAATATTTCGTTATTTATTTATAACTTCATCAGGAGTAGTGCTGTTTTTAAAATTGTCGATTTGTTTTATTCTTGTGTTCCCATTTAGTAATAACGTTTGCAAGTTTTTGGAGTAATCGGTAATATGTCTGGGTAGTAACTTTTTTCTTCTGCAACGTAGTAGGAAATTTCTTCGGTTTAATTTGTTAGCCAGTTTGGTGTTAAGTGATGACCATTGTTTCAGGTACCTTGTAGTCTGTCCGCCGTAGCTACTGGTGATATCTTGATAAAACCCCATCGGTATATATATGTTGGAGAGAAATTATCGACCGTACTTAATAGATTAAAGAAAGTAAATATATTAATTAGGGTGATCGGTCTGTAGATTGAATTAAAAACTCATTTGTTCATAAAACTCAATATTTCGTTATTTATTTATAACTTCATCAGGAGTAGTGCTGTTTTTAAAATTGTCGATTTGTTTTATTCTTGTGTTCCCATTTAGTAATAACGTTTGCAAGTTTTTGGAGTAATCGGTAATATGTCTGGGTAGTAACTTTTTTCTTCTGCAACGTAGTAGGAAATTTCTTCGGTTTAATTTGTTAGCCAGTTTGGTGTTAAGTGATGACCATTGTTTCAGGTACCTTGTAGTCTGTCCGCCGTAGCTACTGGTGATATCTTGATAAAACCCCATCGGTATATATATGTTGGAGAGAAATTATCGACCGTACTTAATAGATTAAAGAAAGTAAATATATTAATTAGGGTGATCGGTCTGTAGATTGAATTAAAAACTCATTTGTTCATAAAACTCAATATTTCGTTATTTATTTATAACTTCATCAGGAGTAGTGCTGTTTTTAAAATTGTCGATTTGTTTTATTCTTGTGTAGAATACACAAGAATAAAACAAATCGACAATTTTAAAAACAGCACTACTCCTGATGAAGTTATAAATAAATAACGAAATATTGAGTTTTATGAACAAATGAGTTTTTAATTCAATCTACAGACCGATCACCCTAATTAATATATTTACTTTCTTTAATCTATTAAGTACGGTCGATAATTTCTCTCCAACATATATATACCGATGGGGTTTTATCAAGATATCACCAGTAGCTACGGCGGACAGACTACAAGGTACCTGAAACAATGGTCATCACTTAACACCAAACTGGCTAACAAATTAAACCGAAGAAATTTCCTACTACGTTGCAGAAGAAAAAAGTTACTACCCAGACATATTACCGATTACTCCAAAAACTTGCAAACGTTATTACTAAATGGGAACACAAGAATAAAACAAATCGACAATTTTAAAAACAGCACTACTCCTGATGAAGTTATAAATAAATAACGAAATATTGAGTTTTATGAACAAATGAGTTTTTAATTCAATCTACAGACCGATCACCCTAATTAATATATTTACTTTCTTTAATCTATTAAGTACGGTCGATAATTTCTCTCCAACATATATATACCGATGGGGTTTTATCAAGATATCACCAGTAGCTACGGCGGACAGACTACAAGGTACCTGAAACAATGGTCATCACTTAACACCAAACTGGCTAACAAATTAAACCGAAGAAATTTCCTACTACGTTGCAGAAGAAAAAAGTTACTACCCAGACATATTACCGATTACTCCAAAAACTTGCAAACGTTATTACTAAATGGGAACACAAGAATAAAACAAATCGACAATTTTAAAAACAGCACTACTCCTGATGAAGTTATAAATAAATAACGAAATATTGAGTTTTATGAACAAATGAGTTTTTAATTCAATCTACAGACCGATCACCCTAATTAATATATTTACTTTCTTTAATCTATTAAGTACGGTCGATAATTTCTCTCCAACATATATATACCGATGGGGTTTTATCAAGATATCACCAGTAGCTACGGCGGACAGACTACAAGGTACCTGAAACAATGGTCATCACTTAACACCAAACTGGCTAACAAATTAAACCGAAGAAATTTCCTACTACGTTGCAGAAGAAAAAAGTTACTACCCAGACATATTACCGATTACTCCAAAAACTTGCAAACGTTATTACTAAATGGGAACACAAGAATAAAACAAATCGACAATTTTAAAAACAGCACTACTCCTGATGAAGTTATAAATAAATAACGAAATATTGAGTTTTATGAACAAATGAGTTTTTAATTCAATCTACAGACCGATCACCCTAATTAATATATTTACTTTCTTTAATCTATTAAGTACGGTCGATAATTTCTCTCCAACATATATATACCGATGGGGTTTTATCAAGATATCACCAGTAGCTACGGCGGACAGACTACAAGGTACCTGAAACAATGGTCATCACTTAACACCAAACTGGCTAACAAATTAAACCGAAGAAATTTCCTACTACGTTGCAGAAGAAAAAAGTTACTACCCAGACATATTACCGATTACTCCAAAAACTTGCAAACGTTATTACTAAATGGGAACACAAGAATAAAACAAATCGACAATTTTAAAAACAGCACTACTCCTGATGAAGTTATAAATAAATAACGAAATATTGAGTTTTATGAACAAATGAGTTTTTAATTCAATCTACAGACCGATCACCCTAATTAATATATTTACTTTCTTTAATCTATTAAGTACGGTCGATAATTTCTCTCCAACATATATATACCGATGGGGTTTTATCAAGATATCACCAGTAGCTACGGCGGACAGACTACAAGGTACCTGAAACAATGGTCATCACTTAACACCAAACTGGCTAACAAATTAAACCGAAGAAATTTCCTACTACGTTGCAGAAGAAAAAAGTTACTACCCAGACATATTACCGATTACTCCAAAAACTTGCAAACGTTATTACTAAATGGGAACACAAGAATAAAACAAATCGACAACTTTAAAAACAGCACTACTCCTGATGAAGTTATAAATAAATAACGAAATATTGAGTTTTATGAACAAATGAGTTTTTAATTCAATCTACAGACCGATCACCCTAATTAATATATTTACTTTCTTTAATCTATTAAGTACGGTCGATAATTTCTCTCCAATATATATATATATATATAATTAGTGCGTTAAGTAAATATAATAAATGTATAAAATGTGCGTGGTGATTCGTCTTAACTAACCATCAACAAGCAAGAAAGAAGAAAATCCAGCATAAAATCTATAATAGGTAATATCACATATGGAATATATTAACTAATTTAACCTCTATGTATATATATATAAAAATTGTATGTACGTCTTTATAACTACTTGGATTTATTAATCGCTTTGGAGGAGAATTTTCTTTAGATACGTTCTGTTTATTAAATAAAACATTAGTACGTTCTCAATTGGGATATGGGACAATTATGCGGCTTCCATGCTAAAAATTTGATGCGATTTGATTGATAATGTTCAAATAAAGTTTTTTTAAGAATTTGTAACTATGGCTATTTAAAAATCGGACATCCACTAAATTATGATTTACTACGAAATTTACTATAGTTAAATAGTTTAAAAGATATAAGAATTGATTGTGATTTAGTATTTTTGAATAAATTAGTGAACGGCTTATCTTGATTCTTTTTTTCCTGTTGGTTAACACAAAAGATATCGATTCTAGGACGAGTTTTACTGTTTTCTTTAATGAGTAATCTGAATAAATGAGCTGATAGTTAATTCACAAATTATTCCTTTATAATAGTTGTTAAACTAATTAATTTTCATTGTAGATAAACTGAATTTTACTAAAGATATATTGGAATGATATATGTAATATTACCATTATAGTATTTGACAGACGGGCGCGTTTTAAGATCACCGTAGCTATTATTACCTGCCAACAGGTTATTGCCCCTTTTTTCTCTACCTGCTGCAGATAAACTTTAGTATATTTTGTTAGTTTTGATAAGATGCAAGATTGAGATTTTTATGTTTTTATGTATGAAAGTATATACCGAGGGGATGTTATGATGAGAGATATCTATATTAAACTCCTGGGGGGTAGATGAGAGTAGCTAACTAACTATTCTGAAGTACTTTAATTAAATAACGTTTAAATTATTGTGTAGGTAAAAGGCTTGAAGGTCACCCTCCGAATTGTGTCGATGCCTGATGACCAAGCGTAGTATTCATTTATCGTTCGTATCGGTTAGTCGTGAAAGGTATTTTAAATTTGAATTGCGTATATTTTCAATTTATTATTAATAGAATGTTATTTATGGCTATTATATAATTAATTAGATTTATGTAATTAAAATAAAATGTTACGTTTTAATGGCAATATATGAGTAAAATGCGGGCTCCTCTAACTGTCGGCCGTCAGAGGTATATTAATGTTGAATTATGTTCGAATGTTCTTAGGATTTTTTAATTCGTTATTAATAAAAATTATATCAATTATCTTAAATTATTATTGGCAGAACATTAGGTAATTACTTTTATCAATAAAATTCCATAGTTACTAAGTCGACTCATTTCATGTAACAGCGTGAAGTTAGCAACGTTGCCGCGCGCTTGGTTGGATCGCGAGCGCGGTCGCGGCCGCGAGTCTCGCTAGACCGCGGATGACCTTGAAATGCAACTTTGAGGCCCCTTTAAAATAACATGGGATTTTGAGCTAGAATCGGTGTTGCTATACTACTGTTAAAGCATTTGAGTCTATTATTTATAAATATTTGTATTCATCTTTAAGATCACTTATATCTCCACATCAACATGGCTTTATGGAAAGTCGTTCCACTATAACTAATCTCGCATGTTTCAGTCAGTTCACTGCAGAGATCATGGATAAAGGTAATCAGGTCGATGTTATCTACCATGACTTCCAAAAAGCGTTTGATCAAATTGATCAATACATCTTGTTAAATAAACTATCTCAATATGGCCTATCAGAGAATCTTATTAAATTTTTTGAATGTTATCTTATTAACAGGAGTTCTTGTGTCAGATACTGCAACTTTATTTCCCGCGATTTTACTCCTACTTCGGGAATCCCTCAAGGTTCGATTCTTGGACCTTTACTTTTCTTACTTTTTATTGATGACATAGTAGATCAAATATCTTGCCACTGCCTTCTCTTTGCAGATGACATAAAATTGTATCGTGAAGTTAACAATTATAATAATGCCATGCAATTACAAAATAATCTTTACACGGTAGATAACTGGTGTCACAATAATAGACTTTCACTAAACATCACTAAATGTAAGACCATGTCTTTTACAAAAAAACTAAACGGGTATGGTCATATCTACACCGTCAATGGCATTGCTATACAAAGGATGGATTTCTTTAAAGATTTAGGTGTCATCTTTGATCCTAAGCTAGATTTCGCTGCACATATACATGACATTGTTAGTCGAGCTTTTAAAATGTATGGCTTTATCTACCGAAATTGTAAACACTTTTCAAATGTTCAGACGTTACGTGCCTTATACATAACCTTGGTGAGATCTATACTGGAGTACGGCGCGGTAATTTGGTCTCCTCTTTATGAATGCCATATTCGTGAGATTGAACGAGTTCAAAGATATTTTCTTAAGTTTTTAGCTTTTTCTTGCGATGGTATCTATCCTGAGATTGGGGTTAGTCAAATTGAGCTGCTTAACAGATTTGAGTTTATATCTCTGCGTGTTAGACGCATTATTATCTCTGTAAAGTTTTTGTATAATCTTTTAAATCACAGAATTGATTCTATTTGGCTCTTAAACAAAATTAACTTTCATGTCCCACGATTCAATGCACGTACTAATATGTCATTCTACTTGGATGCAAGGAGAACCAACTTACTAAAAAAATCACCTATTACAAGCATGTGCAATAATTTTAATCAGATATGTAGCAAGTGTGATATTAACTTAGATTCGATTAATAGTATTGTAAGTTGTATTATTGAGATAAATGTCTAATTAAAGAACATACTATGTTCAGACATTAAGAAAGTTTGTTACAACTTTATTCATATTACCGTATTTTATACACATATACCTTGATTTGCGATGTTGTTCTATACACACTAACTTTAGTTAGTTGTTAGTTTTATTAATTATATTATTATTTATTTACATACTGTATTATGCATATTTATGTTTTTACATTAATTGTAGGTAACTTAGATTAGTATTTCATATTTATGTTGAACCACTACTGTGTTTTTGTAATTTTTAAATTTTTTTCCTGTAATTGGGTGCCCACCTGTTAGAAAATATATATTATTATTATTATTATTATTATTATTATTATTATTATTATTATTATTATTTTAACTAAATCATTGTCAAATAACTCATCTAGTTTTGTTAGTCTTTGAAATATTTTTGTTAAAAGTTAATTTATTCCTGCACAATTGATTCAATATTATGTTAAAAACGTAGAACAAAAATTTTGTGCATATATCGCAAGGATTATTGTTTACAGTAATCATCTATTTAGTAACTTCAACAAAGATTTTGAACTTCAACTTTTGTTGAAGCAAGTATTTTTACTTGCTGTATTGACAAGTTTTCCTTTATTAGCATTGGCGCCCGGTAACAAACTAGGTGATATTTGAATTTAGTTGAATTATATCAGATTTTTAAACATTGTTGGATAAAATTGTAGTGAGTGTGACAAAATGTGACCTAACAAAAATTATTTTTACTGTGTAGATCCAGCTTTCCTATAGTAAAGGTTGATAATTATCATTCACCGTTAATTTTTTAAAGTAACTGAAAATTAAAGTAATCCAGTAGAGAAACGAAATTTATATATTTAAAACACAAGGTTTATTTTTGTTCCAGTTCGTTTGATAGTTCTATTGTGCCGAATTACGTTATAACGTTGAAATTCACAACCCATTGCTTGTTTGATGGTCACTGTTTAAAACCAGGCTTCTCCGTTGTTTGGTTGTCACTGGTTTTCTCTTTCTTTCGGTTTATCGTGAAGTCGCTCCTGCGCGGTTAAGCTTCCTTCTCAATAGCAGGGTTGAGTAACAAAATGGCTGTCTGGCAGTAGAAGTTGAATGTTCGAGATATGTTAAACAATTGATTTTGGATATAATTCGCTTTAGCGTAATAAATCTCGCATTCAACAGAATGATCGCTTGATTGGTTATATGCGATCAATCGTCAAATTAGACGGATTACGTTCTGGTGCCAACCATTTTAGGTAAATTCTTTTCCTTTCATTTCCATGCGCTAAAATCTTACAAAATGTCTTTTTATTTTAGATAATATTATTTCCCTAGCAGTTACCTTGAGGGAATTGTATTATAAAAGACCTTTCAGTTTATAGAAAGGTAAAAATCTTCAAATATTTAAAATTAATACAATATACAGGGTGATTTCTTTGTAGGTCTTTTTTTGTTTTGGGTTTTGTTGCTCGTTGTCGTTTATTCATGTTCCTGCCTCTCTGATCGTGGGTTCATTTAGAAGGTCCTTCCCCTTTGGGTCCGTACCTACATCTATACATGTACCGGGTCGGAACAAAATAACAGATATAGAAGGGTGAAGCGAAAACCCTTAAGCAAGGCTTTAAATAAAACAGCCGTGGGTCCTCGAATGGTGGGATGTTTGTCTAAACTTGTATGTATTCTGTGTCATTTTATTTATGTTTATATATATATTTATTAAATGTGTGTACAATGTATTCATGCATGTTAATTTTAAGAACAACACGAGATCTCGAGTAGTGAAATTGTCTTAGGGTAGTTTTAAGCCAACTGTGATACAAATCACCATTCACCGTTTTTTTTTATTAAACATTAAAATTTTTGATCTGCACAATAGACAATGGTTACAATTAAAATAAAGCCCTACTTAGAAAGTTTACATTTCACTACGTGTGTTTTATTTATTTATTATTTATTTATTTGTATGATTTTAATATTGCTTTTCAGCTAGTTATTTGTAAGTATATATTGTAATGATGTCTGTCGATTTATATAAAAAAAAATCGACAAATAATATCAAAACTCGATGCGCCGGCTAGTTCATATTTAGAACATGAAATGACAAATCTTTTATGTACAGGATTTGTAAAAAAAATTATCTCAGGGCAATGTTACGAAAAGTTCTCAGAAAATTGACCTTGAAAAATAATAAATGATCATAAGTTAACAATGCAAGAACAATCAGATCTCACATTGGTTTGAATCATTAAATAAATAAAGAAAATATACGTTGTGCGTTAATAAATCACCAGCACTAAAAAGAAAAACCAGAAACGTTTCACAACACAGTTCTCCTACCTTCTCAAGAAAAAAAACCCCAAGGGACGGATGCTGGCCTGGAATGCTGCGTGATGCAGGAACCTACCCTAAGCTGCACCTGGACTGCTGGGCTCTGCACCGGATGAAAATTTCAACAATTTTTCCAGACTTGAAGAATTTAGAGTAAGCACTGTTTGTTCTTATTAAACACAAATTTAATTATTCTTTTGTATTAATTATTATTATATAAATATTTTGTTTATAGACGAAGAGAATAATCTTTAATCGTGTTTACTTGTATAACACCTTTTATTTGTAAAATTCTTTCTCTTGTAGAAATGTAGCAATTAAACTCGTTAGTAACTATTTAAAGAACTTTTATTTCAAACCCCAAATCTTTCCCCAAAAATATAAAAATGATAACTTTTTAACACAGTATAAACATCACATTTTCAAATTAGCTTTCACAATCGATTAATAAACAAAATAACAACTTTAGTTGTTCTCAAATTTTATCTTTTCAAAATGCTAAACTAAATGTTTTAAACAGAGTAACTGACTGACTTCACCCTCATTGCCAGACTAATTTTATAATTTTCAAAATGCTAAACTATATGTTTTAAGCAGAGTAACTGACTGACTTCCTTCATTGCCAGACTTGTCAGAACTCCCTCCATCAACAAAATTTCCAAAATACACACCAAATATCTCCCTCTCTCCACATACAATACATGTGATAACTAAAAATTTGACAATAATAACTATTATAATTAATTTGAATTAACACTAAAAGATCTAAGTGTATTATAAACATAGTACAATAATAAGAAATGATCTGATCGCTCATTAATAAATTAATAAAGAGAAATTCAATTAAACAAAATTATATGAGATAAAAAAACTCATTGCATTAAAGAATTTAACATTAAAAAAATTATAAAAGAAAATGTCATTTGTATAACAGATCCTAAATAGGAAGCAAATATAATAATCTGAATTATAATAATAAATCCAAACGTTAAGTAGCCACCATAGGCGTCACATAAATTGGGACACAAACACAAAAAGAAAATTCATATTCCGTTCCATTATTCGGTGAACTTATTAATCAAAACTTAACATCATGAAATTGACCTTAGTCTAGAAAAAAAAATATTTTCTTTTTCAACTAAAATATTTTTAAAAGGGCAAAATCCACTACAATATGTACGGTACGACCAAAATTGTGGAAGTTGCCCATATTTTAGTAGAAGATCTATTTCTTCGTTTGTCTGATAAGCTTGAAGCTTTAGTAATAAGCATTGTTTTTAAACGAAGTGGCGCTTGTTTTTTTTTATCTTTTATATCTTGTATTACCCCGCCCCTCATCGACTTATTGGGGGTTAGCCGGAAAAACTAAAGCAGTGTTATTTGGATCGAACTGATACTTCCAGCACAGCTATATTTTGGGTAGGTTAGGTACCTATTTATATAAAAATAGCCTTTGTGTTTCTGTAGGTTATAGTAAATTGGCGCCTTTTGTTGGAAATTCCACTTTGTTAAAACCACTTGTTGTTCTTGCATGTTAGGATATTTTTTGGGAATATAGTTTGCCTGATAGATTAAGTATTTAGTAATTTAGGATAAAGAACCAACTCCAGGATTGATTTTGTAATTTGTTGTATTCTTGTTACAAGTTATTTGATTAGTATTGATTATTAATCTTATTATAAATTGGTTATTTGTTTTGTTAGCCTTGATTATTAATTAGTTCATTATGTAACGAAAGATCCATATAGATAGGTTAAGTAAATCAGAACTATCTTATGAGTTAGCTATTAAGGTCTTCCTGACTCTAATGTTGATAGTATGAGAAAGTCTCTTCGACAGTTAATGAAAATGGAACAAGATCAGTCCGTACTTGAGTTACCAGCTCATCCGTTTACTTTTGAAGAAAATTCAGATGCTATTTCTACAGCTCTTATTGAACTTAATACGGCTTTGGAGTCATTTGATGATAGTGTGGATTCTAATCCGTATAAAAAATTGCAAAGTAAGTTAAGTCACCTATTAGGAAGGGCTGCGGCGATGAAAGCCAAAGATGAGGCTTCTGCATCAAAGCGGGCCGAGTTCATTCAATCCATTCTTGGATTAATGAGCGATATTCATGATAAAGCTTCAGTACCACAGGTAACTGATGAAGTAGCTATTCAGTTAGGGTTAGGTTTAAGCGTTGGGCAAGCTATTGTTAATTCTCCTGCGGGCAACCCAGCAGCTTCTTCTACACTTGCTGCTCCTGATCCTCAATGTGGTCAGCCGAAGTCTGTACCAGTCTTTAAATGGGGACTTGATAAATTTGCAGGACATGAATCTAAGATTTCTTTAAATGCTTTTTTGCAACAAGTGGATGAGTTGTCTATTGCTCGGAATGTATCAAAGACCCAGTTATTTGCATCTGCTCTGGATCTTTTTAAAGACCAAGCACTTTTGTTTTATAGGTCTAGAAGAAATGAAGTATCTGATTGGGACTCTTTGGTTAAACTTTTAAAAGAGGAATATCTCCCTTTAGATTATGATGATAAGCTTTTAGAAGAAATTCGTAGGAGGACTCAAGGTCCTAATGAACCGCTAGGGACTTAATTAGTAGCTATGGATAATTTATTTTCCCGCTTATCAACAAAATTTTCTGAAGGGATTAAATTAAGATTACTGTTAAAGAACTTAGCTCCATTTTACCAATTTCATTTGTCGTTTAAGGAAATTAATTCTATCAAGGTTGAGGGCTGACAGTTATATTCCTCCAACTAGAAGGAAAACCGACTTAGAGCCAGATTTAGCTTTTGTTGAGACTGCTAGTAATTCCAGTAGTGCTGCTTCAGATGTTTCATCACGGTTGTGTTTTAATTGTAGGAAAACAGCACACATGCGTTCTGCATGTTCTTCTCCCTTGATTAAACGTTGTTTTGGTTGTGGTGAGATGGGGGTCACTAAGACTTCTTGTAAGAAATGTTCTCCTAGGGATAATAATTCGGGAAACGGTCGAACTCGGCATTAATGGGTGGTGTTAGTACCGAGTCTTCTTTTCAAGCAACCACTGTATTATTAAATTTTATCCTTGCTCATGCCGAAGGACATGAACGCCCGTATTTGTCTATAAAAGTTTTGGGTCATGATTTGTTAGGTCTTTTAGATTCCGGTGCTTCTAGGACTATAGTTGGCAAACCAGGTTGGTCGTTTTTATGTAGTTTAGATTTTGGTGCTGGTTTATCTATGCTTCGAGCGACTGATTGTCGCGTAGCAAATGGTCAAACTGTGAAGAGCATTGGTCAAGTTGATGTACCGATCCAACTTCAAGATCGAATGCATATTATTTCTATTTTGGTAGTTCCGGATCTTCCACAGACTTTAATTTTGGGTATTCACTTTTGGAACCTTATGGGTATTGTTCCCAATTTAAGACAAGGCAGTTGGCGATTTGTAAAAGATTCTGACAATTCGTCTGTTGAACTGGAATCTATTGAGGTTATGCCTCTTAGTACACTTACTTTTGAACAGAAATCGGAGTTAGAGAAGATTTTGAATGAGTCTAAAGCACTTCCAAGTGAGATGTTAGGTTGTACGTCTAGGGTTGAGCATGTTATTCGTACAAATTCTGAACCTTTAAGCAGAGATATTATCCGGTTAGTCCGTTTATGCAACGTCTTATCGATGAAGAACTCGATCGTATGTTGAGCTTAGGTGTCATTGAACCGTCTTCTAGTGGCTGGTCCAACCCAGTCCTAATGGTCAAAAAGAAAGATGGGACCTACAGATTTTGCATAGATTTTCGTCGTCTTAATCGTGTAACTGAGAAGGATGCTTACCCTATTCCCTATGTTAGTTCCACTTTGGATAAACTTCGAAATGCCAAATTTTTGTCATCACTGGATGTTAAGTCTGCCTATTGGCAAATTCCTTTGTCTGAGGATTCCCGTAAATATACGGCTTTTACAATCCCCAATCGTGGCCTTTTCCAGTTTACTCGTATCCCTTTTGGGTTACATAATGCCCCTGCGACTTGGCAAAGGTTCATTGATAATGTTCTTGGTCCGTCTTTGGAACCATATGTCTTGGTGTATCTGGACGATATAGTCATCGTTACGGATAGTTTTGAAAAACATATTGAAATATTAAGAGAGGTTTTTAATCGATTGTCTTTGGCTGGTATTACTTTAAGTTCGGATAAGTGCAAATTTTGTGTTCCTAAGCTACGATACTTATATACTTACTATAGGTTATGTAGTTAGTCAGAAGGGAATTCATGTGGATCCTGAGAAAGTTCAGGCCATTGTGAATATTCAGCCTCCTCGGAATGTGACTAAAGTTAGAAGACTGATAGGTTTGACTTCATGGTACCGTCGTTTTGTACCACAGTTTTCTGATATTATTCAGCCGTTGACAAACCTTTTAAGAAAGGTGTCAAATTTTATTGGTCATCTGAGTGTGAATATAGTTTGCGGACTTTGAAAGAAGCTTTGGTTAGGGTACCTATTTTACGTTGTCCAGATTTTGAGTTGCCGTTTACTGTTCAAACCGACAGTAGTGGTTTTGGTTTAGGTGCTGTCTTGACGCAACAGATTGATAGTGAGGAAAGTGTAATATGTTACCTTAGTCGTTCTCTCACTCGTCAAGAGCGAAATTATTCTACGACTAATAGGGAATGTTTAGGAGTTTTATGGGCCGTAGAAAAACTTAGACCATATTTAGAAGGCCGTCGTTTCACGGTGATCACCGATCACTATTCTTTGGTGTGGTTACATAATTTAAAAAACCCGACGGGTCGTTTGGCTAGGTGGTCTTTGAGACTCCAAGAATATAACTTTCAGGTGGTCCATCGTAAAGGTAAAGACCATTTGGTACCTGATGCGTTATCACGTTCCGTACCGATTCTTGACAGTATTGCGTCAGGTGATGAGCCTGTTATAGATTCTACCGATAAGTGGTATAATAGTATGGTTGATAGGGTTCGGGCTAAACCTGCTAAGTTTTCTCAATGGCGTATTACTAATGAAGGTTTATATAAATCTATGAAAACCGAAAATGATTCTGACACCGTTTGGAAACTTGTTGTACCTAAAGAAAATAGACTTGCTATTCTTCGTCAAGCACACGATCATCCTACTTCCGGTCATGGTGGAGTATATAAAACGTATCATAGATTAAGTCCCAAATATTATTGGCCAAAAATGCAAGCCGATGTAGCTCGATATATTAAAACTTGTCAAATTTGTCAAAAATGTAAACCAGATTTAAGACCTCCTGCTGGACTGTTAGTTCGGCAACCAATTGTTGATCGCCCTTGGCAGATGATCAATATAGATTTGATTGGTCCTCTCCCGAGGAGTACAAAAGGTTATTCATATGTCTTAGTCATAGTGGACTATTTTAGTAAATTTTGTTTGCTATTTCCTCTTCGGAATAGTTCAGCGAAGATGGTTTGTTCGAGAATTTAAGATGAAGTCTTCTTAGTTTTTGGAGTACCTAGATTGGTGTTGGTAGACAATGGAGTCCAGTTTACTGGTCGTGAGTTTCGCACTCTTTGTAGTAACTATTCTGTAAAAATTCGTTTTAATGCGCATTATCACCCGCAATCAAATCCCACAGCAAGAGCGAACAGAAATGTAAAAAATATGATTCGTTCCTATGTCAAAGAGAATCAGCGTTCTTGGGCAGATGAATTAACAAAGATTGGGTGTGCCCTTAGAACTGGTCGTCATGAGACTACTGGTTACACTCCCTATTTTTTAACTTTTGGTAGGGAACATATTTTAAAAGGCACTGGTCATAAAATATCTGATAAAGTTCAAGATCTGCAAGTTGATCGTTCGTCTGCTACTGTTATTCCTAATAAATTGCAGGGAGTTTTTGAGGTAGTGCGTAATAAAATAAAAACTTCTTTTGATCGCAATAAACGTTACTATGATCTCCGTAAGCGAGATAAAGTTTTAGAGATGTTATTGGTGATAAAGTTTTAAGGAAAAATTTTGCTCTTTCTGATGCGAAGAAATATTTTTCACATAAACTTGCTCCTCGTTACATTGGTCCTTTTACCATTCACAAAAAGGTGTCTCCTTGGACTTATATTTTAGCTGATGAACTTGGTAGGGAAGCCGGTAAATTTCATGTCAAAGATTTGAAAGAGTATGTTCCGAATCATGTCGGAGATTATGGTCATTTGGTTGTTTCTTTTGGGGGAACCATTTGGTGGTTTGGGTTCCACAGAGTTAAGCGATGGTTGGGGCTGTCCTCATTTGGAGCGTTTAGTGATACGCTCAGTTCGACCTAATATCTGTCGACTTGTTAGGTCTTATTAGTTTTTATTTAGATCTTTGTTTTGCAGGTATCTATTTTTGGCATTTATAACAAGGTTCTTGATATAGCAATTTTGACTTTTGTTTTGGCTTAGCCAAACTATTTTTTTGTGTATACCGGATTTGACGATTTCTCTTCTCCTTTTATCTTCTCCTTCTTTCCTATACCGATTTTGACTCCATATTTGCAATAGCACGGCTTGGGCTGGATCCCCAAGACCGTGGTTCTTTTGCGTTTCTTTGGGCTGGACTCCCTTTTTAACCCCCGGTTTCTTCTTCTCTTGTTCTCTGTCTCAAACGGTACGTGTGTGGTGTCCGGATGGTTAGTGTTGCTGAGTAGTGCTTCCGAACCTCGGACGCGGGGGTTTGGCGCTGTTCAGTCTCCACGACGTTGGAACTGGCAGTGCCCCGCATCGTGTGTGAAGTTGTGCTCCTCGGTGGCTCAGCCGTATGCCCACTTCACATGTGTCCGGGCGAGCTCTTCTTTTTCACTCTGTCTTCTTTTTCTTCTTTTTTCCTCTATACTACCCTCTCTTGGGTGCGAGCGAGAGTATGTCAGCGGCTCTCTGTTCAGTTCTTTCGCCGGCCATGTTCAGTGGTTCGTGCTGGTAGGTTTTGTTGTGAGTCGTTGCCAAGCCTCGGGCACTGGGAGTTGCTCAGTGGTCCCTTCCCGACGTGGAATACCACTGTGCCCAGTACCGTGTGTGAAGCGCGTCTTTGCAGTAAACCCTGCTTGCCCGACCATTGTTCATGCTTCGGGGTGGAACCTTTTGGTCCTCTGTTCTTTCCTTACCTCCACCTCCAATTTGTGTTTGTCCTTTTTTTGTTGTATTTTTTTTTATTTTTGGATCACCCTTTTGGTGTCCATTGTTGGTGCCATGTTCTTTGGTCATGGTATTTTTCATCCTGGTGGGTTGTTCTTTCGATTTATTTTGGGCAAGTTAGATTTTAGCAAGGCTAGGTTATGCTAAGCCGCGAAAGGGTTTTCGCTACTGGGAGTTGAGGGGGGAATTATAACGTTGAAATTCACAACCCATTGCTTGTTTGATGGTCACTGTTTAAAACCAGGCTTCTCCGTTGTTTGGTTGTCACTGGTTTTCTCTTTCTTTCGGTTTATCGTGAAGTCGCTCCTGCGCGGTTAAGCTTCCTTGTCAATAGCAGGGTTGAGTAACAAAATGACTGTCTGGCAGTAGAATTTGAATGTTCGAGATATGTTAGAAAATTGATTTTGGATATAATTCGCTTTAGCGGTATAAATCTCGCATTCAACAGAATGATCGCTTGATTGGTTATATGCGATCAATCGTCAAATTAGACGGATTACGTTCTGGTGCCAACCATTTTAGGTAAATTCTTTTCCTTTCATTTCCATGCGCTAAAATCTTACAAAATGTCTTTTTATTTTAGATAATATTATTTCCCTAGCAGTTACCTTGAGGGAATTGTATTGTAAAAGACCTTTCAGTTTATAGAAAGGTAAAAATCATCAAATATTTAAAATTAATACAATATACAGGGTGATTTCTTTGTAGGTCTTTTTTTGTTTTGGGTTTTGTTGTTCGTTGTCGTTTATTCTTGATCCTGCCTCTCTGATCGTGGGTTCATTTAGAAGGTCCTTCCCCTATGGGTCCGTACCTACATCTATACATGTACCGGGTCGGAACAAAACAACAGATATAGAAGGGTGAAGCGAAAACCCCTAAGCAAGGCTTTAAATAAAACAGCCGTGGGTCTTCGAATGGTGGGATGTTTGTCTAAACTTGTATGTATTCTGTGTCATTTTATTTATGTTTATATATATTTATTAAATGTGTGTACATTGTATTCATGCATGTTAATTTTAAGAACAACACGAGATCTCGAGTAGTGGAATTGTCTTAGGGTAGTTTTAAGCCAACTGTGATACAAATCACCGTTCACCTTTTTTTTTATTAAACATTAAAATTTTTGATCTGCACAATAGACAATGGTTACAATTAAAATAAAGCCCTACTTAGAAAGTTTACATTTCACTACGTGTGTTTTATTTATTTATTATTTATTTATTTGTATGATTTTAATATTGCTTTCCAGCTAGTCATTTGTAAGTATATATGTACGGTACGACCAAAATTGTGGAAGTTGCCCATATTTTAGTAGATCTATTTCTTCGTTTGTCTGATAAGCTTGAAGCTTTAGTAATAAGCATTGTTTTTAAATGAAGTGGCGCTTGTTTTTTTATCTTTTATATCTTGTATTACCCCGCCCCTCTAGCCTAGCCGGCAAAAACTAAAGCAGTGTTATTTGGATCAAGCTGATACTTCCTGCACAGCTATATTTTGGGTAGGTTAGGTACGTATTTATATAAAAATAGTTTTTGTGTAGGTTATAACGTGTTTCTTTTTTTATATTGAAGCTTTCTCTTTGTATATTAGTCAACACTACTTAATATCTGTACTTTTAAATACATAAAATCTAAAACATTTATTTTGATACGCAAGAGGACAATCTACTTACAGCTCCCTCTCAGTCCCCAGCGTTGGTAGCTTTTGGAACTCTTTCCTTTAAACCGCATATATGTATTAATAACAAAACGCAATACTAATAATAATAATAACATATATTAGTATAATATAATTAACGAAAATGCTATTACTTAGATGTTTCATTCACTTAGCCTTTGTTAGTTACATATTATACTGTCTTCATAAATAAGTATTTGTTCTTGGAATTCATTCCTGTAAATACTTTATATTAAAGAAATCGATATATTTAAAACACGAGGCTGATTTTTGTTTAGCATCCAGCTTATCGCGATATTTCGTTTTTGCATTTCACATAAATATGTGGTAGCAAAGAGCACCAAGAAAGAAAATACTAATTAGGCCGTTGTTGTAATACAGTTTAAAGCTTTGCAAGTGGTATCCTTTTGTTATATTACAGAACAACTGGTCCCGCAGACCTCCAAAATATTTCCACGAAACCCCAGGGTTTCACGGAACACACTTTGGAATAAACTTTTTTTTGACATTTGATATTTCAATAAGTTTTCGAAAATATTTCCATAGAAAGTTACCAAAAAATAAATTTCCGGAAATTGCCAACACTATTTTTATGTCATGTTTTTGAAATATGTACTAAATAGACGTTTTAAAGAATTTTTTAAACAAGATTAATTTTTGATTGTATTCTTATAATTTCGTAAGGTAGAATTTCCTTATGTATGTATGTAGAATAAACTGATGAGGAGGGGTAAGCCAGAGTGGATGATATATCGGAAGAGAGAAGGGTAAGATGGAAGAGAGGAGTGTTAGGCTTAGAATTTTCAATCCTATGTTTGGTTGTTTATTTAAATAATCATTCATAAAAATCCGAAGGATTGTAATCAAACAACAAATGTTGTATAAAAGGAAATCCTTCAATCCTTTTGACCGTCATGTCTTGACGAGGTTTCCCTAGTCATGTATAATAATAGAAGGGCTGACTACAATATCATTAACCATCGGGTCATTCCACACCAATTTACGAAGAATTTAAAAAAAGTGGCTACACTCATGTCTCAGATTTTAATGCCAATTATTTTCTTAGAAGAACTGAGTGTAGACAAGAAAATTCCAAAGGGATTTCGTAAAATTTTGAAAATTATATAAGTTATGAATTTTTAAAGATGGTGACCGAGTCTATTTTTAGTTAAAATAGATCATTCTTCTAAAATTTATTGTGAATAACATATAATACCACAAATCTAAAAACTGTTTGAAAAAGTAGAAAATCTCTAGTTTCAGCTGGTTATATACTTAATTAAAATGTGTTTTATTTTCAAGACGAAAAAAATTAGTCTGTCAATATTTCTGCAATTTTTTAGGCTTCCAAGGGTTGTATTTTGATTGTATCAGCTGGAAGCACGTTAGAATGTACTCTTAAAATGCTTTCTAATGATACCAAACTCATCATACATCTCTCTTCTAGAAAGACAGCAGATCACTTCAAAGATGCACATTTTTCAAAATTTTGCGATTTTCAATATTAAATTTCTCAGTTCTATAACCTAGCAGGAGATTCTAAATTTAACTTTAAAAAGCCTTAAGTGTTTTATCGAATGCAGTTTGTTTGATCTTGCTTCTCCAACAGCTGTATTCATAAATAATTTTTAAAGGTGGTCACGTTTTCTAAAGGGTACTAAAACACTTATTTACTTATATCATGACAAGTTTTTTTAATCTCTGGTTTTTGTACACAAAATACAAATTTAGCTTTTAAGCAGTATTAAATTGTAAGTAATGGTAATACTTCACAACATAGTATACCATGTAATATATGTATATCTCCAGTAAGTCGGTCTAAAATTCTGAAAATAAATGGCTGGAACTGTTTGAGGTTACTCTAATTTCTAATTGGTTTGCGGAGATTGGTTGGTTGAGACTTCCTTGTTCCTGTGACTGCTTTTATATGGGTATATCGTTCTCTCAACTTTGATTCACGTGATTCAATTTCAGCAGCAGTAACCCAAATAGATCTTCACGCAAGCAGCTACTTTGAAAGTTTTCATTTTCATTTCATCACAAGAATCAGAAGAGATGAAGAATTCTCTATAACATCACTGTTGATTGTGTCTAATCTCTTCTGAAATTGAATATTTAATTTTCTAGTAACTTTCTCCACCTTCGTCGATATTTTTTTCTCAAGTTGTCGAGAATTTGCTCCTTCAATTGTTATCTCACCTAAGCTTTCTAATGTCTGATTTGCTTTCTCAAGGGTTTCTTTAGGCAGCTCAAACTCAGTCTTTTTCTAGTGTCGAAGACGTTTTATTTTCCGGGGGAGTTGTTTCTGCATACTTATTTAGTATTAATTTAGTATTAAAAATCGCAAAATTTTGGAAAATGTGCATCTTTGAAGTATTCTGCTGCCTTTATAGAAGAGAGATACATGATGAGTTATCATTACAAAGCATTTTAAGAGTACATTCTAAAAATCGTAACGTTTTTTTACTTCCAGTTGATACAATCAAAATACAACCCTTGGAAGCCTTGAAAAATTGCAAAAATATTGACGGACTTTCAGAATTTTTTTCACCATGAAAATTAAAAGCATTTTAATTAAGTATATAACCCTATGAAACTAGAGCTTTTCTACTTTCTTAAACAGTCTTTAGATTTGTAATAAGTATTATAGGTTATTCACAATAAATTTTAGAAGAATGGTCTATTTTAGCTAAAAATTGGCTCAGTCACCATCTTTAAAAATTCATAAATTATGTAATTTTCAAAATTTTACAAAGTCCCTTTGGGATCTTCTTTTCCATGCTCAGTTCTTTCAAGCAAGAAATTGGCAACAAAATCTGCGACATGAGTGGCACCACTCGTTTGGTGAAGTGGTATGAATGATCTCATTGCCTTCTTTTGAAACTACCTTAATTGCCATAATACTTTGAATAATCTTATTTGGGAGCAAGCAGTACAGACTTTTTTATGCTATTTTACATAATGTCGCCAATAAATTTGTGCTAAGTAGAAGACCTCGTTGTTCTCGGTTACGTATTGCCATTCTCTCGTGCGAAAATCCATTATTAATAATTTTATGCCTAAAATAATTAATCTGAATGTTGAACACTCTAAATTGTTATCAAAACAGTGTCCCACGATTGTGCTGTCAGTTTATAACTCTTTTAAATTACTCGGTAACATTAATCATCTTAATAAAATAAATACATAAGCAAAAGCCTTACATATGGGCGCCAATTTGTAACATTAAACTTCTTTAAGAAACTAATAAACTCATAAACAAATAACACAAAAGCCAAAAGCAACAAGTAGCACTATACTTGCATTAAAGCTTATGTCCCGGCAAAGATGTCTTATTAAGTCTGATTATGCTCAGGCATTGTGATTGTTAATCGCAAAAATTCACTATTTAGGAATACAACGCAGAAACAAATAATAAGACAGAGGGCGTCACACAAACTGTTTGATGTTATTTAGTGGTTAGCTAAAATTGAGAAATCCACAGTCTGCGAAAGGATTCCCATAATATTTATGTTGAATTCAATAAACAAATCTTTCTTTTAGTATTCAAATTTTGTTTATGAATAGAACATCAACAATTTGTCGTGTCGAGCTATTGCATTGATTATTAATTTTTAAATCTGCATATTGGAATAAATAAAAAATCTGTTACACCATATAAACACCATAATTGATTTGATGACTATAGTGAACATTTAATATCTCATCTCTTGTAAATGTCGCTATATAATATTTGATATAAAATGAGGATCGTTCCCCGTTTGATTCGCATTTGCGCGGGATAATTGTCAGTCTGAAAACTTGTAGAAGATGGTACGGATGCAAATGATCATCTTTCAGGATTGTATGACCTGTTTGGCTTTTAAAATTTTATAACAATTTTGAAGCATTTTTAATATAATAAATAAACTTAACAGTTTAATTTATAGTTTGATTTAAACAAATGTATGTAGAATTGTACACCAATGGTACACCAATATATTTGTTTGTCCGCATTAAAAACCTTGAACTGAAAGCACAGGGAACATAAAAAGTGGCTCCCGAATTCCCTAGAAAACTATTTGCAAACTTTTCGCAGCTGCAGCTGTTTTAAAGAATTTTCAATAAATTTGATTTATATTTATGATTGATTTATGACTATATTTTGGTCATACTTAAAACCTTTTCCTGGGGAACCACCAAACTCTGGTATTGTAAGGATCTGTTTGATATCATTACTTGTAATAATGACGACTAGCTTGTCTTCTTTGCAGGTGCTAATAACAGACGAAATAATCTTTCCATTCCCGTAAATTACAGGTGCTACCAGATCAGATTCTTTAAATCAATTTTCTGTTTCTCTGTACATTTCTTACGTAAACATTGTCTACAATGTTGAATGGTGGTTCTATTTAAAGACAACGTTGAAACATCATGTCCTCAATCTGTAGCAACAGTTGTCAAAATATACACTGCATTTCTGTGGCTAATTTTACATTTATCTAAATCTGCAACTACCTACCAGGATTTACAATGTTGCGTCATTGCATGTGTTGTAAACTTTTCTCTGGCTTGGTTACTTACAGGTTCGTCCCGTATTGGAACTAAACATCCTCCATTCACTTGCTTACTATGCCACCAACAATTATCAATCGAGTTTCATAGTATGTGGATCATATTCACTAAATTCGATATCTCTTTCTGAAATCTTGCAAATGACTGCAGATTGGGAAATTTGATAAAAAAGTAGAATAAGAATGTCTAAGAACTAATGTTTTATATCTTACGGACGCTGAGAAAATGACCGAGAAAGTCTAGAAATCTGCTATATTAAGCATATGATATATAAATTCAATGTAGAATTTTATGGTATGAATGAGTGGGTAAGTTCGGGGAGGAGTCCGAGGGGGGCAGTCAGAGAGGGGGATAAGTCGGGGAGGGGGTAAAACGAAAGAGGGGAGGTAAGTCTGAGGAAGAGATAAGTTTGCGCGGTAAGCCGGAAAAAGGAGTAAGACGGGGGTAACTAAGAGAGGAAGAGAGGTTAAGTCGGGGTTGGTGGGAGGGGGTATAAATCGGGGGTGTTTGTTAAAGAAAGCGTTCAAAAGTTCGTCTGAGAATGGTAAGCTTAATATTTTCAGCTGTTTTTGTTTGATTGCGTTTAGTTAGTAAATATTAATATTAAATAATTACTTTTCAAAACCCGAAGGATTGCAATCACAGAACGAACGTTGTATATAAGGAAATCCTACAATAAATTATCCTTTTAACCGTAATATTTGGATAAAATTTCCCTAGTACTAATTTTTAACCGACTATCCATGATAAAAAATTCGGTAAAATCAAGGCATCACGTTTTTAATACTAGAATTCAAACGTCTTGAAATTTAAAACAGTTAACTCTTCAAAGACTGCCGAAAAGGTTTATCTACGGTTTAATCTGGTTAAGTTTAAAAATAACCAATGTTGGATGATGTTGACGAGAAGAAAATGTTATTAGAAAGCTTAACTGACTTGAGTTGCTGACATAGAATACCGTGTACTGGAGAGTTTTACCTATCGAATCGTTCCATCCTGTATATTAATTTGACTGCAGCAATGCCAACTGTCTAATTCTCTTTAATAAAACTCCTTAATCGCTGCATCACTTGGTGAAGTTTGTCTGTGCAGTAGTTTTATTCTACTCGTATTTAATGATATTCTTATAGCTTTTGCATTTGTTTGCACTTTTTTCTATTGATTTTTATTTGGAGAAGCTAATTTAATATAGTATCATAATAGTTAGTATTTTAAATGAGTGAAAGCTAATTTATTGTTAAAGTAAAGTATGAGCAAAAAGTAGCTACATCAAAAATGCTTTTGTAATATTGAACTCATGTGTATTATAACACCAGAAAATAAGAACAACTGTTACTGTCAAATGACTCTTATGCATTGCATAATTTGCTGGTGGTATAGTACACATGGCTTCAAAATCCTAAAGTCACCTTTGATGAGGTTACTTTTTGGTCATATTTGGTCATATGTTATGATAAAATATAATTTTAACCATTCTTTTCTATTTTTTAGAACTGTCAAGCATTTTTCCAAATGAGGAAAGTAATATACGAGGAATATGAGGAAGGTTATATATATTAATGGATTTAATGTCAATAATTTCCAAACAAGCTGGCACAAATGAACTCAGTCTTTCATCCTGTGAAAATAAGAATGCGAAGATATAATCATGCAAAAGAACAGACACTATAATTAAAATACAAATGTGCTGTAAACTTAATAATAATAAAATTACAAATCTAATCAAAGAACTAAAGATTAACTTAAGGTAAGAGAGGGGGTGTTTTTCGACAGCAAACTATTGGATATCTTGTTCTGGAGCAAGACCGATTATAAAGTATCTTTGTATGTGTGCTATTTTCCAAATATGGAAGCTTGGAAACTTTATGGTGGACATCAGGGCCGTAGCCAAAAGGTTCTTGGGCAATTTATTTTCGGGGGAA
This sequence comes from Agrypnus murinus, assembly GCA_929113105.1. NCBI lineage: Eukaryota > Metazoa > Arthropoda > Insecta > Coleoptera > Elateridae > Agrypnus > Agrypnus murinus. The sequence goes on along the minus strand of OV816023.1, from coordinate 3,812,105 downwards.
GCAGAATAGAAAAATAATTTTATTTTGTTGTCATTTATTAGTATTAAGTTTAGTTTCGGGGGGGGGGGAGTTCAGACCCCTAAACCCCCCCTTGAATACGGCCTTTGGTAGACTGTATGTAAGGTGCTCCTATTTTCAATTTCAAAATTTCAGAAATAGCATGAATAATCGAGGTAATACAATTTAACTAAATCTATATTATATCTAAATATATAGAATTAACTAAATTTATAGTAATAAAATGAAATAATCAGTAAGTGTACACTGCCCTAATGAAGGAAAATCTAGTAAGTCTAGTTACTATGTTATGAAGTATTACGGATATTTAAAATAAGCCCATACAAATCTTATGGGCTTATTTTAAATATTCAGACCAGTAACTAAGTTGCTAGATTTTCCTATATTATGGCAGTACAGTAATGCATAATTTGCAACGAAGGTCTTGTAACGCTTATAATCTTAATGAAACAAATAAATTAACAGTAACTAGTCCTAGTAGTGTTAATAATGTGTGTTAAATCTTCACCGTATATCTCCTATAAAAGATGTCGCATTGTTCCGTCTTTACATATTTAAAATGCTATATAATTTATATACAGGGTGTAACGAATATAACTAGAAACCTCGTAATGGGGGTAGCTGTAATGATTTAGAACATATTTTTCTTATCAACATGTGGTCGCTTCTTGCTAGTTTTCGAGAAAATCGCATTTTAAATTTTAAGTACGCCCATTGTACTACATTACCTTAAAAGTGTATAACGACCATTTAAAAAATAAAAAAATTCTTTTTTTTTATTTTTTAGTATTTTTATTAACCTACATACTTTTTCTTATTTGTGAACATATCAAAACGAATTTCTATTAGATGAATAACTAAAAACAGTTTTTCAATTGACTGATTTATATTTCCCGTCTGTTCTTAAAATTCAAATCAAATCATTTTTGAAATCATATAGTGAAAACCGAATACATGAAAGGATGACTTCATGGAAAAAATAGTCAAAAAACAGACAAGGAGAAAGCCTCAGAGAAAATCAAATTAAATACCAATTAAAACATACCTGCAGGAAATCCTAGATGGCCAAATTTTCCTGAACTCTCCTGACATTTATATATAGTTGATTTAATATTAGAGGCAAAACAGGAAAGAAAAACATTATGAACACTTATATATATATATATATATATATATATATATATATATATATATATATATATATATATATATATATATATATATATATATATATATATATATATATATATATATATATATATATATATATATATATATATATATATATATATATATATATATATATATATATATATATATATATATATATATATATATATATATATATATATATATATATATATATATATATATATATATATATATATATATATACATCCCGGTATCATTTCCACGTCCGCAGATGGAAACGTAATTCCGCGTCCACCAGAAGGAATCGACTTTCTTAAAGTTTTATTGATGTATATCGTTCTTCTCACATCTTATAATAGGGTATGCGATTAAGATTTCTTCTAAAACGATTTTTATGATATACATTTTCTCATATATTAAGCCATCATTTGAGAGTCCGTTAGATTTACATTTAATTCTAAGTCCGTTTATACGAATTCGTACATTCTATATGTAAAGTTGGGTCCGGCAGCGTTGTCAGATTGTTGAGGTATGTTAATACTCGTCAACCGAATGTTTTTCATGCATCTCGCCATCATTTCAAAGTCCGTCGTATATCCGACCTTTAAATTTGAGCCAGACAGTCTTGTTATTGCTAATTTGAATCCCGGTAGCGAAGCGAGAGAGTATGTAATTTAAAGATAGTGATATAGTTGAAGTTCTTGAAAACCGTTTTGGTTACGTAACATTTTTATTATTTAATTAATTCAATTTAATGTTAATTTTAGTTAAATTTGTAAGTTTTTTTGTGTGTTTAGGCAGAATGGTTGATGCAGTTTCGGACAGGCCCGCCGGGCAACCGGGTAATTGCCCGGTGGGGCCCCTCTGGAGATCGAAAAGTGGGGCCCGAAGACCCCAAGAGCAATTTAAAAAATTCAAATTTTATTAACTGTTGGCGAATAGCCAGACATCGTGAATACAAGAATACAACTGTCTGTTAAAAATTAAAATTAAATTAAAAGTTGTAATAGTAATATTTAAGTAATTAGTAATAGTTGTTGAAATTGAATAAAACTTCATGGGATTTAATTTCAAATTTATTTTTTACAAATTCATCAAGACGTTACGATAACTATTTGTTTTCTTTATCAAGACCTAGAATATACAAATTACAAAGAATTAAACCATTAGTTCTTCTTAATTCTATGCCTTTCTACCGTTAAGTGTAAGGCCATATCTATTTTTCTGTTCTTTCGCTGTCTCTTAACGGGAAAAATTATTGGAGGCTGAAAATTGACATAGATATTGGCGAATACATACTGTCTAACAAATTGAACCCCGAGTTGAATAAGGTGTGCTAGAGCCGCCATCGTGGAGAAAAAAGACAAAATGAAAAATTATAAATAACTCGATTTTGGTAGGTTTTACGAAAAAAATGCACGAGAACCTTTTTACTGCATGTAAAGTTTCTCACAATGGTTTTGTTTTATTTAGCTTCGACTGACAGTTCTGGAGACATAGCATCAAGAATGTAGGCTGTATTTTCCTTAAGAAACGCACATAATAAATATCTTGCAATGATAATGGGCATGACGGTAATTTAATTACACAATATATACACGAGTTTGAAGAGTCTCAACACAAGTCCAAATGTAAAAAACACATATGGCTATTAAACAGCTGCAAATATGCAAATATTTGGGCTACTGTAGAATTTACTGAAAAAATGCCATGCACCCAACAAAGTGAACCTTTAGTAGACCACACCCGACAAGACCGTACTCGGAACGCTGAAATGTCCAGATCAGATAGTAGGGAGAGGGGGAAGTTAAATTCCTTTAAAGTGACCTTTTGACTTACCTAAGCTTTAATGAAAGCTTAATTTAGTCTCGGCAAACGGACAAAAGGGTTCTCCAGACGCCGAATAATACAGATTATATGACGGGGGGGACTTTAAAACTTCATTTAACCTGCGAACGGTAATCGGTGGTCAAATCCAGTACACAAGGACGATACAATCTTGGAACGTCAAACTATCCAGATGATATGGTGAGGTTGGGCAAAGGGTGGAGGTAGAATTTATGTAGATTCCGTGTTACAACGCAGCCACCCCACCGCAAATCAAAAGTTTCCTAGACCTGCTAGAAGCACCATTCAGTAGCAGAGTCATTAACCGACACGATGGTTCTCGGGACTCTGAAATGTCCAGATCAGATAGCAAGGGATGGAAGGAGGTGTTAAATTTCTTTGAAGTGACTCTTTGACTTGCCTAATTCTCACTCACTCAATTAAAGTTACTCTCATTGACTCACTCATTTGGACTCACTTATATGGATTCACTTACTTGAACTCAGTCATTTGGACTCATTCACCTGGTCTCACTTGCTTAAATTCACTCAGCTGGACTCACTCACTTGAACTCATTCACCTTAACTCACTCTCTTGGACTCACACACCTGGACTATTTTCCTAGACTCTCCCACTTGGGCTCACACACCTGGACTATCTTTCCTGAATCCACCCACTTGAACTAACTCACCAGGGTTCACTTTCTTGGACTCACTCACTTGAACTCATTTACTTGAACTCAGTCATTGGGACTCACTCACTTGAACTCATTCACTTGAACTCACTTGCTAAAACTCACACACCTGGAATCACACACTTTATTTATCTGGCTCATTTATCTGGACTCATTTAATTGAACTCGCTCACTTGAATTCACTCGCTTGGACTCACTTACCTGGACTCACTCTCTTGAATTCACCCTCCTGGACTTACCCACTTCGGCTCACTTAATTGGACTCATTCACTTGAACTCAGTCTTTTGGACTCACTCACTAAAACGTCCACGTGAGTGGGTGCAAGTGAGTGAGTCTAAGTGAATAAGTCCAAATGACTGAGTTCAAGTAAATGAGTTCAGATAAGTAAGTCCAAGAGTGTGAGCCGAAGTGAGTGAGATCAAGTGGGTGGATCCAGGACAGTGAGTCAAAGAGAGTGAGTCCAAGGGAGTGAGTCCTGGTGAGTGAGTCCAACAGAGCGAGTTCAATTGGGAGAGTCCAGAAGAATGAGTCAAAGAAAGTGAACCTAAGGGAGTGAGTCTAGGTGAGTGAGTCCAGGTCAATGAGTCCTGATGCATGAGTCCAAGTGAGTGAGTCCAGCTGTGTGAGTCCACGACAGTGAGCCCAAAGGAGTGAGTGCAGATGAGTTAGTCCAAATGAATGAGTCCAAGAGAGTTAGTCGATGTCAGTGAGTGAATCCAGGTGAGTGATTTTAAGCAAGTGAGTGATTTTAAGTAAAGGAGTCCATATAACTGAGTCCAAATGAGTGAGTCTAAGAGATCGAATCCAAGAGAGTGATTCCAAGTGAGTGAGTCCATGTTAGTGAGTCCTGGTGACATTGTCCAGGTGAGTGAATTTAAGCAAGTGAGAAGTGAATGAGTCCAATCGAATGAGTCCAAATGATCATGATCGTTTTGTCATGATTGAGTTCAACTAAATGAGTCCAAATGAGTGAGTCCAAGTCATTGCGTCCAGAAGAGTGGTACCCCATGTGAATGAGTCCAAGTGATTGAATCTAAATGTCTGAGTTTAAGCAAGTGAATCCAAGTGAGTGAGTCCAAGTCAATGAGTCTTGGTGAATGAGTCTAGGCGTGTTAGTCCAAAAAAGTGAGCACAAATGAGTGAGTGCAGATGAGGTAGTCCAAATGAGTGAGTTCAAGTGAGTCCAAGTGATCGAGTCCAAGAAAGTGATTCCAAGTGAGTGAGTCCAGGTATGTGAGTCCACGGCAGTGAGCGCAAAGGAGTGAGTGCAGATGAATTAATACAAATGAATGAGTCCAAGAGAGTTAGTCCATATGAGTGAGTCAATTTAGGAGAGTGATTTTAAGCGAGTGAGTTTAAGTAAAGGAGACCATATAACTGAGTCCAAATGAGTGAGTCCAAGAGATCGAATCTAAGAGAGTGATTCAAAGTGAGTAAGTCCATGTTAGTGAGTCCTGGTGATATTGTCCAGGTGAGTGAATTTAAGCAAGTGGGACCAAGTGAATGAGTCCAATCGAATGAGTCCAAATGACTAGTTTAAGTAAATGAATCCATATAGGCGAGTTTAAATAAGTGAGTCCGTGAGTGAGTTCAATTAAGTGAGTATAAATGACTGAGTTCAAGCAGGTGAGTCCAAGAGAGTTAGTCCAAGCGAATGAGTCTAAATGACTGAGTTCAACTAAATGAGTCCAAGTGATTGAGTCTAGGAGAGTGATTCCATGTGAATGAGTCCAAGTCATTGAATGTAAATGACTGATGTTCTAGGCGTGTTAGTCCAAAAGAGTGAGCACAAGGGAGTGAGTGCAGATAAATTAGTCCAAATTAGTGAGTCCAAATGAGTTAGTCCAAATTAGTGAGTCCAAATCAGTCAGTCCAAATGAGTGAGTCCAAGTGAGTGAGTTCAAGTGATCGAGTCCAAGAGAGTGGTTCCAAGTGAGTGAGTCTATGTACGTGAGTCCTGGTGAGTGAGTTAGTCCAAGTGAGTTCAAGTGTGAGTCCAGGTGAGTGAGTTTAAGCAAGTGAGGCCAAGTGAATGAGTCCAATCGAATGAGTCCAAATGACTGAGTTCAAGTAAATGAGTACATATAAGTGAGTTCAAATGAGTGAGTCCATGAGAGTAAGGCCTAGTGGTGAGTTGAAGTGAATGAGTCCAAATGAGTTAGTCCAAGTGAGTGAGGTCAATTAAGTGAGTTTAAATGACTGAGTTCACGTGAGTGAGTCCAAGAGAGTTAGTCCAAGCGAATGAGTTCAACTAAATGAGTCCATATAAGTGAGTCCATATAAGTGAGTCCATATAAGTGAGTCCATATAAGTGAGTCCATATAAGTGAGTCCATATAAGTGAGTCCATATAAGTGAGTCCATATAAGTGAGTCCATATAAGTGAGTCCAAATGAATGAGTCCAAGAGAGTTAGTCGATGTCAGTGAGTGAATCCAGGTGAGTGATTTTAAGCAAGTGAGTGATTTTAAGTAAAGGAGTCCATATAACTGAGTCCAAATGAGTGAGTCTAAGAGATCGAATCCAAGAGAGTGATTCCAAGTGAGTGAGTTCATGTTAGTGAGTCCTGGTGACATTGTCCAGGTGAGTGAATTTAAGCAAGTGAGAAGTGAATGAGTCCAATCGAATGAGTCCAAATGATCATGATCGTTTTGTCATTATTGAGTTCAACTAAATGAGTCCAAATGAGTGAGTCCAAGTGATTGCGTCCAAAAGAGTGGTACCCCATGTGAATGAGTCCAAGTGATTGAATCCAAATGTCTGAGTTTAAGCAAGTGAATCCAAGTGAGTGAGTCCAAGTCAATGAGTCTTGATGAATGAGTCTAGACGTGTTAGTCCAAAAGAGTGAGCACAAATGAGTGAGTGCAGATGAGGTAGTCCAAATGAGTGAGTTCAAGTGAGTGAGTCCAAGTGATCGAGTCCAAGAAAGTGATTCCAAGTGAGTGAGTCCAGGTGTGTGAGTCCACGGCAGTGAGCGCAAAGGAGTGAGTGCAGATGAATTAATACAAATGAATGAGTCCAAGGGAGTTAGTCCATGTGAGTGAGTCAATTCAGGAGAGTTATTTTAAGCGAGTGAGTTTAAGTAAAGGAGTCCATATAACTGAGTCCAAATGAGCGAGTCCAAGAGATCGAATCTAAGAGAGTGATTCCAAGTGAGTAAGTCCATGTTAGTGAGTCCTGGTGATATTGTCCAGGTGAGTGAATTTAAGCAAGTGGGACCAAGTGAATGAGTCCAATCGAATGAGTCCAAATGACTAGTTTAAGTAAATGAGTCCATATAGGCGAGTTTAAATAAGTGAGTCCAAGTTAGCGAGTCCATGAGTGAGTTCAATTAAGTGAGTTTAAATGACTGAGTTCAAGTGAGTGGGTCCAAGAGAGTTAGTCCAAGCGAATGAGTCCAAATGACTGAGTTCAACTAAATGAGTCCAAGTGATTGAGTCCAGGAGAGTGATTCCATGTGAATGAGTCCAAGTCATTGAATCTAAATGACTGATGTTCTAGGCGTGTTAGTCCAAAAGAGTGAGCACAAGGGAGTGAGTGCAGATGAATTAGTCCAAATTAGTGAGTCCAAATGAGTTAGTCCAAATTAGTGAGTCCAAATCAGTCAGTCCAAATGAGTGAGTTCAAGTGATCGAGTCCAAGAGAGTGGTTCCAAGTGAGTGAGTCCATGTACGTGAGTCCTGGTGAGTGAGTTAGTCCAAGTGAGTTCAAGTGTGTGAGTCCAGGTGAGTGAGTTTAAGCAAGTGAGGCCAAGTGAATGAGTCCAATCAAATGAGTCCAAATGACTGAGTTCAAGTAAATGAGTACATATAAGTGAGTTCAAATGAGTGAGTCCATGAGAGTAAGTCCTAGTGGTGAGTTGAAGTGAATGAGTCCAAATGAGTTAGTCCAAGTGAGTGAGGCCAATTAAGTGAGTCCTTATAAGTGAGTCCATATAAGTGAGTCCATATAAGTGAGTCCAAATGAATGAGTCCAAGTGAGTGCACCCAGGAGATTGAGCCCAAGTGAATAAGTCGAAGTGGTTGAATCTAAATGACTAAGTTTAAGCAAGCGAGTCCAAGTGAATGAGTTCAAGTGAGTGAGCCCAGATGAGTGAATACAAGTGTGTGGATTCCAAGTGAATGAGTCCAGACGAGTGAGTTGAAGAGAGTGAGTCCTGGTGAGCGAGTCTAAGTGAGTGAGTCCAAGTAAGTAAGCCGAGGTGGATGAGTCCAGGAGAGTTAGTTCAGGTGTGTGAGTCTAAGAGAGCGAGTCCAAGTGAGTGAGTCCAAATGAGTGAGTCTAAGTGAGTGAGTTCATATAAGTGAGTTTAAGCAAGTGAGCCCAAGTAAGTGAGTCTAAATGACTGAATTGGTCACACGTGGGCGAGTCCAGGTGAGTGAGTCTAAGTGACTGAATCCAAGCGAATGGGTCCATGTGTGTAATGCCAAGTGAGTTAGTCCAGGTGAGTGATTCCAATTGAGTGAGTACAAGTGCGTGAGTTCAAGTGAGTGAGTCCATGTGGGCGAGTCCAAGTTAGTAAGTCCAAGTGAGTGAATCTAAGAGAGTGATTGCAAGTGAGTAAGTCTAAGTGCGTGAATTCAAGTGAGTAAATCCAAGTCAATAAGTCAATTTAAGTGAGTGATTCCAAGTGCTTGAGTTTCAGTGAGTAAGTCCAAGCGGGCGAGTCTAAGCGAGTGAATCTAAAAGTGCAACAGCCAGCTAAAATGAGGATTCCGTGATAGAAATAGAAGCCGACGAACTAATACGATGTTGGGCTCGTATCACAGTTGTCACCAATTCCAAGAAGAATTCTACAACACATAAGGAAGTCATTTTCAGGCTAAATATTCTTAAGGCACAGAATCAGCGATTGGTGTCGTCAAACCCTAACTGAATACATTTTTGAGATTGTTAACGACAGTTAAATAATGAAATGCTCAAGTCAAACTCTTCAATAATGAACTATCTGAATTGAAATTTCCTTTACTCTCTCATAATATAAAATCTGTCTGGTTAGTGTGGGCTTTCTTACAGCCCATTACCACCAGAAGCACATTTCAGTAGCTGCTCCTACACCTGGCCATCGGCCACATCGTATAATGTGGTTTAGAATACATGTCCTGGGCTGACATCAGATGGTTGACGTTGCATGGTGTGCCTGTGCAACGAGTCTTAGATTTAGACCCATTAGGCAACATCTTAGGCAGCGGTAGCCTAATCATATGTTTAGTAATTTGGGTATAAGGTGCATTACAAGATTACCAACCTTATTTGTCAGTTAGAACTACCAATTAAGGTTAACTTTAAGTTGTATTGGTTTTCAGGATTTATTGGAAGTTCAAACAGACAATCAGGGTTAATTTCCGGTTGAAAGATTTGATTACGTCTAATTGTGAGTTTGAACTGACAATAAGGACTAATTAACCACTGAACCAAACAAAATAATGATGAAACACCCTGTATGTTTATTTCTACTGCCTAATTTTAGGCCTTCCAGAGTAAATAAAGTTCTTGAGAAATGTTGGTAATTGAAGGTCACAATGAAAATCTACAGCGCAATATGACAATGAAGTAACCTAATTAAAAATAGTCGTATTCCTAGAAATACTAGATAAATACCTAAATATACTAAAGACAAAGCAAGGAAAAACAAATTTAATACTACTATAAGGAGATTGTTTTAAGGTAACTAGAAAATAAGAACAACGTGTGAATTTTCTCTACTAAAGAAAAATAATGAAAATGTGAGGGTTTTATTACACTTTCTATGAAATAATAGTTTTAATTCCATAATCACTTTTAGTTTTACATTGTACAATGGTTTGTCTCAAAAAATGTTTAAAACACCATCAAAATTCGTTAAAATAATGCTTAAAATACTTTGTGCCATTGTTTTTACGAGTACTGAAATTTAACTACTATGCAATTAATGAAAACTAGATAAGTGGTATTCAAAGTATTTATCTTCGATATTTATTTCTATAATTTTACCTCCAAAAAATATTACTGCGTCTAGAGCGCGAATATCGATTTTACTCTTACGAGTCTTACTCATTCAAAAAGCAGTATCGCGTTAAATTAGAATAGCAGCGTTGTCACATGTAGGACCTGAGTTTGCATACGAAATATATGTGTGATATACGCGTTTGAGTATATATTTAGCGCTCCAAGCGGAGGGATGCAAAACTACAAACGCATATAAAAATTCATTTTGCATTCAATTTCACGTCCAGACCGAAAATAATATTTTTTGTCTATAAGCTCTGCATGACCCCTAGATACCGAAAAACGAGTTAAAATGGGCTGGTAATTCCAGGTCCGTATAAGGGACTTGGAATTACAGGTGGACTTGGTATTAAATGTAACTCGTAAATGAACGGACCTGAAAATGATAGACGGATAAATATATATATATATATATATATATATATATATATATATATATATATATATATATATATATATATATATATATATATATATATATATATATATATATATATATATATATATATATCAGTATACATATATAAAAATATCTTACAAAGAATGAATTACATAGACTATTTACGAGCTGGTATATCAATTGGTTAATAGTAACTTTTTGAACAAAGCTTTTTTAAATTGTTTAATAGTAAGCGTTTTAATGGAAAAGGGTATCTCATTATAAATGTTTGCGATAGTATAAGTAAACGAACGTTGATAAAAAGTAGTATTATGTCTGGGGATGGTCAACAGACCTCTATGGCGCAGATTTATATTGTGCACATCTGTCCTGTACCTAATTTTATTGTATAAATAGGGAGGCTGCTTGTCAGATATTATCTTATGGTAGAATGCAGCTGTTTGTAAGTAAAATCGTTTTTTCATATTAAGCCAACCGGTATCCATTAGTTTATGTGAAATATGCTCGTATTTTGGAATTCCATAAATAAGACGCAAACAAGAATTTTGAACACGTTGAATACGTTGAGTTGTCTCATAATCCAGACATGGGCTATACACAGGAACACAATAATTAAATTGTGATAAAACCATGGACTCGCATAGTAAAATTTTCGATTCTTTACTTAAATAATCTTTATGAGGAAAAATAAGTTTTAAGTTATAATAAGCTTTTTGTATATATTTAGAGACTTGCTTTCCAAACCGAAATGTTTTGTCAAAAATTACTCCCAGATTCTTAGCATTTTCTACTATAGGTACTTCAATTTCCCCAATTTTAATAGGTGGCACTTCAAGTGTGTCACTTGATTTTCCTAATAATAGTGCACACGATTTCGTTGGATTTAACATTAATGCATGTTGTAATGAAAATTCAGAGACGGCTTTGAGACCATTATTTAAAATTTCAGTTGCTTTTTTGATATCACTTGGCTTAAAGGAAAAGTAAATTTGAGTATTGTTACGAAGCTTGGCTTTCTTCGTTTTTACTTGCCTCCACCATGTTACGAATAAAAATAAATGCACTCACTCTTCATCTAATCTATTAATTTTATTTCTTAAATTTACCTCACTTATAACTAAGAGTAATTCTAAATATCATTAACACAATTTTTACTTACCAACTAATTATAAAGTTTAGGGCCATTTCCCTCACACTGGGTATGACAATCGAGAAGGACTTTACTGCTTTCATTTCACCATATAACTATGTAACTGACTATCCTTTTCGATTGTTACTTCCCATCTTGACTCTTAATCCCTACTCTAATTTATTCTTGCAAATCAAGGATGGCCACTTGTCCCAATTAATCAGGGCAGTGTCATAATGCTAGAGTCAGCATTGCTTACTTTTGTGAGCAATAATGCTGTGCTAGTATTATGACACACTTTACAAATTGCAGAGTAGCTTCATGTCATACTTGAAATCAATTTGTTTATCTTTATTACTGGATCAAATAATTTAGAAATGAGTTTTGTAATAATTGTTGTAACATATTTTTGGAATCATAAATTTTTAGAATAATGAATTGATTTAATTTTGTTATGAGTTTTTTCTTTTATTTTATACTTCGTTACATGACCCGGCCTGGTAAGCGTGACGCCCCTGGCACGCACTCCGCTTCTTCAGCAATTAACTTCTGTAGCCATCAGCCTGATTGCAAGTTTGTCTATGCATACATCAATATGGATCTAACTTAATTTGAAATGATTATTGTTCATTCAAAAAGAATTGAGAATTGGCCCTTTACAATTTTAATTTAAAACCTATCCTAAAAAAAATCTTATAATTATAACACACAATTTTCATGAAAAAGAAAAAAATGGAAATAGATGTGATTACAATAACAAATTAAAATTAACAGTATCTAGTTTTGCATTAAAACGTCTATTAATAATTTTAAATTAGAACTTATTAAATCTAATATTTATCAGTTTATGCATGGAACGCAACCTTTGTCTTTATGGTCTACCACTGTACATTACGGAACGCACTTCATTTTCGAGTTACAGTCATTCTGTCTATTGCGCACACGCGACTTATTCAAAAGTGCAAGATCAACAAATTTTAATGTCTTTCTACGTGAACAGTTTTAGTAATAAGTTTTTCCACGCAATTTTTCGAGAACATTTGCACAAAATCACACACGAACTGGTAAGTTGAATAAGTTTTTTGTTTTCGTCCATCACAAATTCAGAATTGAATAATGCATGTCTTTAACTGAAGTTAGACATAAAAGCTGATGTCGTTTACCAAAGTATATATTTGTATGACACGTTGCAAATACAACGCAACGATTTCCAAGAAAATTCATTATTTCTTGTCTTCAGGTGCCAATATGTGTATGCTAAATCCCAATGCACATTGAACATGTTAAATGTGCGGTAATTAGGGAAATTCATGAACAGTCCATCCAGAATGTGAGGTGATGCTGCTTGAAATGACGATTTAATTGCCAACACTGATTTGTAATGAAGTAACTGGCTTCCTCATACAATGTAGACAAACATGTGTCTACTGGATTGTTGACTTCGGCATAGGTAGGTATGATTTTATCTGTGTTCCTTTAATGTATTGGCAACATTTCAGCTGGTGTTTATCGGTGATGAACTTCAGAAGGCGTTTTTTCCACCCTTAGATTGGTTGCATTATGGTTATTCCCTTTTTGTGATGATGCGATCTTGGTGCTGTGTGGTATGTTGTCTGCTCCACTTGTAGATGGTAAGTTCCATGCAATTGTTGTTTCATGCAAAGAAACAAGTGTGTTACAAATTTGTTTTATCTTAACTTAAAGAGTTATAATATTTTTTCCTTAATTATTTTATTAAGTACCTACTTATTCTATTAAACCTCAAATATTACCTATTTCAACTTTTCTATAAATGTTTCTATAAAGTAAATTATGTATGCTACTATATTTTAGCAAAAGTAATACCAAGCACTATAAGAATTTTATTAACTAATGGTTTGAAAATGGTAATTATTTGACATGGAATACTTTGTTTTGACTTTTATTGTTTAATTAGGTGTTTAGAGTTTTACACTATTTGTTGTATCTAACACATGTTTTACATTTTTAACAATTTATACTTGCCTTCTTGGCTAACTTTAAAAACCTAATTTGTTTTATCCATGATAAATCTTTGTTAAAATTTAATTATTTAACCATTGAAACTGGACTCTATTCACTCTACACTGAGAGAATTTTTTCACTATCATTGTAAAAAAATATGTAATACTAGCAGAAAACTCTAATAGAATAGGCGCCAGTATAATACTCCCCTATGATAGTAAAGTCTGCTTTGCTATTATGAGGTTATAATCATAGCAAATTTACTTTACAAAGCACTACTTTTCAGTATTTGGAAAGCAAGTTTGCTAACACTGTAAAGTAAACGTTACTGTCATCACCAAGTAACCTTGCTACGATTATAAAACAACATTTCAATCATAATAAAGTAATTTGTTGCCACCATGAAGTAACTCTGCTAGCAGTGTAAACCAACTTTTCTGTCTCTATAAAGTAACTCTAACTACCATTATAAACTAACTTTGCTGTCTCTATAAAGTAACTCTGCTACCATTATAAACTAACTTTGCTGTCTCTATAAAGTAACTCTGCTACCATTATGAACCAACTTTGCTGGCTTTATAAAATAACTCTGCTACCATTATAAACAAACTTTACTATAGCTGTACAGTACTCTTTTGTTTCTGTAAAGTTATCGATTGTTATTGAAAAGTACTTTTGTTCTCTCTATAAGGTAATCATCATGTTACTACAACAGAGTAACTTTGCTGGGATTTTTTATACTGGCTAATTATTATAGACTGCAACATTACTCTTGCTATTATAATGAAACGAAGTTGAGAATTTTCTTTATTAATTACATGTTCTTTTGTAATATTTAGGAACTAAGTATAATAAAGAAGTTTGGCATGCTGTAATTAATAATGAAAAAGTCAAATCATTTCATTGAATTAATTCGAGTAATGTTGTGCTCATTAGTCAGTTATACAAGATCTACAGCAAGGTTTCTTGTAGTACATATTAACAAAATTATTTTGTAGTAAGAGCAAAATTAGTTTTCAATAATGGCAATTAACAAATTTGCTCGAAGACCATCTAAACTAACTGCAATTTCTCAAAAAAGTTGTGATATGAATTTCTTGAGTCTTTTTTCATGTGCCTTCCTTCTCCTTATTTTCCCTTCCATGACTTTTTGTATTATACGATTCTCTCCTCTTAATGTTATATTGTATAACCATTACAATATATGTAAGTATTGTGCGAGCCGAACTGTCAGCAGATTCAGGCCCGTAGTATACCTTCACCTAGGTTAGTTAAGAGTTTCTTATATTCTGCAACTGAAAAACAGCCTACTGTTTAACCAAAAAATGACAAGGGTGAAAGAAAACATATGCTTTATTTAAAACTCAAACATAGATATATCTTATTTCTAACAAAAGGAAATAAAATTAATATTTCTAAAAACAAATAAAAAAAAAACTTAAATATTGGTTTTAACAAACACAAATAAAACAACTGTGGTTACCCTTTATTTAAGCAATCACCCACAATGAAAGATAGTTTGTCCAGTATTCTTTTTCTAACTTTACAATGACGTCATCATAAAGGGGAAAACAATTTATTATATTTACCTACATTTAACGTGCACATAAATTTATGTAATGGAAAACTAAGATTTAAAACTTAAATATCACATGCACTCCCAGCACCGAAAATAAATAATCGTAAATTGGCGTAAGCAGCGGGAAGATGAACGGCAATGTGCCTTTTATGCTTCTATTATATGTATCTTGTATGCACCTGCCACTATCCGTGTAGGTGATCCGAAATTTGCCGTAAAGTCACGAACTCTTATTAAGGCAAACGCAATATTTGTAATACGATATTGTCTGTCTTATTATTACTCTTAGCAAAGCGCTTTTTTCAATTGTAGAAAGGAAGTTTCTTAATCCTTATTCAAATATCTAATATGAATCTTAGGTTTCAATCGTAGTAAAGTTTTCTGCTATTACGCTAATAAATTTATTAATGGATGAAAGTTAATTTCTTAAAAACGTACATTTGTATTTCAGTAAAGTGATAATTCTCATCATAGCTAAATATATTGTTGGCGTAGCAGAAAGTATTCAGTAAAATGATATTTGTTATGGCAACAAAATGAATATGCAATCATAAAAAGAAAATCTATTGCGACAGAAAAACAAACTGTAGCAAAGAATTCTTTGCTGGTACTTTTCTCAGTGTATTTGCTCTCATCAGTCATTTACCTAAATTTGTATCATTTCGCACACACATTTCATTTAAATCCTCTATCCCAAAATTGACACCTATGTCCAAGTACATTTCAAATTATATTCACTCATCTAATTTCTCATTGTCTCGCACATTACTCAGCGGACGTACTTTCATTTGTGCATTTCTTCATTCATTCATTCATCTTGTATATTTTCTGACTATCAGTGAATTACCAATTGTTTCCACAGCATTTTGTATTTTTTGTAAGATGTAAATTTGTTTGCGCGCTTTGAAACACAAAGTGCTGTTGGATAATTTGCAATGCAGTGATGTCATGGGATCCCTATTCTTCAATTATTCTCTCTTATTATTCAAATTATTCTTATTTTTACACATTTCAATACTTAATAAAAATAAATTATAATTACCTTTTTTATCTTTAATTGATCCAGTATATAACCAACACCTGATGCAGTCCAAGGTCCTATCCTAGAGGTGTCAACCAAGGTAGGCTGTTAAGGTACTGCAGGTTATTGTATGACTTGGAAATCTTCATCCATACTGCTCAAGGTTACACTGATCGCTCTTCACTTTGGACAGAGATAAGAGGTGCTTTCAAATAACTATAAAAAAACTTTTAATACAACTTTCTTCTCATCTTTTGAGATCTTTGCTGGTGAACAACATTTTTTCCTATTTCCTTCCTCGTTTATTAGAATCCATTTTGTTTCATATGTTAATGATTTTGTAGCTGTTTCTTGGACACTATGGTCCCATCTGGGTCATGAATCTTCTAAAGAGAGTCCTAAAACAAACTTATTTTCTTCCCTTGTGCAGTTACCCCCTATTGCACTTTGAATAAAAATTTTATTTAATTTTTTGTTGTATATTCAATCTATCTCCTATCTATGCAATGTCATCCTACTCTATTTATTATAAATATTATCTTTATTATAACTACATCCCTTTTATAGTTAAATGTCCTATAAAATTAATTAACCAATTCTAATTCAACATACTTCTATACTTACAATTGTTTTTTTTTTCGTTTTATTAATAAGATTTTATCCCTACGAGCCCTATCCTCTTAAATTTGGTTTCTGTGTCTTGATCTGGGTCTGTAGTACCCATTTCTCTCTGTTCTCATGCTAACGAATCGTGGTGGCCTGTTACAGCATGATGCAGCATATACTCCTTGCCTGCTGCAGTTGAAGTACCTGGGTCTGCCATCCCTTGTTATGCTGTTTGACCATGTATGGTTATACCCAGGGATTTCCATAATTACTTCTTGTTATGCTTCACCAATATGTACCCTAATCTTCTTATCTATTTAATTATACTACTTTATTAATACTAATTACTTCATGTTATGCAAGTGTACCCTAAACTTCCTATCTACTTAATGACACTATTTTAATTCATTTTCATTTTATTGTAATTGTAAGTGCATTTTCCCAGATTTATACTGAGTGCATTGTTTAAAATAATGCACTAAACTAAAAAAAATGCATAAAAACATTTAACAAACTGTTGATGATTCTTAATATTAAAATTTGCTACATGTTTTCTTTGTTTTAGAATTAACTAATGCACTGTGCAAGAGGTGACTGTTGAAGATTGTGAAGAATACTCAACAACGGAACAAGAACTCGGCGCTTCCACCATGTTACGAAGCTTGGCTTTCTTCGTTTTTACTTGCCTCCACCATGTTACGAATAAAAATAAATGCACTCACGCTTCATCTAATCTATTAATTTTATTTCTTAAATTTACCTCACTTATAACTAAGAGTAATTCTAAATATCATTAGCACAATTTTTACTTACCAACTAATTATAAAGTTTAGGGCCATTTCCCTCACACTGGGTATGACAATCGAGAAGGACTTTACTGCTTTCATTTCACCATATAACTATGTAACTGACTATCCTTTTCGATTGTCACTTCCCATCTTGACTCTTAATCCCTACTCTAATTTATTCTTGCAAATCAAGGATGGCACTTGTCCCTATTAATCAGGGCAGTGTCATAATGCTAGAGTCAGCATTGCTTACTTTTGTGAGCAATAATGCTGTGCTAGTATTATGACACACTTTACAAATTGCAGAGTAGCTTCATGTCATACTTGAAATCAATTTGTTTATCTTTATTACTGGGTCAAATAATTTAGAAATGAGTTTTGTAATAATTGTTGTAACATATTTTTGGAATCATAAATTTTTAGAATAATGAATTGATTTAATTTTGTTATGAGTTTTTTCTTTTATTTTATACTTCGTTACAGTATCATCAGCATACATGTGAACATTACAGGTCCCCACACAACCACAAAGACCATGCGTGTACAAGGTGAATAACAGAGGTCCCAATATGGATCCCTGTGGCACCCCTCTGATAACATCGACAGGCGAGGATACCTCATTAGGCATTTTGACTCTTTGTGTTCTATTACACAAATAGTTTTGAAACAGACCAATCGCATTTTCACTCAGACCTAAATAATGTAATATTTTGAGAAGTAAATCATGATTTATTGTATCAAAAGCTTTACTATAATCTAATAACACTAAAAAGGTAGATTTCCCTTCGTTGTACGCTTTAAAGACATCATCAGTAATGTGAGATAAAGCAGTTGAACCGCTGTAACCAGACCGAAAACCTGATTGATATGTTGGTAATAAGTTATTATTTTCTAAATATTCCCGAATTTGCATGTTAATAATCTTTTCAAATATTTTTGAGAGTGTTGGAAGAATGCTGATTGGTCTATAATCCTTATAATCCACAGGATGTTCTGTTTTCCCTATCGGTGTTATCAGAGCTGACTTCCAACTATCAGGAAATTTATTCTCTAAAATACAAACATTAATTATATGTACTAAAAACTGTATAATAAAAGGACAACATAACTTAATCATTTTGATATTTAATCCATCTAATCCCGTTGAACCACTTTTTAAAGAACTAATTATTTTGAATACAATCTCGTAATCTATAAGCTTAAAGTTAAAAAGAATATCATTACTTAACGTATTATTCTTGTAGAAATTTAAAGTGTTCTGATCAACAGCCATAGAAGGAATGCTATCGACAAAAAACTTGTTTATTTCATGAATGTTACCATCAAAAGAATTATTATCATTATTTTTGGAATGAACAATATCTAGACGTTTGAATTCTTTCCACATCACATTAGAGTTACTGCTAGCGAGCTTGAACTGCAAGTAAGCCCGTTTTTCATTTTTTATTGCGATATTTGTGAAATTGAGCAACATCCTATAATATTCACATGCAGCTGCTGTTTTTAACATTTTAAATTTAGTTTTTGCTTTGTCTCTTAGTTTCATAAGTATAACGTTATCGGTTAACCAAGGTGCAGGTTTTTTTGTAACTGTAATGGTTCTCCACGGTGCATGCTTGTCAAAAAGACTTCGTATATAGCTAACTAAAATATCTACCTTCCTATTAACGTCGTTTTCATAGGAAATATCATTTAAAGAAAGTGTTTCTAAGTCGTTGTAAAAATCTTCATGATTGAAATTTTTGTAATCACGATAAGTATAGGTAGTTGGGATGCGCGGTATTTTTTGACATGTTATTTCACAGCTTACTAAGTCATGATCAAACAAATGAAAATTCTCGACATTTGATTTTCTTATAAGTGAAACTTTAGAAATAATTATGATATCTAACAACGAATTTAACCTAGTGGGTTCTTTGATAATTTGAGTGCAATTTAAACTTTCTAACATATTATTGAAATATACTGTTCCAGGGTTATCTACCATAAGAAAATCAACATTGCCATCACCCATGCATACAATATTATCAGAATATGGTGTGCACAACATAATTGAGTTTTCAACTTCATCTACAAAAGCTTTATAGTTGAAGGTTGAAGGCCTATAAAACACTCCCAGCACAACACTTTGACTATTTATCTTGATTTGTAACCATAGTTGTTCTATTAAGTCGTTTGTATCAATAATTAAACTAAAAAGCTTTTGCTTTATGTAAAAGGCTACCCCCCCCCCACCCCTTCCATACCTATCCTTGCGTATTAGTTTGTAGTTTTTAATATTAAGAGCTCTCGAATTTATGTCTTCTGATAACCACGTCTCTGATAAGGCCAGTATATCGAATGTTGTAACCAGATCCTTAATGTCTTTAATTTTAGGTAATAACGATCGGACATTGACATGTCCAATTCGCAAATAGTCCATGGCGTATACGTAACTAAAAAATAATGTTAATATAAAAGATAATAAGTAGTATTATTAATAATTAGTTAAATAAATGAAAGAACGTCTAGTGTTAATAACAGTGATGGTAATAAATTAATAAAATGTATAAGAATATTAATTTTATAGAATGACAAAAAAAATTTCACGCTATATTATAAATCAATTTTTAATATAATAATAAAACATACTAATTAATTAATTAAAGTTTTGTATTGTAATGTATAATAAAAATATAATTTGCAATAAAGATATATAATCACTAAAACTAAAAATGAACAAGAACAGAAAAAAGATCTTTTCTATATACCAATAAATATAAACAAGATATTTAATTAAGTGAGTGATTAATCCTAAAAAAAATCTTTGTTTTGCAAGTTGCTGATCAGATTATCAGTAATGTTATAATAAAGAATATTCGATAAGTAGGTATCAACTATAAATAATAAATGTTAAAGTAACGTATTTTCTTTCAAAATAAAAATATCAGTGATATATCGCCGCAGTATCAGCATAATTTATTTAAACATTTAATACCTTCAGCTATATTAAATTTGTGAATTTTATTATTAACTTTTAAAAACAAATTGCAATTATTAGTAAAGACATTACCATTACCCAAGCGTTTGACAGCTTCTTTTAACAGTAATGCACGAACGTGAGTTAGATCTTCACGTACGATGAAATTGGTTCCTTTAAATTTGCTTTTAGCACGAAAAATAGCATTTTTCGTATCGCGACGGCAGAACTTCACATTGTTCACTTATTCACTTTTTCACTTGTTCACTTGTTCACTTCTTCACTTCTTCACTTCTACACTTCTTCACTTGTTCACTTGTTCACTTGTAAACTTCTTCACTTCTTCTCTTCTTCACTTCTTCTCTTCTTCACTTGTTCACTTGTAGTTATTTTGTTATTTAGTTATTTAGTTTTTTAGTTATTTGGTTATTTAGTTATTTACTTATTTATTTATTTATTTATTAACTTATTTATTTATTTATATATTTATTTACTTACTTACTTACTTATTTTATTTATTTATTTGTTTATTTTATTTATTTGTTTATTTTTTTATTTATTTATTTATTTATTTACTTATTTATTTATTTATTTATTTAATACATATACAAATACATATATTTAGACATATTTTATTTATACAAACTTTTTATTTTTACTGTTATTTTATTACGTACATGTCTTGACGTCCTTGTTTTCTCGTTCCCTTTCTCATTATCTTGTTTCTGGCTTGTCAGTTTACCACCGATTTCAGATTAGTCCTTTCTAAGATGTATGTTATTTTATTTTAATTAGTTACTTTTTTTCTGTTTACATTGGTAATTTTTTTTTTTAATAATAATTTTAATTTGTTAAATCATTGTACAGTAAGCTTAGATAAATAATTCATATAAATATACTCACTAAGGAAAACCTGAGCGTGAGTTATATTATATATATATATATATATATATATATATATATATATATATATATATATATATACACATACACACACATATATAAAAACTTAGTTCTAGTATTTGTGCATGATCTTAAAATAGGAAAAAATTTATAAATTGAATATGCATAAAGATAAATATAAATAAAAGTGTAAAGGTAAGTATAACGATATGTATAAACATAAGTATAGACATTAACTAATAACAGGTACTTTTTTTTTTAAATTTTTATACATTTTTACTGATTACAAAAATTACGGTTAAATGTTCTTAAGGATTTATCAGAATATGAATTGTTTTTCTATCCATATTAAATAAATACGATTTTGCTCTCTTTTTAAATACGGGTACGCATTTAGATTCTTTTGCAGATTTAGGAAGACTATAATAACCGCCTATAATAATATAACCGCGGTGATAGATATGCGGGATCCCTCTGACCTATGGTTTTTAAAGAAGATAAATAAATAGATTAATTATAAGCTAACATATCAAACGAGAGTCTAAACTGTTGTTTTTTTAAACACCTTGAGAAAAAGCGGCTAATGACCATAGAAGTTGATGCCGCTATGTGAAAAAAAAATTAAAAAATAATAATTACTATTATAATTATAATAATAATTACCTGGCGAATCAGGCCCCAAAAGCTATGAAAATTGTAGAGGAGGGGCGACGATTATTATTATTATTATTACGCAAGACCATTGTGCAGCTGCAGCCGACTTACAGATGGTATAGCTTATAGCACAAATCCAACATTTGTGTTGCACCTAAGGAGAACTGCAGACAACCATAAGCAGATTTGCCGTCACCGGGCTTCGATTTCGTTCCGTTTGGGTGAGAAACTAGCACGTTAGTTGCTACACTACCAAGACTATATACTCTCTTACTCTTATTCCTACGTCTTTCTACCGTGAGGTATAAGACTGTGTGGTTGAGTTGATCAGCTTTTTCCATCCCTTCCTATTGTGCGCTAATGTTTTGACTTCATTCCATTGGATTCCTCTCTCTAGCACCACTTTTTTCACTTCCTCTTGCCACGTTTTCCTTGGTCTTCCTCTTCTGTTGGCTCCCTGTGTTCGCGTTTCATATACTCTCTTTGTAAGTCTTTCATCTGTCATTCTTTGGATATGTCCCAACCATCCTAATTGCCTATCTTCGATATTTGTCAGTATTGGTTTAATTTTAAATTTTTTTCGAAATATTTCATTTCTAATTCTATCTCTTCTAGTTTTTCTGTCTATTTTCCTTAGGAATCTCATTTCGGTTGCGTTTAATCTGCTCTTATCTTTGTTCGTGAGCGTCCATGTTTCACTACCGTATATAAGTGTGGGGGTTATTACTTTTTTACCACTTCTATCTTTACATCTTCTGTAACTTCTCTTTTCTCAAGGAATGATTTCTTTAATCCGTTGTATGTTTTCCCTACTTTTGCTATTCTATCGTTTATTTCTTTTTCTAACTTTCCATTTCTTTCTATTACTGTACCTAAGTATTTAAATTCCTCAACTTTTTCTATCTTCTATCCTTTTATTCTGATCTCATGTATTTTGTTGCTGTTTCCTATTACCATTAATTTTGTCTTCTGTACATTAATGTTCATATTTATCTTATTCAGTTCTTGGTTTAGTTTGTTCACGTTATGCTGTAAATTTTCCTCTGTGTCTGCTACTATCACCATATCATCCGCAAATAGCAGCTCGGATTTCTCAACTTTTTGCATCTTACAGTATCCCAGTGTCAATGGTATCATCTCTCGTTTTGCACTCTTTATTGCCTCGTTTACCACTACTGCGAATAGCAAAGGACTCAACACGCATTCTTGTTTCAGGCCATTTTTTAATTCAAACTCTGTCGACCTTCGTTATTTGTTCTCACTATAGTTTTTGTTGGATCGTACATAGCTTTTATTATTTCCGTTGTTTCACTGTCTATTCCATTTCTATGTAAACTCTGCCATACGTCTTGTCGTCTTATCCTATCAAACGCTTTCTCCAAATCTATAAAAGCTATGTATATTTCCTTGTTTTTGTTCGTACACTTCTCTATACATTGTCTTAATATGAATGTTGGGTCTTGAGTGCTTCTACCTTTTCTAAAGCCATATTGCGTTTCTTCTAATGAATTTTCGATTTGTTCTTTTATTCTTGTTTCTAATACTTTAGCCAGTACCTTTGCTGGTATACTCATTAGTGTTATGCCTCGATAGTTTGCGCATTCTCGTACGTCCCGTTTTTGTGAATCGGTAGGATGATCTCTGTATTCCACTCTGTGGGAACTTTTTTGTATTTCATTATCTTATTTAACAACTTTGTAAACTCTTTCATTCCTGTTTCCTCTAAATATATCAACATTTCAGGTGTGATTTCATCAATTCCTGCTGCTTTACCTAATTTTAGCTGCTTTATGACTTGTGTGGCTTTTTCTTCCGTGATCATTATTTCTACTGTTTCTCTTTCCCCTCTTTCCTCGTTTGTCTGTTCGCTTGTCTCTTTTACTTCTGATATTTCTTTAAAATGTTCTTTCCATCTCTCCATTATTTTATCTTCTTCTGTTATTATATTTCCTTCCTTGTCTTTCACATTTTTCGTACAGTATACTTTTTTCTGTCTTAGTTGTTTAAGTGTGTCGTAAAATAGTTTCTGATTGTCTCGAAATTTTCATTCATATTTTGTCTGAATTTTCTCAATGACTCTTGTTTTGCTGCTTTTACTTTAGTTTTAACCTGTGTTCTTTTCTCCTTGTATTTCTCATAGTCTTCTTGTGCTGAGGTATTTTCTCCAAAGATCCTTCTTCTCCTTAACGCCTTTTTGTATTTCCGTTGTCCACCAATCTGTTCTCTTCATGTTTTTGTTCCCTACTTTTGTTACTCCACAACTTTCTTCTGCTGCCTCTAATATAATTTCTTTTAATGATTTCCTTTTTATTTTCTTCTTTACTTTTTTCTTCTTTTGTCTTCTTTTCCTTCTTGTTTTAATGTCAGTTTCATTTGGACTAGATAGTGATCGCTCCCAATTTCAGCTTTTCTTGATACTTTTACATCCCTCACATATTTCCAATATCGTTTTCTTATCAGAAAGTAGTCTATTATGAACTTTTCACCTCTACTTGGTTCTTCTCTTGTAATCTTATGGATTTCTTTGTGTTTGAACTTTGTATTTGCTATTATTAAGTCGTTTTCCATGGACAAGGCTATATAATTATATTATATTTTCTATTTCAAAGATACAGTTTCAAAGTTATCACTTCTTTTTCTATGCTGTTTCGCTATTTTATTATTTATACCTTATTTTTTATTATTAATATTTTTTATTTTTACACGGTTTTTAATGTGTAGATGAACCGGAGTCATGTTCAGGCATTTATGATTGGACTGATAAATTAATTCTAGCGAAATAGCAGTGCAGTATAAAAACGCTTTGATAGTTTGAAACTGTTCACTTTTGAAGAATAAAATATCTATATTAGTTGGTAAAGAGTAAAAGCTGAATCATATAAAATATAAATATACAGAGTCCCATTTGAAAAATGATATTTTAATATTCGAAGATTTGTATCTTTGGTATAGTGGTTTGAACACTGTATATTATTCAGCGATTAATCTATGAGATAACGTTGACTTAGGTATTTATAAGCATCGCGTATTATTATAACTTAGTTAAATGCAGTTTTAAAAAATCAAGAAATTAAGTTTATTCAAAAACTGCACAGAATTTCGGGATATATGTATGAAACAAAAATACTTATCAATAAAGTGTAGAATAAAAATCGTAAAAATATAGTGTGTAATTTAGAATATAAAAAGTTCACACTAGCCGTAGTGAAAAGATCCTGTATATACAAAAATATCATAAAATTAAAATTTGCTTTATTACCATATACTACCAGTAGGTATTCGGACACTTGAGTCCAGCCCCACCCTTTTTATGCAAATGACCCGCGATCTAATTAATATTCAAATAAGGTGTGGTCTAATAAAATGCGCGAATTAAATGCGCGATTAAATTAATTGATCTAATTAAATTAAATTAAATTAATTCACGGTATCGTTTGCATATCTCATCTCTCATTTACATTTATCATTTCTCATATGGATGCTCGAATTAAATTAATTCACGGTATCATTAGCATCTCTCATTTACATTTATCATTTCTCATATGGATGCTCGAATTAAATTAATTCACGGTATCATTAGCATATCTCATCTCTCATTTACATTTATCATTTCTCATATGCATGCTCGAATTAAATTAATTCACCGTATCATTTACATATCTCATCTCTCATTTACATATCTCATCTCTCATATGCATTCACGAATTAAATTAATTCACGGTATCGTTTGCATATCTCGTCTCTCATTTACATAACTCATATCTCATTTGTACATCTCATTTTTATATATCATTTGCATCTGTCATCTCTCTCTCATCAATTTATTTTAAAATAAATCTTATGTTGTCATTCCTAATTGATATTTAAATATAGATCTATAGGTCATCATGTAATTCTGCGAAAACAATTTAACATATAGAAACATCTAGAGTAATAATACGAGAGAAAATTTACTTTCAAGTATACAAGGTAATCACCTGTCGGATTATCTCTATTGCATTTTGACATGTTTAAATATACGTCATAAACATTTAATATACAGTCTACAAGTAAAGCAAATTCTATTTGAAAGAAAACAATTAGCATCGTTCGTTATGATTTCTTAAAAATTTATTTAAATGAAACTTTTTAAGAATATAGTGTTACGTATGATAACTTTATTGTTACGAAGCTAGTCTTGCTTCGTTCTTATTTGCCTCCACCATGTTACGAATAAAAATAAATGCACTCACTCTTCATCTAATCTATTAATTTTATTTCTTAAATTTACTTAACTTATAACTAAGATTAATTCTAAATATAATTAACACAATTTCTACTTACCAACTAATTATAACTTTTAGGGCCATTTCCCTCACACTTGGTATGACAATCGAGAAGGACTTTACTACTTTCATTTCACCATCTAACTGACTATCCTTTTTGATTGTCACTTTCCATCTTGACTCTTCATCCCTACTATCATTTCTTCTTGCAATAAAGGATGGCCCAACTTGTCCCAATTAATCAGGGCAGTGTCATAATGCTAGAGTCAGCATTACTTACTTTTGTGAGCAATAATGCTGTGCTAGTATTATGACACACTTTACAAATTGCAGAGTAGCTTCATGTCATACTTGAAATCAATTTGTTTATCTTTATTACTGGGTCAAATAATTTAGAAATGAGTTCTGTAATAATTGTTGTAACATATTTTTGGAATAATAAATTTTTAGAATAATGAATTGATTTAATTTTGTTATGAGTTTTTTCTTTTATTTTATACTTCGTCACATGACCCGGCCTGGTAAGCGTGACGCCCCTAGCACGCACTCCGCTCCTTCAGCAATTAACTTCTGTAGCCATCAGCCTGATTGCAAGTTTGTCTATACATACATCAATATGGATCTAACTGAATTTGAAATAATTATTGTTCATCTAAAAAGAATTGAGAATTGGCCCTTTACAATTTTAATTTAAAACCTATCCTAAAAAAAAATCTTATAATTATAACACAATTATCATGAAAAAGAAAAAAATGGAAATAGATGCGATTACAATAACAAATTAAAATTAACAGTATCTAGTTTTGCATTAAAACGTCTATTAATAATTTTAAATTAGAACTTATTAAATCTAATATTTATCAGTTTATGCATGGAACGCAACCTTTGTCTTTATGGTCTACCACTGTACATTACGGAACGCACTTCATTTTTCGAGTTACAGTCATTCTGTCTATTGCGCACACGCGACTTATTCAAAAGTGCAAGATCAACAATTTCAAATGTCTTTCTACGTGAACAGTTTTAGTAAGTTTTTCCACGCAATTTTTCGAGAAAAGTTGCACAAAATCACACACGAACTGGTAAGTTGAATAAGTTTTTTGTTTTCGTCCATCACAAATTCAGAATTGAATATTGCATGTCTTTAACTGAAGTTAGACATAAAAGCTGATGTCGTTTACCAAAGTATATATTTGTATGACACGTTGCAAATACAACGCAATGATTTCCAAGAAAATTCATTATTTCTTGTCTTCAGGTGCCAATATGTGTATGCTAAATCCCAATGCACATTGAACATGTTAAATGTGCGGTAATTATGAAAATTCATGAACAGTCCATCCAGAATGTGAGGTGATGCTGCTTGAAATGACGATTTGAATTGCCAACACTGATTTGTGATGAAGTAACTGGCTTCCTCATACAATGTAGACAAACATGTGTCTACTGGATTGTTGACTTTGGCATAGGTAGGTATGATTTTATCTGTGTTCCTTTAATGTATTGGCAACATTTCAGCTGATGTTTATCGGTGATGAACTTCAGAAGGCGTTTTTTCCACCCTTAGATTGGTTGCATTATGGTTATTCCCTGTTTGTGATGATGCGATCTTGGTGCTCTGTAGTATGTTGTCTGTTCCACTTGTAGATGGTAAGTTCCATGCAATTGTCGTTTCATGCAAAGAAACAAGTGTGTTACAAATTTGTTTTATCTTAACTTAAAGAGTTATAATATCTTTTCCTTAATTATTTTATTAATTACCTACTTATTCTATTAAACCTCAAATATTACCTATTTCAACTTTTCTATAAAGTAAATTATGTATGCTACTACATTTTAGCAAAAGTAATGCCAAGCACTATAAGAATTTTATTAACTAATGGTTTGAAAATGGTAATTATTTGACATGGAATACTTATGAATATTGTTTGACCTTTATTGTTTAATTAGGTGTTTAGAGTTTTACACTATTTGGTGTATCTAACACATGTTTTACTCTTTTAACAATTTATTTATACTTGCCTTTTTGGCTAACTTTAAAAACCTAATTTGTTTTATACATGAATCTATAAATCTTTGTTAAAATTTAATAATTTAAACATTGAAACTGGACTCTATTCACTCTTTATTTGCTCTCATCAGTCATTTACCTAAATTTGTATCATTTCTCACACATTTCATTTAAATCCTCTATCCCAAAATTTGACACCTATGTCCAAGTATATCTCAAATTACATTCATTCATCTAATTTCTCATTGTCTCACATATTACTCAGTGGAAGTACTTTATTCATCTTTTTTCCTATTGTCCCACTTATTACTCAGTGGACATACTTTCATTTGTGCATTTCTTCATTTATTCATTCATTCATCTTGTATATTTTCTGACTATCAGTGAATTACCAATTGTTTCCACAGCATTTTGTATTTTTTGTAAGATGTAAATTTGTTTGCGCGCTTTGAAACACAAAGTGCTGTTGGATAATTTGCAATGCAGTGATGTCATGGGATCCCTATTCTTCAATTATTCTCTCTTATGATTCAAATTATTCTTATTTTTGCACATTTCAATACTTAATAAACATAAATTATAATTACCTTTTTTATCTTTAATTGATCCAGTATATAACCAACACCTGATGCAGTCCAAGGTCCTATCCTAGAGGTGTCAACCAAGGTAGGCTGTTAAGGTACTGCAGGTTACTGTATGACTTAAAAGTCTTCATCCATACTGCTAAAGGTTGCACTGATCGCTCTTCACTTTGGACAGAGATAAGAGGTACTTTCAAATAACAATAAAATAACTTTTAATACAACTTTCTTCTCATCTTCTGAGATCTTTGCTGGCGAACAACATTTTTTCCTATTTCCTTCCTCGTTTATTAGAATCCATTTTGTTTCATATGTTAATGATTTTGTAGCTGTTCCTTGGACACTATGGTCCCATCTGGGTCATGAATCTTCTAAAGAGAGTCCTAAAACAAACTTATTTTCTTCCCTTGTGCAGTTACCCCCAATTGCACTTTGAATAAAAATTTTATTTAATTCTTTGCTGTATATTCTATCTATATCCTATCTATGCAATGTCATCCTACTCTATTTATTATAACTACATCCCTTTTTATAGTTAAATGTCCTATAAAATTAATTAACCAATTCTAATTCATAATTCTATACTTACAATTTTTTTTCCTTTTATTAATAAGATTTTATCCCTACGAGCCCTATCCTCTTAAATTTGGTTTCTGTGTCTTGATCTGGGTCTGTAGTACCCATTTCTCTCTGTTCTCCTGCTAACGAATCGTGGTGGCCTGTTGCAGCATGATGCAGCATATACTCCTTGCCTGCTGCAGTTGAAGTACTTGGGTTTGCCATCCCTTGTGATGCTGTTTGACCATGTATGGTTATACCCAGGGATTTCCATAATTACTTCTTGTTATGCTTCACCAATATGTACCCTAATCTTCCTATCTATTTAATTATACTACTTTATTAATACTAATTACTTCATGTTATGCAAGTGTACCCTAAACTTCCTATCTATTTAATGACACTATTTTAATTCATTTTCATTTTATTGTAATTGTAAGTGCATTTTCCCAGATTTATACTGAGTGCATTGTTTAAAATAATGCACTAAACTAAAAAATGCATAAAAACATTAAACTATGAACAAACTGTTGATGATTCTTAATATTAAAATTTGTTTTCTTTGTTTTAGAATTAACTAATGCACTATGCAAGAGGTGTCTGTTGAAGATTGTGAAGAACTGTGAAGAATCGTCTAAAATTGTCATTATGGTATGTGTATATGTCTAGTCACAGTTTCAGCAAACTCATTGTATTCTATCAACGAATCATGTAAAATTAAGCAGTATGGTTTAGTTGTATCAGAAAGTGGGTTGACCGACTCAAGCTCTAATCTCTAAATTCATGAATACCTTATACACACGATATAACTACTATGTAAGATTACGAGAGGGTACATAAAGAAAAGGGTATGTTGTAAGTCGGTTCTGAATTTCTTAAAACATTAATCGAATATCAAAAAATTCGTAACGGCGATGCATAGGTTTAATACTATCAACAGCTCATATAAAGGAAATGTTAGATTGTTAACAGTTTATGAGCATTAATCAAAGATTATTCTATAATGATGTATTATTTATTTTAAAGTTGTACTACATATATTCAACTAATTTGAATATACGATAACGGATACTCATTATACTTCTATGCACACAATCGAGGTATCAGTACACTCCAACCACGTGATCAAGATTGTAGTATTCAAATCAAGCTTCCTAGCCCCTATACAAGTATTCTAGAACACAGAATATTCATCACTAAACGTATTCTTCATATATCAAATCATAAAGTTCGAGTCTACCTACTGACGAGGTGAAAAAATAGGTGCAATCGGTTTATGCCCATACCAGGATTCCTATGATTATTATAAATGTCTTAACAGAATAAAAAAAAGGGTGAAATGAATATAACTTATAGGATTTAATCGAATTAGAAAAATAACGATATATCCTACGTTGAGAAAATAATTATACTATGTAAGCATCGATAAGCTACATATGATTGCGAGCCTGAGTATAAGCATAAACCCTATACTACAGATTTTTATCCCTTTTTCATTATATCTACTACAGACGAGGTGAAAGAATAGGTACATTTAACATGCGTATGCTACAATTATCTAATTTTCTAGTTTTCTAGACGTAATGTAATTTTGAACAGATTTTAACCCTTTTCGTTATATCTACTACCCTTGTAAGCGATTTCTACATATACGTTCTTATTGTTTATACACCATATAGATATTCGTAGCATCTAAAGTAAACTCTTATTTAAACGTTATTTTACAATATATCATACATTTCAGCAACTCGTATGATTATCCCTCTCTATCGTAACCCAGTATGTAAGGACATTATGTTAAATACTATCTCATACATGTAAATAAACATTTCTTTAAAGAGTTTGTTAGGTCACCTAATCTATTATAATATTACTATGATATTAGATCTCGTCGATTACAGTTTTACCATTAGGACATAGTAGGTTATATGTGCTAAGTAAAATAATAAACAGATATTTCGAAAATTTTATGCATTCTTGAGAGAACGGGGTATAATATTTAAAAACACACTGTAGAAAACATATCAGCAGAGAAAGGAAATACATAAATACAGTATGTTTTGTATGATGAGTTGTCGTCAGTTTAAAAGAAATAAGTTCGTCGCCATATTTAAAAGCTATTTTACAATATATCATACATTTTCAATAGCTTCGAAACACGCAGGTATGTAATAATATACTATATACTCTTGTAGGATATTCATCGTATCTATAGTAATGAGTTGTTACCGGTTCTTTACCAAGCGTATGCTACAATTCTCTAATTTTCTAGTTTCTAGACATAATGTAGTTTTGAACAGATTTTAACCTTTTTCGTTATATCTACTACCTTGTAAACTGTTTCTACATATGTGTTCTTATTGTTTTTACACCATATAGACATGAAACGATAACTTTGCGTACTAATATATGAAAATAATATAATGTATATCACCTGATAAATAAAATTGAAATTATTCTTATTCTTTTACAATGAAATTTGTTTTGAAAAACACGATGGAACGCTATGTATATTAATGCAGGAGTACTGTTAACGCATTCATTATTTAGAGATTCACTTATAAGTACACTATCTATTTAGCTGATTCAATAAAAATTTCGTTATTTTTAAATTTCTTAACAAGGGTTCAGGGTTCTTTATCTGTTTTAGAATATTCAAAGACAATATATGTATAAATTATCGTGAGACTCCTGCTCTATATAAAACGCCATATATAAAAGTAGAGATAAGAATTTATCCTGTGTATTGGTGAAAACTCAAATATTCACGGAAATATAACAATCGGTACATATGGCGATACTAATCAGTCTGACGCGGAATATATATTTTATATTATACAACCGGAGAGAAAAGAATAGGTACAATCGGTTTATGTTCATACCAGGCTCACCATGATTATTATAAACATCTAAACAGAATAAAAAGGGCGATATGAATATAACTTATAGGATTTAATCAAACTAGAAAAATATCGATATACAGGGTGGCTACGAAAATTGGAGTCATTTTTCTTCAAATTGCCAAGAGATGTCGCCGTTTTTACAAAAAAATTGCGGTTCTAAAAACTATATTTGATTAAATGGCAACATGGAATTCAATTTCGTGTAATTGTCAACAATTGTCAAACTATTGTCAATAATTGTCCATTATGAATTTCAATGTTGAACAGCGAATAAACATCGTAAAATGGTATTATCTTTCTAAAGAAGGTCGCTCTGGTAGAATTGCAGCATTAAGAGTGCAGGATCGTTGGCGTGTAACATATCCTAATCAGCGACAACCAACGATTGGTGCGATTATTAAAATCGTTAAAAAGTTTGAATTGCATGGGGATGTTAAAAATCAGCATAAGAACAGGAGTGGCAGATCCAAATATGTTGTGACTGTTGAAAATGCAGCTGAAATCCACAACCGTTTGCTGGAAGAACCAACAACATCTCAGAGGCAACTTTCAAGAGAGTTTGGGATTTGCAGACGATCGATACAGAAAATTATTGGTGAGATTGGATTAAAACGTTATCGACCAAGGTTAGTGCATATTTTGAACGAAGATGATCCCGATCGAAGATTACAATTTTGCGACGAATTTCAGAGTTTCCTGGTCGATGAAGTTGATCCAAATTTTTTGCTTGATCGTATTTTGTGGTCTGATGAAGCTAAATTTCATTTGTGTGGTCGAGTTAATCGCCATAATTGCGTTTATTATTCTGACGAAAATCCCCATGTAACCATTGAGAAAGATTTTAAATCGCCTGGAATAAACGTTTGGGCTGGAATTTGGAGTGGAGGAATTATTGGCCCATTTTTTATTAACGTTAATATTACTGGAGATGTTTATTTAGCTCTGCTCGTAGAACAAATAATGCCAGCTATTTTGGTACACTGTCCTCTGGATATAATTCTGCAACAAGACGGCGCAACACCTCATTATGCTGTACAAGTTCGAGAGTTTTTAGACGATCATTTTCACCAGTCTTGGATTGGTCGAAGAGGTTCGATAGAATGGCCTGCGAGGTCATGTGATTTAACACCGATGGACTTCAGTGTTTGGGGAATTGTGCGGGATTTGGTATACCTCTATAATGCTTTTGAGGACTTGGAAACTTTGAAGGTGATGATTGAAGAAGCATTTCAAACGTTCACTCCTGAATTATGCAGTAAAATTTGTAGATCTTTTCAAAGGGGACTAGAATTATGTACAGAGAATGGTGGTCATCAATTCGAGCACCTTATGTGTTAATATTAGGTAGTAGATATTTTTGTTGCATCGCTTTCCATTATGTTTATGTTATTTGTTTTTGAAACCGTTCGTTAGGTATTTAATTTTAAATAAAATATTTCGAAATTTTTGAAGACGCAATTAATTAGCTACATTGTTTGAAAGCATGGTTACGTTACGTAAGCAATGTTGCCATCAATTTCATTTAATTTTTTCTTGTAGTTCCCTCTTTTGGGCAAAAGTGGAAAAGTGATTCCAATCTTCGTAGCCACCCTGTATATATCCTACGTTGAGAAAATAATTATACTATACAAGCATCCAGTATGTAAAGTAAAAGACATTAGACTCAACTATGATGTACTGAAACTCATCAACGATCATCTTTTATCCCGATGACGTTATAGGGTGACATTATGAAGTCGTACTAATATATGAAAATAATATACTGCCTGATAAATAAAATTATTCTTTTACAGTGAAGAGTGTTTTGGGGAAAACCTTAATGTAGCTGCTGAGCTCTGCTAGCGAGCTTCACTTATAAGTTCACACCACTTAACTGATTCAATAAAAATTTCGTTATTTAAAAATTCCTAACATGGATAGCTTTATCTGTTTTAGAATATTCAAAGGTAGTATATGACAATAAATTATCGTGAGACTCCTGATCTATACAAAACGCCTTATATAAAATTAGAGATAAAACTTATAAAAATTAAACCTATGATATATGGTGAAAATGCAAGTATTCAACAATTCTAACCCCAATTTTTTCTACTTTTCTAGACGTAATGTAATTTTGAACTGATTTTTAACCTTTTTCGTTATATCTACTACCCTTGTAAATGATTTCTACATATGCCTTCTTACTGGTCTGGTCTGGTCTGGTCTGGTCTGGTCTGGTCTGGTCTGGTCTAGTCTAGTCTGGTCTGGTCTGGTCTAGTCTAGTCTAGTCTTATGAACCCTCTAGAGGTCGAATACAGGCGTATATATTCTGTATATTACCTCTTAGTTAACATAGTATTTTATAAAATAATTAGATATAGTTATATTTACTATCTATTCTTTTAAACTGTTGTTATACTTACCATGTTTACTTTATAGTCGAGTATGTAGTACCATTATTAGTGTATACGAAATGTACTATTTTAATAGATCTTATATAAATATAAGTTATGTATTATGTTTTAAGTAGCGTCGAAACTACTCGTATCAATAAACGTTCTTGTATGAAAGTATGTTGTTTTGTACTTACTCTGCTCCCTACGTTCTGTCCTAAAAATGTATTCATAGGCTCTAACCTAATCTAACCTAAATTATATTCGTATGCTCTAACCTGTGATGTAATAAAAACAATAAGTTTTAAAGACATTTATTATATTATATTTATTATACATTATATCCAGATGTAATAAATTTAAGTCTATCATCTAAATCAAGGTTGTTCTACAAATCTACAATAGTTTTCTTAGTAAACTTATAAATTAATTCATTCAAAAATAAATCATGCTTATATCTATATTTGTATGTTAGAATATAAGTTAACTAGTTTCAATAAAAAGTAAAATATTTATCTGTTTTATTTCTCCAGATTAAGTCTTCAAGATTGTCATAACTAAAGATATTGTAAGAGGAAATCACGTAGAGTTTCAAAGTTATAAAGACGTATTACAAAACATATGACATATGTTATAGATAGCCGCGTCCAGGACTTCTTTATTACCGTCAAGTATACTTTTCTATTTTGTTGTTGTATATTTGTATGTTAGAATATAAGTTGTCTAGTTTCAAATATGTATGTTAGAATATAAGTTAACTAGTTTCAATAAAAAGTAAAATATTTATCTGTTTTATTTCTCCAGGATAAGTCTTCAAGGTTCTCATAACTATAGATATTGTAAGAGGAAATCACGTAGAGTTTCAAAGTTATAAAGACGTATTACAAACATATGACATATGTTATAGATATATATTTCGAAGGTGCTGAAAATAATTACAAATTAATATTAATCATACGAGTTTACTATATTCAACGATGAATATCCTACAAGAGTATATAGGATATTATTACGTATCTGCGTATTTTGAAACCATTGAAAATGGATGATATATTGTAAAATAACGTTAAAATATGAGTTTACTATAGATACGACGAATATCTACATGGGGCAAAATTATACACAGTAAGAAGGCATATGTAGAAATCGTTTACAAGGGTAGTGGATATATCGAAAACGGTTAAAAATCAGTTCAAAATTACATTACGTCTAGAAAAGTAGAAAAAATTGGGGTTAGAATTGTTGAATATTTGCATTTTCACCATATATCATAGGTTTAATTTTTTATCTCTAATTTTATATAAGGCGTTTTGTATAGATCAGGAGTCTCACGATAATTTATTGTCATATACTGCCTTTGAATATTCTAAAACAGATAAAGCTATCCATGTTAGGAATTTTTAAATAACGAAATTTTTATTGAATCAGTTAAGTGGTGTGAACTTATAAGTGAAGCTCGCTAGCAGAGCTCAGCAGCTACATTAAGGTTTTCCCCAAAACACTCTTCACTGCAAAAGAATAATTTTATTTATCAGGCAGTATATTATTTTCATATTAGTACGACTTCATAATGTCACCCTATAACGTCATCGGGATAAAAGATGATCATTGATGAGTTTCAGTACATCATAGTTGAGTCTAATGTCTTTTACTTTACATACTGGATGCTTGTATAGTATAATTATTTTCTCAACGTAGGATATATATATCGATATTTTTCTAGTTTGATTAAATCCTATAAGTTATATTCATATCGCCCTTTTTATTCTGTTTAGATGTTTATAATAATCATGGTGAGCCTGGTATTAACATATACCGATTGTACCTATTCTTTTCTCTCCGGTTGTATAATATAAAATATATATTCCGCGTCAGACTGATTAGTATCGCCATATGTACCGATTGTTATATTTCCGTGAATATTTGAGTTTTCACCAATACACAGGATAAATTTTTATCTCTAATTTTATATATGGCGTTTTATATAGAGCAGGAGTCTCACGATAATTTATACATATATTGTCTTTGAATATTCTAAAACAGATAAAGAACCCTGAACCCTTGTTAGGAAATTTAAAAATAACGAAATTTTTATTGAATCAGCTAAATAGATAGTGTACTTAACCCGTATTCAAATTTTCTACACATCTAACTTATACAGATTAATACAAGGGTGAGTAGTTGTCATTTAAAACAATAATTTATACCGCTTTTAAGATGACGATCTCTTAACAAATTATTTAGAAAATCTAAATTCCTTTGAAATGTTCAGTCATTTGTAAGAACGTTTTGTTTATTTATGGTTGAAAGCAGTTTTAAGGAATGTCGAAAACAACATGACTAATTGCCTTGTACGTATTCTCATGCAAAAACATCAGTTTGAAGTAACTTCTTAAACAGTTATAAATACAGAAAATGTTTCTTGAATTTTAAAAATAATGCTCTACAGTATTCTATATTCTTAAAAAGTTTCATTTAAATAAATTTTTAAGAAATCATAACGAAAGATGCTAATTGTTTTCTTTCAAATAGAATTTGCTTTACTTGTAGACTGTATTTTAAATGTTTATGACGTATATTTAAACATGTCAAAATGCAATAGAGATAATCCGACAGGTGATTACCTTGTATAATTGAAAGTAAATTTTTTCTCGTATTATTACTCTAGATGTTTCTACATGTTAAATTGTTTTCGAAGAATAACATGATACCTATAGATCTATATTTAAATATCAATTAGGAATGACAACATAAGATTTATTTTAAAATAAATTTATGAGAGAGAGATGACAGATGCAAATGATATATAAAAATGAGATGTACAAATGAGATATGAGTTATGTAAATGAGAGACGAGATATGCAAACGATACCGTGAATTAATTTAATTCGAGCATGCATATGAGAAATGAGAGAGATGAGATGTACAAACGAGAGATGAGTTATGTAAATGAGAGATGAGATATGAAAATGATACCGTGAATTAATTTAATTGATCTAATTAAATTAAATTAATTTAATTCGCGCATGCATAAGAGAAATGATATATGTAAATGAGAGATGAGATATGTAAATGATACCGTGAATTAATTTAATTTAATTTAATTAGATCAATTAATTTAATTCGCGCATTTTATTAGACCACGCCTTATTTGAATATTAATTAGATCGCGGGTCATTTGCATAAAAAGGG
Source organism: Agrypnus murinus (assembly GCA_929113105.1). Lineage (NCBI taxonomy): Eukaryota > Metazoa > Arthropoda > Insecta > Coleoptera > Elateridae > Agrypnus > Agrypnus murinus. The sequence goes on along the minus strand of OV816023.1, from coordinate 3,774,523 downwards.
TGGGGTTGGACTCAAGTGTCCGAATACCTACTACTACCAACCAAATTTGGTATTTAACTATTTTTGTAACCCCTAGTTCCCAAGATAAGTTACAAAGTCATCTTGTTAGGCGAGCCACCTTGTACATATTATAGTATCTACTTATATCACAGTTTATAGTAGATGTCTAGGTTCAACAATTTCGAAAAATAACTAAATATACCTAAATTACATACAAAAGGCGGACCAGCACCCAGTATCGCGTGATCGAAATTTCGTCGCCTACTAAGCCGCCTATACGACTATGCTAATTCGATTACTTTTTTTTGCTTTTTTAGTTTTTAAACTAGAATGTGTTTTAACGATTATGTTTTCAGTTTAATTGTAAATTGACAAAATTCTAAATATAATTTGAAAATTATTTTGATTTGGGTGTGCTTAGCACCCTCCAGTGAGAAACAGAAATATGTGAGAACAGCACTCCATTGATGCATATTCTTCATCTCTTTCTGTATGAAGAAAACACTCTATTGGAAGAAAGAAAGAGTATTTTCATGATATATTTATTATTTCTTTTTATCATTGCTGCATATTTTCGCTAATTATTCGATCTGACCTTGGCAATAAATATTTATGTGACGTAATATTTCCTGTTGATAATAAGTGATTGGTTATAGAAAAAAAAACAGGATCGGCTTAATGGACAATCATTTTATTAGATGCCCCACATAAATACACTGACTTTTCTCTTTGTAGTTCTTAGATAAAGTGTAATTGCATAAAGTATGTTGCTTTGTTTTTGTGTTCGTTATACACATTCATGTGGTAATCAATGGTTTCCGATATAGAATGACGCCTGAAGATGTTGGAAGATTGTGTGAAATGTCTAATGAGAAATTTAGTGACCCATTTGAAGCCTTTCCTCTTTCTGGCTCTATTCCAATCTTCTATGCGAAGATTTTAAGAGATCCGAGTAAAGTAACCACCTTGTATACACGTAAGGTACGTTCAATGCTTTAACGACACCTAAAATGAAATCGATTATCGTGCGGCCAACGAACCGTAAAGCCAATCAAGTTTATTATGATTTCAATAGAAACTCGAATTCGGTACAAAAAGTCTGGAAAATTATTACAGATGAGGAGCTTGATGCTTTCTTTGGTATACTACTAATGGCAGGCATTCATAAATCCAATATTGATGAATTGTAGAGATCAGATGCTTTACCGTTATATAAAGCGACAATGAGTAGAGCAAGCAGATTCATCGCTTCATCAGATTTCATAATCTTATGATACGGCAAGCCAGACTTGGAACTGATAAAGCTGCCGCAATAAACGACATCTGGCTGATGCTAAATCAAAATCTCTTGAAATATTATAAGTCGTATAAACACCTAACGGTCAATGAGCAACTGTATCCCTATCGCGGACGAAGTAAGTTTACCAATACATTCCCTCTAAACCTGCCAAGTATGGCATAAAAGTGTTCTGGGTTTGTGATGCTACAACTTTTATCCGTATCAAAGTTCAATTTATACAGACAAATTAGCGGGAATTGAGCGACTGGTAAACATTGGCGAAAAAACTGTAATGCATTTATGTCGGCATTACAAAGATTCAGTACGCAATATAACCACCAACAACTTCTTCACATCACTACCTCTTGCTCGCATACTGAAATCAGATGGGCTCACTCTAGTTAGTACACTTAGGACAAACAAACCCTAAATTCTCAATAACCTTTTAGCTATAAAAAGGAACGACCGCCTTTTTCAACAAATTTTGCTTTCAACACAGATGCCATGTTGTGCTCATATGTATCAAAAGTAAACAAAGCTGTAGTCTTATTATCAACAATGCACTCTACAAATGCAATTGACAATACCCTGAAGCAAAAGCCTGAAGTAATCTCGTTTTATAACAAAACTAAGTCAGGTGTCGATGTTATGGGCAAAATACTGGGAACATACACAACAAGAGGTGAAAAAGCCATTAGCCATTGACGTTTTTTCAATATATTTGATGTAGTAGCTGTGGCTGTCTACGTTATCTACACTGAAAACAATCCCACGAAGTATTAGATACAAGTAAGAGGAAGGATTTCCTAAAAGATCTAGCTCGTGATCTGTGCTTGCGTTTTACGAAAAACGTCATTGAAAGTATTCTAGGAATTTCCCTAGAAGCTCTTCATAAATGTGCCCGAATCCTGTGCCCGAACGGGATTCCTCTGTACGCATCGCAGGAGAGGGCATATGCAAAATGTGTTATCGCAGTGACGAAAAAATAAAAAGAAAAACCCGCAAGATGTGTAGTATTTGTAACAATCCTATGTGTCTCCAGCACACGGATCAGACAGTAAAATGTATTCAATGCCAGAATAAATAATAGCTATTTTTATTATATTTGATATTTTGTAACATTTGAAACATATAAATAACAATAAATATATAAAAATATTGAAAACATTACTATTTTCTTTGTTTTTCTGTACAAAATATACAGTGGTACCCGGGTGCTACCATCCGCCAGAATGTATTGGTTTTTCTTCGAGGCAAAAAAACCCCGACATTCCATACCTCCCCATATCTGGAATTTCCAAAATATACTTAGAATTATATACTTGAAGATGTCCTAAAAGCTCGAATTGACTTGTCCTCCCAAAAATATAATATTCCATATTTTATACTCTAAAAGTACCCGGGTACCACCTTCAGCCACATAAGGGCTAGTACAAGCACTTGTCAGTCTTTTAGACGAAAAAAATATATAGTAGTACAAGCTTAAGAGCTTAATTCATAGCGTAGTACACTGCGCACAATCCGGCCCTGACAGCAGTTCCTATGAATTGTCTTCATTGAAACATGTCTGACATCTCGATCGATATTATAACGCCTTTTGAAAGTGCACTTAAGTAATTTACCTGTAAATTGTACAAAAGTGTTCATTTACTAGGTCTTAGTTAAGGTTGAAGTTAATAAGTACCTACTCAACTAATCGTAAGTACAATTTTGTATTCTGTTTAGAATTTCACAACCGCCAAAGCACGTAATGCCTCAAGATTAAATGCGTGATTTATGCATAAATCTTTTGTTTAATATCTCTTTAACTAATAAAAGCTCAAATAATTCATTGCTCGCAAGGTTATGATGCACCTATTAATTATTTGAATCACAAAATGTGTAAGTATTAATAAAACATAACCTTACTAAGTACTAATTATTGACACATCATACCACATGGGCGTAGCCCCAAATGCAATTTTTTATAAAAATCAGCAACAATGTTAAAGAAGTAGTCCTTGTTTTTGTCTGGTATTTTAAATTTTGTGGATTTTAAGTGCAGGATATTTCCACGAAACTTGACCACATCTTGATAAAAAATAAAGTATGTAATTCAAATTCAATGTCATTCAAAACCAACCCTTTTCCTAAATAGCTCCTCTGTCGAAATCAGGTGGTTATAATTGTTTTGCTTTTATGTCATGTTTTAAATCTAACATATATTTATGTAGAAACTTTTTTTTGATTTGACAGATTTTTTGTTTTGATTTTTTATGTGAGATGACTGAAATTAATCTTTATTACATCAAAACTGTTTTAATTTTGTTATATAAAAAGTGATAAAATCATACTATGTCGCATCTGTAACAATCATCTGTCACGCCCGTTACATTATTAAACAATTTTAAAAAATAATGCTTTTGTGCGAGATCACTATTATAGTTTTTTAGTTTAACGTAAAAAACAACACCTGTTTGTATTCTAAAATTTACAGAATCGAAGTTGAAAGTCAATGGCAACGTATTTGGCAATTTGCTAAGGTCGCACCCGTTACGCACCTTTTTTACGTGTGGTTGCCGTTGTGGTGGCTTCAATTATGGATTGTTTGTAAGGAGTTTAGTACAGATTAATGCCTTATTTTTTAAGTTATTTTCATTCATAAAAGGATATATCGTTTAATTATTATTAATATTAAAATTATATTGAGAAAATAGCACATCAGTGTCGCATCCGTTACAATAGAATGACCCTGCATTTAAAGACTCGTGTTGTGTATTTCTATAATTTTAAAGTTTACACATATCTTTATAAAATAAGTAAGTGGTTTTGTTAAAGATAGTGTTCTACTTTTAGGTTGTAAAAATAGAGAACTTGCTGTGATGTACTGCTCTACACAAAAAGTTGACTTCATTGCACCTAATTAACTAGATGATGATTCGCCTATGAACTATAAGAAAACATATTTATACATCTTGGTAGCAATATGTATCGATCATGGAGGCGATATAAAAAATATAACAGAAATAAAGGTGGCGGCTATCGAGAACTTCGAATTGATAGTCTATCCCAACCAACCATTAAGCAAAAGAAACTATTAATTTTGGATTTAGATAAAACCATCATTGATATTAACGCACCTCATTATCGTCTTGCTGCGCGTCCGTATTTGCATAGATTCCTTCAAAAAGTCAATCTGTATTACGATCTGGGAATATGGTCTAACAAACCGATTCAGCTAGTTCGCGAAACACTAGAGTTTCTACAATTTTTTGAAAATCCATACTGTAATTTAGTCTTCTACATGGGTAAATCTGCAATGACTCCTATTGCGATTGAAGATCGAACACTAATCTTTGTAAGTTTAACATGTTTTTGGTAGAATAGCACTCTATCTATCTGATTTTAGGTGAAATCATTGAAAACCATATGGAACAATTATCCACATTATAATGCTCAAAATACCATTATATGTGACGACAACAGGATAAACTTTCTATTAAATTTACAAAATGGCGTCGAAATCACACCCTATTCATCTGATAACCATTCTGATGATAAGGAGTTGGAACGGTTATGGCGTTATTTAAATATAGTTGCAAGAGTTAACGATGTAACTGTAATGAATCATCACTCCTGGAGGCAACATATTATTCTACTAAATTAATATTACGGGTACTCAAATTGTGAAAACTGCGCAGAAGACCTTGTAATGATGACAAAGTTTAGTTGTTGCTTTTGTTTTTAATAACCACTGTTATTTATTTTTTAAGGTATGAGGTGTAAGTCAAATATTTATCATATTTCATAAACATAGGGTGAGTTTTTCATTTTGTATTAGGATCTTAAAGATTCTGGTTAATAAGGAAAACTGTAGAGATTTAGATACTTAGATGAAGAGACTTTTTAATAATTGTCCAAATATATTCACGACCTTTTGCACTTTATGGCAATTAAAAGAGAACTGGCAACGCAGATTTAAGGTTAATAGATATCTAGTCGGCCATAGTACAAGGCTTTGAATAGATGTTTTATATTCAAAGGTACCTACAAGGTAATATAAGCAGTAGTATAACGCTATACGCATAAGGTTTGTTAGATTGATTTTAATAGATAACTTAACCATGAGAGTCTTTTGCACTGTTTCCTCAAGCGTGCCTAATGTGGTGCGGAACTTTCTTCACTGAATAGTTACCAAATTAGTCTAAATTACATTTTACAGTATGTATTAGTTAAAGTTTGGGATATTTACACTTTCAGTCTAAATGTTATTAAGTTAAATTTATTAATTTAAGTTAAAAATAAATTTCAATAAAAAGGCATTTTTAAAACATTTTTTGTAAAATAGCAATTTTTTTAAAATTACCTACTAAGTCAAAACTCAAAAACCTTTCTTGAGCAAAGTGTTTTTTGAAATAATTCAATAAATCTTCGAATATTCTATTGAATATATACAGTGCTATTAAATTAAAATACAATATACTCTATTACTCTATATTGCATTTACAAATAATCAAGTAAAAAGATTAGGTTAAATTGGTTGGTTGTTTGTTTCAAGTACATTGGCATTTCACCACGAACAGACGTGGTTTGTTATAAGACTTTGCGTTTTTTATTTTGCAATAAATGTCATTTTATGTCGTTTTACGTTTGTATTTTTAATATTAGACTCATTAGTGTTAAATTATCCCTAAGTGAATTGGAAAGCGTCTTTTGAGCATTTGTGTATTGTTGGATGCATAAACATACAGTAAATGCAATGCTTTGAGATGATTATTATAAAATGTGACATGGGGTATATTGCATTTTAAATTAATAGTAATGTTTTCAAAAGCGTTTTTAATACTCTTTAGATTTTTAAATTTCAGTTTTTCCCAAATGCCTAGTAAACCATAAATATTTGAATAACAATTGAATAATCTGTGAAGCTCGTCTCAATTCTCTCACTTTCCATTTAAACTGATTCATAACACTTACAGTTTTCGAAGCACAGATACATAGAATGAAAGACTCATCCTATACACCGACTAGTGTTATTATATACACTTTAGTGTGTGAATACACTAACTAGAGATAGCTAGTAGGAATACAGTGGTTAATCCAGAATTATTAATTTATGTTTTTTTAAGCGATTGAATGTGTTTGTAGAGATTTTGAATTTGAATTTGTGGCTTTGCAAAGGCTGTTTCTGTAATTTGTAATCTGTAATCTTTCGATTTTATCTGAAGGTTTAATCTTTAAGAAAGGGTAGTGTAATATTTTTTGTTTCGTTTGCATACAAACAAACGCCCAGACCTGTTGAACGATGTAATGAAACTTGCCATAAAAGTTTTATAAACGAAAAGATAGTTCGTTTTAATTAAAGTTCATATACGTCTTCCCATTTCAGAGTAAGAAGCTGTATATTGCGTCGATCTTCATCAGGGTTATAAATTAAGAACGAAAAATGTCTATTTTTGGATATCAAAACGAGCCCCAGGGTTCGGGGCGTTTTGATTGGAGGATCCCCTGACTATTGACTTTGGTCAACATTTTTTCTATTAGTGTATTAGTTTTTCTGAGTTTTAGAATTAGTTATTTATTAGTTGTCAATGATTTAGAATTTATGGTATTTATGTCTTTCAGATATTTTTAGTATAATCCCATTTGCAATTGCATTGTGTATTTCCCAAATAGAAAATGTAAATATTTCACTTTCATAGAATTGACTGTAGGTCGGTTTTAATATAATATGGTATCAGTCCTGTGCCATGTGAAGCTTCCTTTGGATCCTCCTTTAATTATTATGTACTATTATTTTAACTAATCTAAACTATTATTTTGATTAATTTTTTGTGTATTAAATAAAGATTTATTATGTATTAAATAAATTTTTATGTATTATTAGTTTTTTATTTTAATTATTACTTTATTATTAGTTTTTAAGGATTTAGAATTCAAATGTCGAATTATAGTTACTAGAAATGAAAATGTTCTTATTAAGCAAATGTTTATAAAAGTTTGTCCCTTGTTCTTTTTAAAAAATAAATTATAAAAATTAATTTCTTTTTAAATGTCATGAACTTTTGATAGTCCCATTCTAGCAAAGAAGTTAGTTGTGAAAGGTCTATAAATAGTGTTTATTCAGTTGTCTGACCAGTACCCGAGTTAGTTAGTTAAGTTAGTCTAATAAAAAAAGAGTCGTTAGATAAAGCTCGTCTTGCTGTTATTTTAAGTTTATTTATGGATCTCGGTTTCAGGAACTGGGAAATATTCACATTCGAAGATCTCGACATAAATATTCTAAATATTTTGAAAAGCACGTCTATCTAATATAATGAAGTTATTTGCATTAGGCCAGGAATCAAACCTAAGGGAGTAACCTTTTCGGACTTTTTTCCAAGTTTAATATCAAATTCTTTAACTTTGAACATGAATATTGCCTCAGTTTCTGATACCAAAACCTACAAAAAACTTAAAATGCCCAGTAAGACGGCTTTGTAAAAGGCACAAGCGTCTAGAGCCTAAGATGACACAATTCCTCTGTCATGCGCAGTGAAACAAATTCAGGTCTTTGAAATCTTTCATCTGAAAGGACCATCATTATTTTTTACCTTTGCGTATTATATTAATACTATAAATAAATAATAAATCTTTATTCTACGTTTAATTTACATATTTTCATATATATGTCGCAGGCAGATAGTCAAATCAGGCAAATTACTATCTGCCTAGTCATTTACTAAGTGACGGGGCAAATAGTAAAACGAAAATAAATCTCCACGATTTTGCTATATACCTAGGCATTTACTAAATGCCGTTGTTTAGAGCAGGCAGTTAGTAAATGACTTCATGTACTGTCGCAAATAACATGCACATTTCTTTGCAGAATATTCTTTTTTACACGAGCGCTTGTAGAAGCTTTGCCAATTGTAAAGAGAGTACTTAGAACCTGCTTATTTGTAGGAACAGCTTGAATGCTTATTTATTAACTGCCTGTTCTAAATAACGTCATTTAGGCAAGGGCAAAGATTTTCCTAAAGTGCTCATGTAAAAAAGAATGTTCTACAAAGAAATGTGCATGTTACTACCTTATTTGCCGACAGCACATTAAGCCATTTACTAACTGCCTCTTCTAAACAACGGCATTTAGTAAATGCCTAGGCATATAGTAAAATCGTGGAGATTTATTTTCGTTTTACTATCTGCCCCGTCACTTAGAAAATGACTAGGCAGATAGTAATTTGACGGATTTGACTATCTGCCTGCGACATATACATAGCCAGCATGCCAGCAATGACTGAAGTAAATATGTTAAAAATGAGAAACGAAGATTCGTTTCACTGTTTTTTTAGTTAATTTTAGTTAAATAGCAACCACAAAAATTTCAACAAAATAAATATTTAACAATTCTTTGCTACCGCTGCAAAATATTTTTCCAGTGATTTTCAGTTGCTGTATTATATTAAAAATATAACGTCTCACAGACTCACAAGGAAAATTATGAACTAATGAGTATTTCTATTAATAACCACAAAATGTACATTCAAGTACGTTTGTGATCTGTCAGTTTTTTACCACACTTTACTAATAATTACCATCATCGCTTTACACTTTGTTATTTGTGGCTAGTTTCATTGTGTTTGTTTACATAGCTTTAAATTAAGTAATTTAGTGTTTAGTAATAATGGGTGTGATTTATGCAGACTGTAACAGTAATTTTAAAAATGTAAAATACTCATTAGTTCATGATTCTGTGAGTCCGTGAGACAATATATTTTTAATATAATACAGTTGTTTTAGCAGCTGGAAATCACTGAAAAAATATTTTGCAGCGGTAGCAAGGAATAATGGTTAAACATTTTGTTGAAATTTTTGTGGCTGCCAAATTAACTAAAAAAAAATGGAAAAATCTTCCTTTTTCATTTTTAACATCTTTACTTCAGTCACTGCTGGCTATGTATATACGAAAATCTGTCAATTAAAAGTAGAATAATTAAAGATTTATTTATTATTTATTTATAGTATTAATATATGCAAAAGCATAAAAAGAGTGATGGTCTCTTCAGATGAAAGATTTCAAAGGCCTGGATTTGTTTCACTAAGCATGACGGAGTAGAAGGCTGTCTTGTAAGATTTAGTATCATAAACTCAAAACTTATATAAAGTTGAATGTAAATGGAATAATGTCAAAAACTTTCAAGTATTTTGCAATACATTTTTTGACAGCTTATCAAAATTGTGGATTTTTAAAAATATTGTGGCGGTTTTGAAATACTTTTAATACGTTGAGCAACACAAAACTAATATATTGTATTAGCATCACGTTTTCATAATTGTACCTATTTTTAGTATCTGAGATATTTCGAGCATCAAAGTAACGATGGTTGTTATGATATTGGTATATACGAAAATATAAATATTAGATTACAAGATCTAGCAGGCAAAAATAGTGAGCACGTCGATATCGACAGTAGAATATACCCACAGTAAAACTGTTTAATAAAACTGCACTTCACCCTCACCACACACATTTATACCCATAGTATAAAAACCAAGAACAACACAATTTATCCTGCTATAATCTGAAAGTAGAAAAACACATTATATACACATAAAAGTTGTGCCCATTTTAGTGTAGCAAAATTTAAAGCTGATACAGGTTTTGACAATTAACGTGTAAAAGCAAATGATCGCCAATGCTAAAGGTACTTATGTCAATAGTTGCCTAAAAAAAGGATCATCTATTAAAGGGCTTGCTTATATACAACCCTTATTGTGTGATTACAGTCCCCCGGGTTTTCATGAGTGAATGTTTAAATAAACAAACAAAACCAGTTAAAATTGCTAAGCCTAACATTATCAAACGAGCTCTTGGACGTGTGATTTAATAAACACTCCTAACTTACCCATTCACCCTCTGACCTACCTCTCCACCGACTAAACCCCCATTTATCTACCCTTGAGATGAAATATCGTAATATTCCTAATATCTACCCACCTTCGTGCCTTGCCTCATAAACGCATGTGCATTTAAAAAGAAAAGATAACGCCACCTCTTCCAATTTCAACCCAACTTGCATTGAAGAAAACGTCGTCGAGGGCAAAGATTAACAGCGATTTTTACTTTTTTTTTGTGTTTTCTTTAGTCAACTGCTTTTTATCTATACCCGATGTCTCATTTTAAAGAAAATTGGCTCAGAAATATAACACAGCCCCACAAAAAAAATTGAAATTATTTTCTCCGATATCTGAAAAGGTGCACTTTATGTTTTTGGGGTTGCTGAATCCGAATCCGGGGTCCGCTTAACCCCATCACGTCAGGGTCAAGGGCATCTGAAGGTCAAATTGCGGAATGACTATTTAAAAATCTGGAAAAATTTATATTTATATATATATATATATATATATATATATATATATATATATATATATATATATATATATATATATATATATATATATATATATATATATATATATATATATATATATATATATATATATATATATATATATATATATATATATATATATATATATATATATATATATATATATATATATATATATATATATATATATATATATATATATATATATATATATATATATATATATATATATATATATATATATATATATATATATATATATATATATATATATATGTTTTCGGGGTCGCTAAATCTGAATCTGGGGTTCTCTTGACCTTGAAGTGTCAGAATCAAGGTCAAATAAAGGTCAAAACCCTAAAATTTGATGATATGATCATTTTGATTCTGATCCTGGATTCTTGAAGAGCAGAAAATTTTACGTCCGAATATGTATTTTTTTCCAAAATCAAATCCATTTTCCAGCTTTTGGCTGTAAATTGAGATCTTGGGTCTTTGATGAGTTGATATTTTTCGGGTCGTTGATCACGATTCTGGTATTCATTTGAGCCAATCACGTCGTAATATAACGATATAATATTTTCTTACTCCGGATTCTGAAAGAGCGAAAAATTTCATCCGTGTGTTTGCATCCACGGCACCTCCCCGTGGTGACGGCGGGCAACGGAGTTGTCCCGCTATCCGGCAAAGTCCCTGGAACAGGACGCGTATGCCGTCATAGCAAACACAACGGAAAAATTTACGATGCAGGGGGATGGAACCCCAGTATCGGCGGCTGGTCAGGGTGGGAAAGCGGGCCCGCAGGCGTCGTCATCCAGTGACCGCAGCTCTGTTGAGGTGGCTACCTTGGCCTCACCAGAGTATAAAGCTACAAGTAGTAGAACCCATAGACATGAGCATGACAACCCAAAAACCCTATATCATTTCTGTTATGTTTGTGGTTCGTACACACCACCACATGGCCGGAAAAATATTACTCATGTTGCTAATACTGCATACTGCAAGTATTGTTTCTCACTTAACATATTAAATCAAGATAAGAATTGGGTTCCACATATCGTTTGTCTGAATTGTCATAAGATGTTGATTACATGTTACAACTATAAAGATCTTTCAAATCTGAAATACTCTGCACTTGTAAAATGGACTATACCGGAATCAAAACAAGACTGTTTCTTTTGTAGGACAATTACTCATGGATTCAATAGGCAAAGTAAATCAAAAATCAAGTATATTTATACCGATAAAGTAGTTCCACCTGTTTTGATTTTGGGGGTAAGTTCAAGGATACGGTTGCAGAAATAGAAGGCAAGGAAGACATAGATATGCAGATGAGTGAGGAAGAAGTACAGATAGAGGAAAGCGACAGCGACATGAGTTCAGATGAAGGAAGTGGAAGCGATGGAAAGCAAAGTAAAAGAAATAAAGAGCCTCAAAAGTTTACGCAGAATGAATTAAGTGACTTGGGAAGAGAATTAGGGTTGTCGAAAAAAGCTCATGAACTTTTGGCTTCAAGGCTAAAACAAAAGAATCTTTTGGAAAAAGGTGCAAAGATTTCAATTTATAGGACGAGAGAGCTCGAGTTTCGACCTTTTTTCACAAAAGATGAATCAGTGGGATTAGTATATTGTAATGATATTGTCGGACTCATGAATAATGTCAAAGCTGACAGTTACAGATCGAATGAGTGGCGATTATTTATAGATTTTTCTATTCGCAGTTTAAAGGTGATATTGCTTCACAACACAAACATTCTGGCTCCCATACCAATAGCTCACTCCACAGTTCTCAAAGAATTCTACGAAAATATCAAAATTGCCCTAGAAAAAATAAAATATAAGGAACATCAATGGAGAATCTGTGGTGACCTCAAAATCATTGGAATTCTTCTTGGGATGCAGAGCGGAAATATCAAATACCCTTGCTTCTTGGGTCTTTTTGATAGCAGGGTTCGACAAAATCACTACATAAAGAAGGATTGGCCAAAAAGATCTCTGCAGCCTGGATCGTTCAACGTCATCCAGCCGCCTCTTGTGAATACATCAAAAATTTTAATTCCACCACTGCATCTCAAACTTGGCTTTATGAAACAGTTTGTCACAGCCTTAGATAAAGATGGAAATTGCTTCAAATATATAGTGCAAAAAATGCCCAAAGTCAGTGAAGCCAAGTTAAAGGCAGGAATTTTCGATGGTCCACAGATTCGAACGCTCTTCAAATATGTCAATTTTACAGCCCAAATGACGGATTTAGAGGAAGCTGCATGGACTAGCTTTCGTGCAGTTTCTGAGAACTTTCTAGTAAATAATAAAAGCCAGAATTATCAAAAGTTAGTAAGTGATAAGATTGAAAACTATAAGAATTTAGGGTGTAATATGAGCATCAAATTACATTTTGTAGATTCACATCTTGATTTCTTTCCAGACAAATTAGGCGATTTCAGTGAAGAGCAGGGAGAGAGGTGTCATCAAGATATGAAAGATATGGAAAAACGCTATCAAGGAACATGGGGTATAAGTATGATGGCGGACAATAGTCCGCAATAGCTGGAATTTGAAACGAGATGTAGAAACAGTTCAAGCATCACCTAAACGAAAATCACTACGTAGATCGTTTGAAGATAAGCGAGTCCGTTATCACAAACGGACAACAGGAGATGGATAGACCTTCACAAAATGACTTGTTGACGTATTAAAAGATGAAAAAAAAGGTAAATACGTATTCGGATGTAAAATTTTCTGCTCTTTCTGAATCCGGGGTCAAAAATATCATATCATCAAATTTTATGGTTTTGACCTTCATTTGACCTTGATTCTGACGCTTCAAGGTCAAGAGAACCCCAGATTCAGATTTAGCGACCCCGAAAACATATATATAGATTTTTCCAGATTTCTTAATAGTGATTCCGAAATTTGACCTTCAGATACCCTTAACCCTGACGTGATGGGGTTAAACGGACCCCGGATTCGGATTCAGCAACCCCAGAAACATAAAGTGCACCTCCTCAGATATCGGAGAAAATAATTTCAATTTTTGTTGTGGGGCTGTGTAATTATCTACTTGTCCCTTTAATTCGTACATTTCTTTGATCTTCAGAGGGACCACTGCAGCTAAGATTGGGTAGGCTACTTTGCATTATTTTATTGCGATAAAATTTGGCAAACGGCTACACACGATTTCAGCTTTCCGAACAAAGACTAAATGGAATCTCTTTAATCGCGTTACTTTTTTGGCCTCCGGAATACAAGAGAGAAAATAAAAATCACTGTTACTATGTAGAATAAAACAAAAAGCAAATGCATTATTATCCGAGATGGGACAATAGGTAGGTTTAATATTCATAACTTCAAAGTGACAAAACGTGTCACCTTTTAACTTGAAACTTTGCATCTCTGTAGTTTGGTTTGAATTGATCTATTCTGAGCGTCATGAAATCGAAAACTTAAAAACCTTCCATCGTTTAAAATATAAGCTAATAGAAATTAGCTTTTTATCTCCCTGTACGTTATGCAGAAGCATCTTCCGATGTGTAACATGTGTTGCCTACTTTCCAAAATCCGACCGCTGCTGTACCAAGATGATTTGAAAAATTTTAATTTGAAAAGCCTCAAGCTCCTTATAATTATTACTTATGTTACAAAATACCGAATTTTAAAAGCAATGTCGATTAGGATTTCTAAACACTCCAGTTTCTATTATTAAGTATTTCAGCCTTTAGTTTAAGAAATAATTTTTTATTATCGTTATATGTTAAATAGTTAGCCAGTCAATAGTATTTTGTAAACATTAGACTTAGAATTATAATATGCTTATCGCACCTGTTAAAACAAAGATACAAATCAAAATATTTTTCCGATTATTCATACTAATCTGTCTTTCTTTAGATCACGCGGATCATACGTGACGTCTACCAATAAACAAAGATAGCTATAACCTAAGTTAATTATTTAAAAAAGAACAACTAATAACGTAGTACAACCTTTTCAAAACATCAATCTGTCCAACGATCAATTAATCACGAACAATTAAAGTGCATACACGTTGATTCACAGCGGTTCCATTTGTGCTATTTTATAATACCCAAAAAAGGTATGTTATATTTATTTTTCGTTTTTTTACGTAATATTGTGTTACTTTCTAATTGAAGGAAAAAGCGTGTAGGTTACTAACCTGCACCGATAGGAAAGATGTCTTATCTAAATGTTACCCATTATTATGAAAACCCATTTCTAAGAATAACTTACGGTACAAAATCTTCGTTTACAATCTGATTTTCCGGATAATTTTTTCTAAAAATAGTGATTTTCAGTAAAAATCAAGGTATTACTAAGACATCGACGCTAAGTAGAGGTGTATTTTAATGGATAATTTCTAGAAATCTTTTTTGCCATTGCAAACACTAAAGCAATAGCAAAATAAATACTAGAATTTAAATGTAAACAAATCCCTAAAGAACTACAGCCTTTTTTAGGGGTTTTCGAACACTGGGTGCTATTGCTAGGTAAATTATCAGATTCCATTCAATTCGATTAAAAATGTTCCATAAGGGGCATAGGTACGCAATTTGTATAATGAAGGTTAGACGAATATTTTGTGTTATTTCAAAGTAGATAAGGTAAATATTGAACGTATTGAATCATCTCAATATTGTGTTATCAATTAAATTATGTATATTGGAAATATTATAGTATAATTTGTGAAAATACCTCCACCTACATAAATATTTATAGTATTTGAAAATCGTTGGAAAAAATTCAAGGTCATCTTATACTTCTATACTAGGTGCCGAACACCACGCATGCGCACAAGATCATATATGCGTCAGAATACATATTTAGTCAGAGTTATTGCAGTGTTGTCAGATTCACATTTTTGTGTTAAAATTAAAGAAGTCTTCTAAACTGAATATATTAACACGTAAAAATAACAATAACGCCGATATTCAGCCAAATTTACAAACATAAACTTATTTTAGAAAGGTATATGCATCATTTAATACGAGATTTCAGAGAAATCACTTTATTAACTACTACTTGTCGCAGTGGCGAGGCAATAATGTCTTATTAAAGTAAACAGCTACTCCAGAATAAATTAAATAAATCCTAAGAAAACTGAAGTCTAATTATTTAAATAATATTTCCTGTTAGTTCGTGACTAATTACTGAAAACTACTTTTTACTGCACTCACAATTTGAATTTATCGTATAACTATAACAAAAAACAACAAAATATTGTCTATTTATATTATTTTTACCATTTTTGGAATATAAGTATTCTTTAAAGCAATGAACAGAACACTAAAAAGATATCATAACTTCATTTACTATGGGAGATTTTACAAACGATTTTTTAAAAGCATGGGATAATATTGGAATTAACTTATGTGAATTATTATCAAAATTCTAAACTAAGCTACATTTCTGTTGTCTACTCTAACACTTGATATGTTTCTTATGGTACTTAATTTTTTTCAGATGGCTGATTCTAACAACACAGAAGAAGTAAAACCAAAAATTGAAGAGGAATCATGGTATCAGATAATATGTGGAATGGATACGCACACTCGCATTTGTTTGATTGTACTGTCTGTAGCCTTTTTGTTTTGGTTACTTTTTGTTCCCTTCTTCACTGGTAAGCCAAAGAAGCCCATCTTGGAGTAATGAAATCGACGATATGCTATCCTACTATACTCTATCTCATCATTTCGTATACTTTATAATGATCTTGTAATTTGCATAATGTGTGATTTGTAATAAAAATAAGACAAGAATATATCTAATGAATTTTATTTTTTGTAAAATTTATCTATACCACTTTTATTAGTAAAATCTTTTAATGAAGCAGTAAAAAATGCATAGTAGTGGAGTTTTATTTCTCTACAGAGACTTATGAACATCGAAGTGTTCACTTTCCTCGAATTAGACATCTTCATAAAAAATCCTCTGGTAACACTCACTCGGTAGCGAAGAGTTCTAGGCTTTTGAAAAAATGAAATCTGAAATAAATAAAAAATAGTTGAAAGTAAGATAAGTGAATTATACATAGAACAAATACCTATTGTAAGCATTGGTCAGCTGTTTGAAAAATATGGAAAAGTTAATAAAAAATTTAACTTATATAGATTTATTATCTTAATATGATACCCCTGATTTTTAAACACATCTCAAAGGTCTATTTCTGGATAAAAGCCTGCTTCTTCTTTTTTAACAGAAATTAAGTACAGTTGAAAGGCAGTTTAATATACACGTATGATTCAATAAAAGGAGACACTATAAAACAGTAAGTTTCAATTAATATTAAATTAGTACTTTTCACCAATATCAATGTGTAAAATTCAATTTACTAGTTGCTAGCTAAATGGAGCTTAGGACACCCCCAAACATAGTTAATATTGTAACCAATCACCAAGACCTGCTAATTGAATTCATTTTTTTTAAATTGTATCAATCCTTTTCAAGAATTTATTAATTTAATTTCAGCTTTTCTTTTAAAAATTCTTAGCCTGGGAAAGTTCAAGTTCTCACAGAGTAAGGGACATTGATCATAACACATCTAGCAAGTAAACACTTTATTTCCTGTAAAAGCATCAAAATTTATCTCTGGTTTATTAGTAATTGAACACTGTAAAATCTCATTTTGTAAATACAGTTCATAATGCAAGTCTACAAAATTGACCATGCTATGGGAATAAAGAAATGCTGATTTCCAAATTTACTGTGAAAGAAAGTTTTGATTTCAATTTCATTTTTTATATTCTTTTTTATTAAACAATTTTAATAATCCATTTCCACTACTTATCAAAACTATTTCCATTAAGTTTTCCTTTTGAGTCAAAATTTATCATTAAGGCAGTTCTTGTCGGGTCTTGGAAAGAATTACAAGCTTCTATTTTCAAATTAGTTACTTTATTGTATAATGTTTTATTTCAATTATTTAATTACATTGCATTTTTGTGAAAATAGTACTTACAAAGTTTATTCTAATTTTTGTTTGTGCATAATTTGTCGATTTACTATTTTAATTAGTAAAAATAAATCATGAAATAAATAAAGATTATTAAAAGTTTCACAGTTTTATTAAAATATACCTGACAATATTGTTTCGACAGCTATGCTGTCATTATCAAAGGTAATATAATTATAAACAAACACGTCGCTAAGGTAGATACAAAATAGGTAACTAGATAAAATAATAATAATAATAATAAAAATTAATAATAAAAATCATAATTAAACATCTAATACTTCCAGTAACGGAGAATTACTGAGCTCAAGTTGTTCATTCATTAAAGGTACCCTGAGTTTGTGTTTGTATATCTCAAAGGCTTCTAAAATGTCTAATTTGCGTTTGTTATTACAAAAATGTAGGAATTTAATATTATTTTGAGGAGTCATTGTGTGATTTTGTTCTAAAAGGTGTTTGGCGTAATTCGATTTTTCAGGATGTTTATTTTTGTAATGACGTACGTGTTCTTTATATCTTATGTCAAAATTTCGAAGTGTTTGTCCAATATATACCGAACTACAAAAAGAACAATTTAAACGGTAAATGCCCGATTTCATGATATCATGTGTTCTGTCTTTAGCATTAAATAAAAATGAAAAAGTGTTAGTGTTGGTTTTAAATGTTATTTTATAATTGTTGGTTTTTCTTAGTATATGTGCAATTTTTTCTGATATTTTGCCAAAATATGGTATAGATATGTAATTTGTGTCTTCTGTTTGATTGTCAATGGGATATATTCTTTTGATAGCTAACCTATAATCTTTTTGTTTAATTAAAGTATCAATCATGTTCGGATTATAATGATTTGCATGTGCTAGTTGTTTAATGGTTGATATCTCTTTGCTAAAATCTGATTTTGTTAGTGGAATAGTTAAAGCTCTGTGTACTAATGATCTGTATGCTGCTATTTTATGTGTATTGTGGTGACAAGATTCATTTGGTATTGTTATGTCTGTTTGTGTTGGTTTTCTGTATATGGAAAATTCAAAAAGATTGTCTGCGTTAATCTTGATATTTAAGTCTAGAAAGTTTATAGCCCTGTTTTGTTCTGTTTCTAGTGTAAATTTTATATTAGGATGGATATTGTTTATAAGAATTAAAAATTCATTGATAACCTCAAAAGAACTGTCAAAACAAGCTAAAATGTCATCAACATAACGAAACCAGAAGATAATGTGTTTAGAGAGGTTTAATTCAAATATTCGATCTTCAAACTTGTCCATAAATATAATAAACAATAAACAATAAACAAAAAAAAAAATAAACAAAAAAAATAAATCAAATTCGCCGTTAATTATAAATTTTAAACATTGTTTATATCTGTTGGATTACCTCTATCCCTTTTGTAGGAAAGACAAAAAGATAAAGTAAGTGAATTTTTAATTTCTTTAGCCTAGGGATCACTAGCGGATGTACCATTATTTATTATATTTAACTAGCCTAGCACTCCAATCCGTTGACCTCTGAGGAAGATACCAAACATCATATGTTCCAGCCGAGGGGTTACAAATTGGTGGCAGCGGAAATCTACCTGAAAATTATTATATTTTTTTCTGTTATTTAAATTAACCCATTATTTTGTTGTTGTTTGTTTAAAAAAATAAAATATTAGTATTTTAACTAACTGTTGTGTTAGTGTTAGTGTTGGTAAATTAAATTAAACTCACAATGACAACACCAGCTCCAGGTGCTCTAGAACCACAAACAACCCAGGCATACCTAACTCAACCATACATCACTTTAAGGATGATTGCCTGCACTGTCCAAGGGTACACAGAAAACAATTTTAGGAGGCTGAATTAGAAGAACAGAGTGCCACTCTAACATGGAATATTTTCAAAAAGAAATTTATAAAAAATTCAGCCCGCCCATGATTCCAGGAGAAACCACAATTCAATTATCACGGAGCTATCAGAGATCCAATGAAAATATCTCTGAATATATAACTAGATTAAAAACAATAGGCAAGAAAATTCTATAAGAAGACAGGAATAAAAAGGAAAAACCAAGACATTATCCTGCACCAGTTCCAAAATGGTCTAAAAAGAGACATAAAAGGATTAATTCTTCCTAAACTACTAGGAGGAGAAGAGCGCCTTACGCTAGAAAAAGCGGAGGAAATTGCCAGGCAATGTGAACTGTGTGAGGAAATACTAAACAGTAACTTTAACAAAATGGCTACTATGTCTATTAAAAATAAACAGTGGTGTAGTTACTGTAAATTAAATAACCATTCAAACAACACGTGCCGAAAAATAAGACAAAATGCACATCAAACAAGGCACAAACAACCGACATCACCAAGGCAACATCAAGAGCAGTACAGAAAGTACAACGACAATAAAAGAGTATCCTTCCAGAACCAACACCCATGAGACAAGAACTCATATATGAAATACTAACAGGGAAGGACAAATATTAACAAAACAGGTGAGTCTGCACTGTAGACAAGATGAACAGGAAATTCAAAGTGCAGAGAACCATGTAAACGAAGTGAGGCATACGACAGCAACCCAAGTTGTGTGCCAGCAGCAATCACAATAAATAAGTATCGCCAACATCCCCAACAGCTTCCACAGCTACACACTACAATATCCACAGCTCGTGACACCCCATCAGTCATTTACCTTTTCATACAATAACAGCCAAGAAATCTGCTAGTTGACTCAGGGGCCGCCATTTCTATATTAAAACAGGGCGTCGTCTTCGGACAAATAGTCAGATGTAATGACGTAGATTTGGTGCATGCATCAGGAAATCATTTGAAAGTACTAGGAAAAATTCAAGCTGATGTAGGCATTCACAAGGAACGAGTGGAATGTATCTACGATTTTGTAGTGTGCGACAACAGCCTGCAAGTGGACGCCGATGGAATTTTAGGACGGGATTTCCTTTCCACAAATAAAGCGATACACAACTTCTGCACAAACACAATTGAACTGTGGAATTATAAAATTGATGTGTACTATATGTACGACACAATTGACTACTGCTGATTGCAAAGAAAATGGTTCGTTAAATAAAATAGAAACACGTCAACAATACAAGACTAATGAGGGGAATGAAAAAAGCCTAAAGAAGATATTGCAAGTATGAATAAAAAGAATAAGAAGATAATTCAAGAATTTATCCCACAGGTCATTGTAAATAAATATGGGTGCCTGAGTCATGATGAGGAACAACCTTACCACCCACCGTTAATATTAAGCCAGCTCAGGGTGGTAGAAAAAAGCATAAGCAGAATTAAAGAGATTCCTTGCGAGAGTAACTATCAGAATACAAGCTAAAACGTCAGAAGCAGTGACCATTCCAGCACGTTTTGAAGCTATAATTAATTTAAAAATTAAAACAAACTTTAACAATGATGGTTTATTTGTACTTGAACTAGAAGGTCCTATTTTTAATGGAGTCTATGCAGCACTAATACTGGAAAGGAAAAATAAATAAGTGCCAATACGAGTAATCAATCTCAATGACTGTAACTGCACAATATTTAAAAATCAACAGATAGCAGCTGCTGAGGAACTTCAAAATCTGCCTACCGAAAATGTACAACAAGTAAAAACGGTAAACATTGTAACAGCGAAGAACTCCAAATTACATGAACAATATCGAACTAGCACATCTTGATAATAATGCAAAGACTTTGCTACTAGCTTTATTAGAAGAATATCAAGATATCTTTCATGAAGGGGACGGTACAATTTCTAGTGCTAGCAACATCAAGCATATTATTAATACAGGTAACGCAGCTTCCATCTTCAAACAACAGTACGAGATTCCCTATAGCCAAAGATAAGTTATGCAAAAAGAGATTGATAAACTATTAGGGCAAAAGTCATAGAAACATCAACATCAGAATGGAATGCTCCTACTGTTCTAATATCAAAAACTCTTTCGATGGTCAAATCAAATATAGACTATGCATCGACTATCGGGAATTAAACAAAATCAAGCAAAAAAAAATGCTTCCCTATTCCAAGATTATCAGAAGCATTAGACAGTTTAGGGACATCCAACCTATTCACCACATTGGATGTTACGAACGCGTATCATCAGATAGACATGAACATTGATTCAATTCCAAAAACAGCATTCACTGCACTCAACAATTATTACCACTATCTAAAAATGCCTTTCGGATTAGTAAAGGCTCCCAGAACATTTCAACGATTTATGAACATCACGTTGAATGGTCTGACGGAGAAAATGTGCATGGTGATCTAACGACATCATTGCTTTCAATGGAAGTGGAGTCATGTTATTTCAGAGAATGGAATACAACCAGATCCAGATAAGATTCAAGCTTTAAAGTTATTCCCAGTTCCAACCAATGTCAAAAAAATGAGAATTCTTAGGACTCACCAGTTGGTACAGAAAGTACATCAAGACTTTCTCAGACATTGCAGAGCCTCTCACCAAATTAACAAAAAAGTATGTTAAATTTGAAATCACAAGGTTTAGAAGCATTTAATAAACTTAAAGACGCCATTACCACAAACAGCATTTTAATGTATCCTGATTTTTCCAAATAGTTTATAGCGGAATGTGACGCATCAAATACTGGAATGGGTGCCATCTTAAGTCAGGAACATGAAGGAACTCTAAAGCCTATTGCATTTGAATAAAAATAATTCAACAGAGCACAGTTAAATTACAGTGTATCCGAAACAGAATGTCTTAGTGTTGTTTTTGCCATCAATCAATTTAAATGTTATCTCTATGGTAGGAAATTTACAGTGATTACTGATCACAGAAGTTTATTGTGGTTATTTTCAATCTCAAATGCCTAATCACGGTTGGCTCGCTGGAGCCTCAAGCTTTCTGAATTTACGTTTGACTTAGTGCATCGTAGTGGTTCAAAACACACCAATGCAGATGCACTAAGCAGAATGTTCGAAGCAGATATACAAAAGAATACAGAACCAATAACATGTGAAGAGTTTTTGGAGTTGAGAAGAATCGAAGAAGTTGAAAATAGTAATGTTACCGAAACGAAAGGAAGCTTATGGGATTCCAAAGAATCATATGCCTTAGCATATGATTTCAGAATGGGAAAAGGAATAGCAGTGGATTTCAGAAAAAAATTTGGTCCAGTTGGGCAACTACGTGCACAACGAAAGAAAGTAGGAGAAACAGCTTTCTTATGCTTCCCAAACGCAATATCTACTATATAATCACAAAACATAGATTCCATCATAAGCCAACATACCAAAAGGTATGGGAAGCTTTAGTTGATCTAAAGCACCAGGCACTAAAACTGAAAGACCACACTATAGGCATGCCAAGAATAGCATCAGGTCTAGATGCACTTGATTGGAATATTATTAAAGACATGATTAAATTTATTTTTCAACCTACCCCTATTACAATAATTATCTACAAGTTACCAGACAAACAACAAACGCCTCCCAAGACATCTTCATCAACTAAAGAAATCTGAAACATAAGTCAGTTAGAACCAGACTTACTACCTCTATGGGATAGAAAACAAATAGAAGAATTACAACAAGCAGATGATCTCTGCAAACAAGCATTGGAAGACATCCAAGATAACGGGTCAAATAGTGGGTATTTTTTAGATAAAGACACCTTAATCTACAAAAAGATAAATGGTAAAAACTCAGATATCTTACTTATACCTAAAACATTTATACAGGATGTATTGTTCGCTTTTCATAATTCACCCTTAAAAGGTCACGCAGGATAAGAAAAAACATGGCAATACATAAGTCAGCGTTGCTATTGTTACCTCTTTTGCTGGTAACAAATATTTGCTGACCTTCCAATGTACGTTCACTAAATGGTTAGAGGCAATTCCAATTCCTGATCAGAGAACCAGAAACAGTAGGCAAGGTCTTAGTAAATAACATTATATGTAGGCATGGAATCCCATCTCAATTCATTACAGATCAAGGAAGAAATTTTGTCAGTGACTTATCTCAAAATCTATGCAAGTCATTAGGAATCAAGAAACTGCAAACTACTCCATTTCATCCCCAAAGCAATTATGTAGAAAGAACGCATTGTATTTTGAAAGACTTCTTATATCATTATATATCCAAAAATCAACATGACTGGGAAGCTTGGATTCCGTTCTTCCTAATTACTTACAATACGAACATGAACAATTCTACAGGTTATTCTCCATTCTTTTTAATCTATGGAAGAGATCCTGCCTTGCCATTTGATGAAATCCTTAAACCAAGAAGAATTAATTATGCAATCGGTGATGATTATGTTGCAGAAATGTTAGCACGTTTGCATGCTGCTTTCCAAGAAGCAAGGCAACAGCTAAATGATGTTAGAGAAAAACAACCAATTCAGTATGATAAAAAAGAGTAAACCAGTCACCCTGACAATAGGTGATCTAGTTTTCCTCTATGAACCTGCAGGAAAACTAGGAGTATCTAACAAACTACTGAAACATTGGTCTGGACCTCATAAAATTATACATCGCTATAGAGAAACCACATTTAAAATCAAAGATATAAACAATAATAAAGAACATGTGGTGCACGTAAACAGACTTAAAAAGTACCAAAAGCAAATAAATTATGTTGAAGAGGTATGGGAAAATAAAAATGATTCAGAAGAATCTTTTAGCATCTCCCCTGAAATTCTAATAACACTTTTATTCCAAGGAGCTCATGCCTTTTACTCTTACTTTTGGTATGAAAGTCCTAGTAAAAGAAATGATCGACCAAACGATTATTCCAGTCCAACCAGATCTCCGAAAAAAAGAAATATGATATTGGCAGGAGATCTACTGAATTCATTAAAGAAAACTACCAAAAATTCCAACGAATAGGTAGTTATGGATCGATCAGACAACACAAGCGGTTTTAAAAGATCCAGGCGACTGCAAAGAAATAATTAATTTTCTACAGGATTCCTACAAGCAACTTGACTGAAAAAAATTGTTTTTATTCATTAAATAAGTTCATTTACATATAAGTATAAGTTTGTTGATTGTTTTTTTTAAATAAGTATCTTAATATTTAAATATCTATCAATTAATTTTTTTAGCCACTTAAGATGAACTCTCCCCTGTTTTTCATCATTATTTTCTTTCTAAAATGTCATCATGCCCTGATAGCAAAATTGTAACACCCAGGATACAAATATAACAAGGATTTCAATTAAAGATGTGGCCCAGTGCCAAAATCAACAGAGTGATTACATGGAAGAGGAAACCAAAGTACGGGTTATCTAGAAAAATTACATCAAACTACAAATCAAACTTACACAAAATCTATACTTGCTTGGTGGAAATCACCCGAGTTATTGAACACTGTAGAATGCATAGCCATTCATCTCCAGTGGTAGGAGGCATATCATCTTACCTTTACACCGTTGGGGCCAGTCACTGTCAAGAAGCTCATCGCTTCAAAACCATTAATATATATGGCAAAACAGTGGGTAACCTAGTTCTCAATGATACCACATCTACTTCACTTACACTAGCTTGTAAAATTTCCTATGATGCAAAGTGTAAAGGCCAAACATATTCGGAAAATGGTAAAACATAGGAGAATGTGGTCAGTCAAGCAACCATAAAAATCAGCCTATTTGACTACCTCACTACTGTCAAACTGGAAAATAATGAAATCAGTTTAAAAGGAGGCATCACTTACAATTTCCTAGATACTTACTGTATGGGCACAGTCCTAGGAGAAAGAACTTGGGATATAATGAATGACAACTCGTGGGACAAAGATCTCAGTTCCTCTTTGTGGGAAAGGCAACCATCGTAACCAACAAAAATTCCCAAAATAAGATCTTGGCTGTAGAGTGACACGACAGAATTTTTGCTCTAACGCTGATTAAAACCATTATCTTATGTGGATATAAAATCTGGCAAACTGAACATCCACAAATTTTAGTCATACATGAAGAAGGGCAAGACTACATCCATACAAAAATGCAACTCATTCCGTTCAACACGGACTTGCTCAGCTACATTAATAGCAAGCTTCTTTATACAGAACAATCCTATAAATGTACTCTCAACAGTTTGTATTCAGATACATTATACAGATGCTGTCTTCTTCACAGAGAAATTCTTAAAAACCGTCTTTTATTGGCACCATTAAATCCACATGCTCTTGGTGGCGTTATTAAAAACAAAATGGGTTACGTGGGTAGAATCCTAGGAGAGGTCTTGTATATAATGCAATGCACACCCACAGTTGTTACTACCAGAAAATCTCCTTACTGCTACAACGAATTACCAATTACTGTCAACAATATTTCAAAATTTATGTCACCAGTTACTCACCTAATAGTGGATCGTGCAACTCAAGTAATTTTTAGTAAACTTTTAACTCCATTGAAAATCAATGGATTGGGTTAACACCTCAACCAATTTTAGTAGATCCTCCTGAGGAACTTCATGCAGAAGAACCTAGAATACACTTCCAACCAATAAAACCATTTGGTTCAGCAGGACTTTACACCCAAGAAGGTATTGCAAAAGTCGAGCAATTACTCACATTCTCTGCACAACGTGAAGCTGTGGAAAACATTGTGGTCCGGAAAATTACTGGTCAACCCTAAGATGCTCAAGGTTACCCAACACTACATATATTTGATGCTGAAGAAATCAAATCCTTGGCCAGGACAACCTTACAACATGTTTATGATTGGTTTACAAATATTGATATCTTTTGTTCGGGTATAATTGGCATTTATATAATCCTGCGTTTCCTGAAATATAGAATAGGAGTATTTATAAATGCAGTAACATTATACAAGTATTTGGTTTTGGAATTATCTTGTGTGCAAGCCTATGGAATACGCTAGCCATGGTAGTATTATATCGTTATGAAACCAAACAATCTGAAGAACAAAATTGTCACACCTTCAAAAGCGCTGATGCAGCAGAATCAACAAATTTATCAGCAACAATCCAAAACGAACCAGCGAATAATTTGGAAACAACACGTTGCTCTCCAATGGTTGTATCTCAAATTAACTTACCCTAGCGTGTCGCTTTCATAAAAACAAACATTATAAATAATAAATGGGACAAAAACCAACAAAAACACAAACCTTCAGGTTCAAATGCAATTGTAAACAAAATAACTTGTCAGTTGCGCCGACGCAGACAGACGATCACAGTAATAAAACCACCACATACATAAAATTAGTAAAGATCCTTATACCAGGTGTTCGTTCATTTTGCTATACAGGGTGATCAGAATATGTAATTTTTTTATTATAAATTGGTTTCTTTATTAAAGCATAGGAAAGGTATCATTTGTAAATAAGTTTATATTTATATACAATTTTCTTTTAATTGTAATTAGATTTATAAGTAGATTTACTGTAGTATTAACATTTTCTTAGATCAAAATAAAATTGATTGATAAAATGTACTTTTATATAAGCTATCCACCTACGGAGAGCTCCAATAATAAGCTCCTGTGGTAATACTCTCTACCACATAAGTAGGTATTAGGGCACCTGAGGCAGACGGAAATTGACATGCCATGTGGCATTCCAATGGCATGGCTCCTCCCCCTGCTTCTGATTGGCTACCCCCACTCCTGTAGCTCCTCCCCTTGCTTCTGATTGGTCGCCGCCATCTTGGATTTCCCCGCCTACTGCTCTCTGATTGGTTAACCCCCACTCCTGTAGCTCCTCCCCTTGCTCCTGATTGGTTGAACGTAGCCATTTTGGAACGTCTGGCTCCATTCTACCACGCCCTGGCGCCAGGCTACCACGCCCGCCGCCATTACGGGAATCTGTATTACCTGCAAACTGAGTGCTACCAATAGAGGGCGTAATGCTACAATTAGTGTGTATTGCTAAGAGAGGGCGTCATGAAGAAATCTGTATGACCGGCAATCTGTGTACTACTACTAGGGGTCGTGTCATGAAGAAGAAATCTGTATTACTACAGAGAGGCAACCATTTTATATCAGTGCATGTGGCGCGAGCGCGCTAAATTTGAATCTGTCAATTTTAAAATTTGTCATTTTTGCCATCCATTCCATCCAATCCATTCCCACTACTTATCAAAACTATTTCCATTAAGTTCTCCTTTTGAGTCAGAATCTATCATTAAGGCAGTTCTTGTCGGGTCTTGGAAAGAATTACAAGCTTCCATTTTCAAATTGGTTACTTTATTGTATAATTAGTTTTATTTCAATTATTTAATTACATTGCATTTTTGTGAAAATAGTACTTACAAAGTTTATTCTAATATTTGTTTGTGAACAATTTGTCGATTTACTATTCTAACTGATAAGAATAAATCAAATTCGCCCTTAATTATAAATTTTAAACATTGTTTATTTCTGTTAGATTACCTATATATCCCTTTTGTAAGAAAGACAAAAGGATAAGGTAGTCACTTACCTTATTATCTGTCACTTTGCTAAAAGTTAATTTTGCTTTCTGAAGAAAAAAGAGTGTTGATATCATCTAACTACTACAATCTAAGTCTTTAGTTAATTTATTGCTAAAACGCTGCATTTCTATGTGGGTTACCGAGATTGGGTTCCAGTGGAGTTGTACCGGAATTATATATGTTTAGATATTACTTAGGCTAAACAAGGAGATCGTTTAATAAAAGATTACAAGAACATATTATTTGCTTTATAAATAAAAAACAAGATATAACTTTTGCCAACCATCTAATAGAATAACACCATAGTTTCAATAGTAATTTAAAAATTTTACATATAGAAAATAAAGGTAAAAAATTTACTTTAATTTACTAGACGCCTAAGAAATTAATACAAATAAAAAAATCTCGTAACAATACCTGACATAATAGTTCTATTTTTACTTTTACACCTGTATACAATAAATTAAGTTTTAAGCAGTCTTCATCTAAAGAAGCTAATGTGTAGTGAAACGACAATTATAATTTTTTAAATAAATATTTTAGTGAAGATTTTAATAGTATATTTATTATGTTATTGTATCTATTTTGAGTTTTTTTTTTATTTTGTTGCCTACGCTCGTGAAAACCAACAGCTAAGCGTCAAATGTCCCCCATCTAGAATGAAACTTAATCACACACCATTTAATTAGCGGCAAAATACTCGTATTGTGATTGGAAAGTTTTAAATTTCTCCGGCATTATTAAAAAATTCAGAAATGACTACAAAGTCATTATCTTACTAAAGAATACTATAACATCATTCTTAAAAATTCATAGGGCTTAAATAACTACTTAAAATATTTTTCAGTCAGTCAAAATGTTTCAATTACTTTAGATTTTTAAAACGCGTTTACACTTACAATGGTATCCGATAGATGGCAGGAAGATGGTCCTAAATTTAAATCAAAGTTACTCTGGTGCAATTTAGATTTCTCGGAATGCTTACAGACAAGTATGTCATCAAGATATATCATATACTATCCTGTTTATCTCAGAAATAAACAAAACACGTTTATGTTACGGAAAATCTAACCTCCTGGAAAAACTTCGATAAAAACAAAAAATGTTTGCGGTAAGAATGCACCAATGGCGTTTGAATACTTTAGATTTTGCAGGAGTTTTGAAAGAACCTTTAGGGAAACACTTTATTTGTGAATTGAAAAGTTTTAATATTGTAGAATACCTGGCTCAAGGTGAAGAACAAAGTAATTAAACGAAATAGCATATCGTTAAAACATACCCGCGGTTATTTTTAAAATCTCTAGGTATTATTTGAATTTTAAATTTAAAAAATTTAAGAAATTTAAGCGGTAAGAATACATTAATAGTTTTTAAATATTTTAAATCTTGCACGAAATTCTAAAGAATGTTGCAGCAGAAGTATTTTAAGTTTCTTCATTATTATAATGCGGAAAACTGGAAAATTCAGAAAGAAACATGATGACCAATAGGAATAACATGTGTGACGTCGTCGCTACAGGTTGAAAAGCAATTAACATGATTAACTTGGTTCTACTAATGTGGAACTGTCTCATTTAGATAGAGTGAAGAATACATCTACAATAAACTGCCAATCTTTCACTTTATATTAATACATGTATTTCATTGATAACATGATCATCAGTTTGCAAAGTAATGTACAGAAGTCGATGAATGGTTATTACTGATTTATTTAATGTTAGCTAAATGTGATGTATTTGAAAATGATCAGTTTTTATTAAATTAGAATTGATTAAGCATCCAGAAATAAATATGATAAGTTGCAACAGCGTTAACAGTATAACCTGTTATAGCCGGGCGATAGACTGCACCACTTTTTAATTTAAAAATTTGTAATTCGTAAATGATACAAATATGAAAGATTTCACGGTTAGAAAAAGACACAAAACCCAGGATTTCATACAGCTTTTAGATACATCTGCCTTTAGTTTTTTCCGGTCAGGTCAAATGCTGGTGTTTCGAATGCCATTCGTGTGTCACGCAGCCAATAAGTCGCATGAGTCTGTCTTAAACCAGTTTTTTGAAGAAAATGATTTTTACGTCACGGATGCAAAATAACAATGGCTCTTTTTATGCTTCCTAGAAATAGATTTTTATTTTGGCGCTCGAGTGTATTGGCTATTATTTAAATAGCTTTTGGCTATTATTGGCTACTGGCCTGACTCAATCTCTTGGCTCTTTGGTGTCCATCACTTCATGGATGAGTGGTTGGGACTGGTCGTGTTTATGGCAATCAATTATATTCAAAAGCTCTATGAAACGAATAAGTTTTCCAATCAACCCTATCTTTAGTCACGATAGTAATTGCTTGCATCAAAATCTTACAAACTGTCCTTGTAAATATTTAAGTTACGTTCCTAAAATCAAATATCTGGGTTTAACTTTTGACTCAAATATGAAGTGAGAATCACATATCGGTGAAATTTCAAAAAGATTACGTGTTATAGCGGTAAAATTGTATCACTTTAGATTTAGATTCTTTGTAGAGACAAAAAAGTTAATTTATCAATCCCTTGCCGAATCTGTGATCAGATATGGAATAACATGCTATGGACCTTTAAATATCGCTTTAACAGCTTAATAAGACTTCAAAACAATATGATAAAATCAGTCTGTATCTATATCAAAAATCCCGAATCATTCAACTTTACATTGGATACTTGTTACAATACTCTCGGTGTGTTTAAATTTTTTAAATTAAGAGACTCGATAAGTTATTTTAAAATATTATTTTAATAAGAAATATTTGGTATATCCACAACATAATTACCTCCACCGGCCACATGTAAGAGCATACTTAACTCCAAGAATTAATAATCACTACGGTACAGCTCAATCAACATACTACGTTCCTAAAGTTTTAAACAAATTCCCTTTTAAAACTTTAAACACAATTTCGGAAATTAAAATTAATCTTAAGAATTGGAATCCTGTTGTTTAGTTTAACAATCTATCAAAATTTTAAATTATATTGTTATGTATTTCTCTGCTTCTCTACTTCCCTTACAAACAAAATTATATTTATAATCTTCCACATATAAGTTTTTATGGCTTCGTAGGATGGACGTATGGAGGTTAGGGAAAGGCCCGAGCAATCTGCTTGTTTTAATGTAGACAACCACATTGGTCGGAGGGGAGATGGGAGGCCTTCTTAAAAAAAGTGGTTCCCTAGCCTAGCCCCTTCCTACTAGCCTACAGAAGATCGGGTTACCAAGTAGTTGCCTAGCATAGTGGAGTGAATAGCGAAGTAGAAAGCCTAACTCTTAAGCAGGCGGTTAAGAGTTAGGGCCGGTTGTTCAGTTGGCCGTATATCCTATAGCATTACTAAACTCTGGTTATAAATAAATTTGGTGTAAATCAGTTTTGGGTTGTTCAGTACAAAGATATTTTAAGATTAGTTAAACCTCGAAATCGTTATGTTGGTAGAATGTTTTTGTAATTTTACAGTTGCTCTTTCTAGGTTTTTCTATGGTTTTTGGTTTTTACACAGTTTTTCATGCACGTAATTGGTTGTTTTAACCTTAAATTGTTTCGTTGTTAAGTCAAGTGTTAGATATATATTTTTCAATTTTTTTCATTAGGGGACTCACTTGAATAATACTTATTAGCTAATATAAATTATACAATAATTTATACGTAAATTGCTGCGTAAGCTATCTAACGCATTTATTTTTCTGAATTCTATCGTTTTATTAATGCAATCTAATAATAAATTACAACATATGCAAGTAATAAATAATAAAAGTTGCCAGAGATCGAGATGTTAATTACGCGGCAAAAGGGGAAGCCTTATTAATATCGTTGATAAAAACGTATTTAAAAATAATTGAAAATGCACCTTCATAATAATTATAATTTATATTTTTTTTATTAATTATTAACAATCTCTCTGTTTATAATTTCTTCACAACTGTCTATAAGTTTTATGTCTCACTCTCCAATATTTTTAAGTTATTCATAATCTAACCACATCTTAAACCCTCAACCTCAGTGGTTTAGTTAACGACAAAAATAAATTATAGTTAAAAGTTAACTTCTTACTGAACAACTCGCTTTTCACAGTTAAAGCCAAGTTACTAGTAACCAGAAGTTAACCACGTACTGAACAACCGGCCCTTAGACTCTTAAGATCGACATGTATGTGTCAACATCTATTCGTCAGCATACATACTGTTTAAGAAATTGAAAAGTCTCGAGTTGAATAAGGAGTGCTCGAGCTGGCATCTTGGAAAATATGGCCGTAAAAGAAAAAATAACGGAAAAAGTTTATAAGAAGCTGAAGATCGGCATAAATGTTGACGAATACATGCTGTTTAAGAAATTTATCTTGAGTCATGAGTTGAATAAGGTGTGCTCGAGTAATCATAGAAAATCTTAAATAACTCGATTTTGATAAGTTTTACGTAAAACATGCAAAAGGTGCAATTTTTATATTTATTATTATCGGTAATTGACAAGCTAATTTGTTCTCAGCTTCTGACACAATTTCAGGAGCTAGTTCGATATTTTGAATAATTAAAGATAACGACGATACCAGTATTGATTCCAGACATTTTATTTAAATTTGATAAAATGAAATTTTAAAACGAAAAATGTTTATTACAGACTATACATTCCGCGTTGTAGGACTTAAAACAAACCAAACAGGTGGCACAGTGTATACAAGCTGTTTTTAGAGTATTCAGAGTAGTGTTGTAAATGAAAGAACGTTCTGAAAATGCTGATGAGAACGTTTGCGCATGATAAAACCATATCAAAAGAACGTTCTCTTGGGGAGCATAATCAAGCACGTTCGCGAACGTTCTCATAATAATTCTCGAGAACTTTGAGAATAATACAGCACAAACGAGTATAAACAATCCCAAGCAGCATTTTTAGTCACCGCTACGTACCAGCAACCACCGGTGGAACTATAAAGTTTTTGCCGTTAGTCACAAGAACGTAATTGCTACGGTATTGTTACGTGTCTGGAACCAAAATGGGGAACAATTTTTGGGTAGCAGGTACGTGGCGGCGTAGTAATTGCTACTTTCGTGGAACTTCTTTTCTCTTTGACACATCATGTCGCGTGTTTGTTCTCTCTTGCTCTTGCAACTTAACAAATATTCTATCATTTTCTATACTATATAATGCTGGATCGTGTCACAAAATGAACTACCAGTTTATTTGTAATACGTACTTAATACAAAGAGCGATGAAATGTTTGATTATTTTGTCATTCCAGTACACCAAAATTATAAACCATTGCAACTTTTCTGTTAAATATGATGATGATAGATCGAAAAATAACAACGCGCCTTCTTTAATTATATTTTTTAGTAAAAAAATGTCACAAATGTCAAAAAATAAAACATGATAAATATACACGAAATACTTATACGTTTGATACACATGATAGAAACCATTTTTATATTATTCCTGTTATGTTCTTTTATGTGTTTAAATAAAAGATACTCAATTATGGTCATTAATTAACTTTATTAATATTGAGTGAGCTGGGCGAATTAAATACACAATGCATAGACTGTAGAAGACGTATATCCTCCAAGGCGACTCGAGTGTTACTGACGCACGCCCAGAGCATGCCAGGATTGGTTAGTTAGATCACTATAAATAAATGTTGCCAACTTCAACCTACATACATAACAATCCCTAAGGCACAATTTGGCACTAATTTGTTATTTTTATTGAAGGTTATATAGTAAAACATCTATTAACAATCATAACAAATTGCAAATTGATTAATGATTATTGATTAATCCAACATTTTACAAGTAAATATGGAGATGGAGTAGTTTACGAAAAATTACTTTAATGTGATTTTTCTGGGTAGCAAAAACGTAAGTGTTACATTCAATACTACTGTAAGGTTTTAAAAACTTTAAAGTAGCTTCGGGCAAGTTACTGCTACAATCATAATACCACTTTGAAGTTGCAACGACTTTAAAGTAAGTATACTAAGTGGCAATACGGTTCCAAATACTTTAATAGTTACTCAGAAGTAATGAAACTACATAGTTCCAATAAATAGTAGAAACAACTACACAATTACTAAAATATTCCGAATTGAAGAAATTAAACCTATAAAGTCATAAATTTAGTTGCAGTTACGTAACAACTACTCAATCAAAGTTCCGATCTCAGTTACTGCTACTTAAATGCTGCTTGGGAAGAACATTAAAAATCGAAAATAAAACCGAAACTAAACGATCTTAAACCGCATGCCCACGAAAAATGTACACGTGTTACTCGCAGCTGTCGGGAGCATAATCAAGCACGCTCGTGAACGTTCTCAACATGATTCTCGAGAACTTTCAGAATGATACAGCACAAACGTCACAAACGAGCGTAAACAAAAACATTAAAAATCGAAAATAAAACCCAAAACTAAACGATCTTAAACCGTACGCACTAAACATGCAAAATGTACACGTGTTACTCGCAGCTGCTGTCGAGTGTTTCAAAGACGGACACTTTTATAAGTATAGTTTTCACAATTTTGGTTTGCTTTGATAGCATTGACAAGAAATTTGGGTTACCGCCAGGTAGCACCTCTTTTGTTTTTTGTTCTAGTTACAAATGAATTTTATATATAAATTTTTTATATTTTCTTTATACAAAAAGTGACAAATGTTTGTATAGTTTTTAAAATGTATTACTTGTGTGGGACACCGGACGCCGGCCACCGTGGATACTACGCCAACTAGCGGTTTTGGATGTTTTGCCGACCGTGGACACTACGACGATCGCAAGCGGTGGACACTTTACCGACCGTGTCCGCGGTCAGCGTATTGTCCACGGCCGGCTAAGTGTCCAGTAGCAAAATTAATTTTAAGGGTTGGCGTACCTTCCGCGGTCAGCGAAGTGTCCGGTAGGCGTAAAGGTGCATATCACATTAAAGGTGTCTCTAACTAAAATTTTAATTAAAATCAACAAGAAAAATGATAGTTTTACCTTATTCTACTAGGTGGAAAAAGATTAGAATTGGTCACTATGGTAATTAAACACGTTATTAACTTAACAGTGAAATGTAAATACGGCCCAACGAGTTTAATATTTTCTATTATTACATTACTTTTCAACACATTACAGTCAATAGTCAAATTAACTACAACTAGCATTATAAATGAGAAGAGGAAAATTTGGGAACATCCGAGCATTTTCAGAATATTTCAAGAACTTTTGAAATTATCCTTATTTTGGGTATATGTTTGCAAGTTAAAGGTTTATTCTCCGGTCCTGCTCACCTTTGAGGGTTTATTCTCGTTCTTTCTCGTTTGTGCTCCGGGAATATTCTCCAAAAATAAATGCTCGAGCATTTTCCAACACTAATCCAGAGTGTTTTGGATATAGTATAAAAATATAGTGCTACCATCGTTATTGTATAGCAAAATAAGAATTGTATACATCTACAGGTGTTTAATCAGCCGCGGGTGTTTTTGCAACAACATTGCAATTTGTTTTGAGACTCTCCAAACTCGTGTAAGTATTGTGTAATTACAGTCATATCCACCACCATTGCAAGATCTTTATTCGTATGGGAAATAAAACCTACATTCTTCAGATTACTTCTTCTACAGAGCTATCAGTCGTAGCTAAATAAAACAAAACCAAATTGAGAGGAATCTTATATGCAATAAAAAGGCTCTCTTGCATTTTTATGTAAAACTTACCAAAATCGAGTTATTTAAAATTCTTGATTTTGTTACATTCATAGATGGCAGTTCGAGCATACCTTATTCAACTCGGGACTCATCAGCTTCTTAAACAGTATGTATTCGCCAATATATATGGAAATCTTCAGCTTTCTATTAATTTCTTCTGTTATTTGTATTTAAACCGCAATCTTTTGCAAGATGGTGGCTCGAGCATACCTTTTTCTACAACTCGGGACTTATCAATTTTTTAAACAATACGTATTCGCCAAGATCTATGTCAATTTTCAGCTTCCTATTAAATTTTTCAGTTATTTTTTATTTAAACCGCCATATTTTCCAAGATGACGGATCGAGCAAACCTACTTTAACTCGGAACTCATCAATTTCTTCAACAGTATGTATTCGCTAACATATATGCCAATTTTCAACCTCTGAGCCTCCTAGTAATCTTTTCCGCTATTTACTTAATTTTAATCTGATTTTACCATACTTTTAGCCATTAACAATGTTTACAATCAGTATATTTTTTACACAAAGTAGACGTAAAAATATTATATACCACTATAATTATTTAATAAATGATGCCTCGTAGATATAAAGGAAAAATTCTTGCCACCAAAAGGATTAATCAGAATTATGTATCCCCACTTATCCTTATAACCCTCAACTTTTTTCCTGTATAGGTATTTAAAAAATGGTAAATTTGCATTTCTGGGCCACGAAAACTCCGAGAAAGATATTTTGACAATATTTTGACAAGAAGGCGACACATTAAGTTCACACAGGGGCGGCAATAATGGACAAACGCTTGGGTTATATAATTAGGTTATCGACCCCTCCTCAATCCTAGAGTCGTTAATCTAAAATGTAAATGAAAAATGTAGTATTAATAATTTAGTAAATATATTAAATCAATTATCGCTAGTTCGTTACTTATTAGTAGAATAACGAGCCGCCGCTGTGCTACGTCCCTTCGAAGACGACCACATAATTATAGAAAAATCAAGCAAATTATGACTAGATATTGGTAATAAAAATTCTGTCGCCTCATTTACAAATACATAAAAAAGGGGTTATCCAACATAATATTCTCCACTCACCATTAATAAAAGGCCATATTGCCATAAAAGTGTTTAATAATAATAATAATTATTATTATTACTAATATAGTTTCTATTAATTATTGCTAATTATATTATATTTTGATAGAAAACTGAATGCACATATTCCTAAATAAGTTCGTAGAGATGTATTTAATTTGATTTCTATTTCAAGTTTTGAGAGAATTGCATCTCCGAAATCCTTATGAACGATCCGCCTTTGGATAACACTGTACCAATTTTGATTATTAATTTTCATTACCCCTCTAGTAAACATAAAGAATAACGTGGTAACTCAATTTCCTATTTAACTAAATGTATTCGGTAATTATAATTCTTACAAATTATTGGATATAATTTATTAAAATTAAATAAATAAATTGTATTCTATAAATAAATAAGTAATAACGCCAGAGACATGTTTTAACAATAATAATTAAGAATATAGACTTCCAGATGTAGTTGAACAATAGCTTATTTGACCAATATAGTGGTGTAACTCGTTTGTTGTACCGCCAAAATTGTTATTGTTTTATGGTGGTTGATTGTGTACGTACGTTTACACAAAATAAGGTAAAAATTAGAGCATTTTGCTTATTTTGGTAAAAATTAAAAAATATTTAGACAATTTGATAATAAGATCACTTTCTTATATTTTATTAGTTGTGTCAAAATGGACGAAACAGTGATAACACTAGAGTGGAAGAATATGCAAGTTTACTTGGTTCTATCTGCACAAGAGACTTTACGGGATTTAAAGCAGAAAATTTATGGTATAACCAGGATTCAGCCCGAAGATCAAGTTTTTGAAAATCTACAAATACCGGGTAGGTTAAAATTATTTTCGTTTCAACTCGGTTAAAACATGCACTTTTTAACTTTCCTATTTCTATTTCCTACGTGTAAACATTTTCGGAAAACCAAATGAATCAAAATGTTTTTTATAGTAAATTTAATTAAATTCATAGGTAAGAAGGTAAGGGGCTTTTTTGTATTATGTTTTTAAATTAAAAATTAAGTGGGGTTATTTCAAGTTATTTTTATCCTTACAAATTGACAGCAT
Source organism: Agrypnus murinus (assembly GCA_929113105.1). Classification (NCBI taxonomy): domain Eukaryota; kingdom Metazoa; phylum Arthropoda; class Insecta; order Coleoptera; family Elateridae; genus Agrypnus; species Agrypnus murinus. The sequence continues at coordinate 3,736,669 of OV816023.1, read as the reverse complement.
TAAAACCAGCTCTTAATTTATTGTACAATTTTGGGGAATTTTAGTAACTTTTGGTATTTTCTCAGGTGTACCAATATATAGTTATATATCCAGATTTTGACAGATACTTTTTAAAGTTGTGTCTTGTTTGTGTGTTGGAGTTTTTGTTAAAATAAATAAATAATTATATAAAATTATCTGTCAATGAAAGTGAATCCAGCCATTATGTCATATTTTTGTTTTAAGGTTGGCAGATTTATAGCAACACAATAAATTGGCCAATTTATTATAGTGTTTAAAATGATCATCCAAAAGTTTTATTTTTTCCAGTTTCTTGCCAATGAATTCTGGAAAGTGTAAAACCAGCTTAATAAAATGCGCAGCTATATATATAAAATGGTGCTTGTTTATACAGTTAAAACTAAAAAAATACAATTTTGTTTATTTAGCAATCCTTTCTAAACTAAATACCTTTGAAAGATGGTACCGTTTTTAACTTTTATCTATTTCGTTTTTTAGTAATTGCGTCTTTATGCACCAGGCAATCATTTGACAATTTGCAGATTTTAATTCAGTAAGAAATTAGTGTTACTTTATAATAGAATTTAAAGTAGGCCACAATCTCACCCAACTTTTATTAAACAAAAGTCAGTAATTTTTAATATTTACAATTAAAAATGTTAATGAAAAAACTTTTCCTGTTAATGTGTTTTTAAATTAGATTCATTATAACAAATTAAAAGAAATGAAGGCTGGCCATGGTTTCTTGACAGATTTCATGCTTTACATCACAAATTATAAGATTACGAATTTTAACAATCTTATGACGGCAAAGTATCGTTGCAATTTTCTTAGAATTTTTATGTGTGACAATGCAAATTTTGGAGTTACAAATCTTCTAAGAGATTTTATTTTTCCATGATTTTATTATAGAATAAAATAGATTAAATTTATTGGATAATAATAAATAAAATGATTGGACATCAAATAACACTGTTTTCCAAATTTGCTTCCACAATATAATACAACCATGATATAATAAAAATTGGTGCCAGTAAGGCGAGCAGTAATTATTATAGTATAATTTATAAAAATAAAACATGGCCAACCCCCTTTTTTCAACAAAGAGAATGGCTACTGCACAATTAGAAATGTTTAAAAAATTAAAAGTGGGTAGTATAGTACAGTGTTACAACAACGTAAAATCATAGCCTACTCTGCATTTTAATCTTAATAAAAATAAACTATAAAAACTTTTTTTCGCAATTTTATAAATGTTTAAAATTGTGGCTATTGAATAGTAGAGATTGTAAGTAAGTATGTGCATTCCATAGCATGCTTTCCGCCAATTTAATGCTGATAGTTTCTAAAATCGTGATTTACGTTTTCAGCTCATTAATTAATTATTCAGAAAACTTTTTTCCTTGAAGTTATAAAACAATAAAATTAATTGTTAGTATGCATTCTGTTCTGTAAAACACATTGTGCACACTTTAGTATAAGATATATTCAGTATAAAAGATATCCAATTATAATGATAAAAACCAGCCTTGTCAACCGTACTATATTTATAGTATTTATACTATAATTGGGTCTACCGGTACTATGTACTTTTACTTTTGAAATGTAAATAGTACGCCAAATGTACTATATTTTTTCTGCATATCTTATATTAAATTACACATAATAACAACAGGCAAAAACAAATGAAAAACTTCTTCACAATAAAAATCATTTATATATTTTTTTAATGTTAATAGCAAACAATAAAATTGTTCTAATAAGAACTTGATAAAAGAGACAAATGATTTAGGGTATTATTTGGACTACATAAAAACTCAAATAAATGAGTAAGCATAGTAACATGGGAAAGATTGCTCTTTAGTTATCAAATGCTATTAAATTTCGTTTTTATTTTTTAGCTTTTAGTTAATTTACGTTAGACATTCCAAACAAATGGAAAACTGCTCGAGTACTATATTTGTTGGTAAGTGTACTATAATTTTAAATGCCCCTGTACTATTTCCGTTTTCAAGTTGGCAACGCTCGTAAAAACTTAACCTTAATGTTTTATAATTGATGAATTAACAAGTTAATGGAAATTCTTAATTCAATAAAAATACAGCATTACTAAATTTAATAATATAAATCCCAATGTTATTAAATATAAGACACACTGTTTTAATTCATGCCAGGATCTGATAACTTTGACCAGAAAACTTTGAAGTAAACAGGTAATTATGTAAACAATAGGGAAGACGCACGTATCTTTTTTAATTTTTCTATTCGTTCGTTTTGGTTAGAAAAATATTTGCAGATAGGCAAAATTTGTAAAAACGCTTAATTTACTTGAAAAATTAAATTTAAAAATGCTCCTCAATTTAAACCGAATTTGGCCTTGAGCTACTTCCCTCAAAGCTATTTGATGTAAAAAAGTAGGTACCGCTATGAATGAGAAAAGACAACATTGACTAACATCTAACTCACCGTTAGATGGCACTGATGAAAACCAATAAATTAAATTTTGAATTAATATTAACAAAAATATTTTACACCACTTTTATTATGGCAGTTAATTGCACAACAGCATAATGTACATTATTATATTAATTAGTACTTAATAAATAGACGATATTTGAACTTGAAAATAAAACATTTTTTCAAACTGACGGGCAATACAGGATTCTTAACTGTTACATTAGCACCAACAGTGGACACACCATTAGAGGACACCAGTATTGCATTTTAAATTTATTTAAATTTTCAAGGTTTTTAAAAATTAATTACTTAAAATTGGTAATTGTTTAATGCATTTATAACTAACATTCTAACTAATTTAGTAATGACGTTTATGAAAATGCAAGAATTTCCTCAATGACATATGCGTCTTCCCTATTAGTCCTGGGGGAAATGCTGTTTAGAAAGATATATGGTGTTTATAAGAGATTTATGTGAAAAAGGTTTTATAAGATGGTTTTTAAATAAAGTTTTAGATTAATCTTGTCAAACCTAGAAAAAAATTAAAAGTTTTGTGTTTAAAACTTTTACACTATTGGCCTGCAACATTGCATTTTTATATAGGTAGTACTTGATACTGAACAACCAATCCGAAAAATTAATGAAGAGAATGGCTCATTTTTAACATATTTTACTCTCAAAGTATATTCTTCTTATCGTGAAAACTTAAATATTTTTCCAAAGAATTTTCTATAATCTTGTTTATTGTTTCTAGCCTTACTTTGTGGAACTCCATAATCATGAAATAAATAAAGATTAATAAAAAGTTTCACAAGTTTATTATAAGGTACCTGACAATATTGTTTCGACAGCTAAGCTGTCATTATCAAAGGTGATATAAATATAAATAAACACGTCTCTAAGGTAAATACAAAAAATAGGTAACTAGATAAAAAGATAAAAATAATCAGAATGAAATATGTAACACTTCCAGTAACGGAGAATTACTGAACTCAATCTGTTCATTCATTAAAGGTACCCTGAGTTTGTGTTTCTATATCCCAAAATCTTCTAAAATGTCTAATTTGCGTTTGTTATTACAAAAATGTAGGAATTTAATATTATTTTGAGGAGTCATTGTGTTATTTTGTTCTAAAAGGTGTTTGGCATAATTAGAGATTTTTCAGGAAGTTTATTTATGTAACAATGTACATGTTCTTTATATCTTCTGTCAAAATTTTAAAGTTTTGCCCAATATATACTGAATTATAAAAAGAACAATTTAAACGGTAAATCCCCGATTTCATGATATCATGTGTTCTATCTTTAGCGTTAAATAAAAATGAAAAAGTGTAAGTGTTGGTTTTATAGGATATTTTATAATTGTTGGTTATTCTTTAGTTGCACATATACTATACATAAAAAATGATATAAAAGTTAAAATCTAACAGCAGTATTGTAAAATAGATTAAATTTCTGTTCTTTTATCAGAATGTTACTTACTGTATGTGTTTAATATTCAGAGTGTAACAAAAGTATCAAATAATGACTAACTTTTTAATTTACAAACAAATGTTAAGTACAAAAGTGGTTTTGTTTATGCCGATGCATATTGTGACGTTTTTGGTTTGTAACTTCTTCTGTTTTGTTGCTATAGCAAATAACTTTGTTTTTTAAATGGCACCCCTTTCTTATTTTTATATTTCTGAAAAGAGTGTTGCTATTTAGTAATGATAATAATTTATTATAGCAAAAAAGAAAAAATTAATCAATTAAAGAGAAATTGCTTGTAGTAAAATTAATTTAGTAAGACTTGATTATCAGTTTTGGTTAAGTATGCCATGGAAATTTGACAACTAAAACTGTAACAAGCAAACAAACTTAAATAAACAAACAACTAAATAATTATTACTCTATTAATTAGAAAGTATAAATTATTAAAATTAATTAAGTAATTGTTACTAACCATTACTTGAAGTTATTGTGAATACATGGCTCATTTAAATATGAAGCAACATAGGAGGAGGACTCAAAGTGAACTATGCTATTTATTCAATCAAATCTACTCAGATACTCCTGTCTCTCAAGACGTGATATCTTAACTAATTAAAAAACTTTGTGAGACTAGTGGCGTTAAAGGTATGCAGAAAACTGGCAGATCCAAATTCGCAACAAGTGCAAATAAAGTGTTGGATGTTTTATTAACAATCGAAGAAGCTTCATTGAGTGAAGCTTTGTTGAGTTACTTTAAAATCATGTTATACACACAATTACTGCAATATCTTCTGGTGAAAATGAAGATATTGACAATACAATTATCGCAACAAGCATTTTGCAGCATATGTTAGGGCATACTTGAATAATGTTTTTCCTAACAGATAGATCAGTAGAAGGGGATCTAGATTTTCTTTCCTTTGGAGTCGCATAAAAGATAACATATACAAAGGGAGACATTGTAATCTGGGTGACTTGAAGTCTAGAATGACTACTGAAATGTGCAGAACACCAGAAGACATGTTGCAAAGAACTATAATAAATTTTAAATACCGATTAGGTTATTGTCTGGCAGTCAATGGAGCTCAATTTGAAAATTTAATCATCTCCATTTAATTATCTTTTGTCCTTCTGCATTTAGAATAGGTATTTTTTTGTGTTCCATTTATTTTTATTGTTCCAATAAAAATTAATTTTTTCGTTTGTTGGTGTTTGCTTGTTATAACTTTAGTTGTCAAATTTCCACAGCATACTTGAAGAAAATTGATAATCAGGTCTTACTATATTAATTTTGTTACAAGCCAGTTCTCAATTTTTGTTGACTAATTTTTGCTTGTTTTTTCTAAAATATTTTTTCTAATTTTACCTTTGCATTACTAAATAGAGAAAAATAAAAATATTTCAAAAATACAAAGAAAACATGGATACCATTTGAAAAAATAGAGTAGGTTGCTATAAACAAAACAAAAGAAGACACAATATGCAGATGTCCACAATATGTATCCGAATAAAAGAAAAAGCTTTTGTATTTAACATTCGTTTGTAACTGCTTAAATTAAAAAGCTACAGCCATTATTTGATACTATTGTTACACTCTGTATAACTCTAGCACTATTGCACATGTTTTTTGATATATTTTTTATGCAAAGCATCTACCTATCTTTGCGTACTCATACTTTTCTATTAAAGGACATATGTATTGGTCATTTTAGAAACACTATATATCCACATTTGGCATATTTTGGATTACTACACCATTGCACTGTAAGAACGTAAATCTAGTGGTCCTAGGGAACACATAATTTGTCTACAATTTAATATGTAATTTACAAAGCGTCAGAATTTGCGTTCTCTTTAGATGCACTATAAGCCCAGGACTTCTCTGGTTTTTACTGGGACTGCCTTTTATTAGTCGTCAGGATAACATGGTTAGCTTAGCAGTACAATAATATTGTGTAGTCTTGTGCAACATGGATGATGGAAATACTCAGTGATGTAAAAAAGGAGTAAAAAGTGTTACTTATAGATGTAAGAGAATCAAAAAGGCAATAGTAAAAGAAGAGGAATATATGAATTACAGCAAGAAGGTTATACCAGCTATAGAAAGCGGAAGTGTACCTGTAAGTAGGCGATTGTACATAACCTTATATGTAATTTGTTTAATAAATTTTTGTGCTACCGACCTATTTTCACTTGTTTCCATTTTGGAAGCAACTTTTGTTAATGAATATTTTGTTTTGCATCAAATTAAAATTTGAGTAAGAATTCAATTCGTACTAAAACAACAGATTAAGTTGTTGTTTTTAGAAAAGGTAACCTTAAACTGTCAGGCGTGAGGTATCTAAAAGAAAATGATAATTGGCACTGGTATTTAAATGCTATATTTTTTTAAATTACATTTCAAGGCCTGCTAGACAACTTTTTCAAAATTCTGATTAACTATTATGAATTTTAATGCTAATACATTTCTATTTTAAATAGTGTCATTAGCGATGAAAATGTTACATGAAACTCACTTTTAGGTCCTTACAACATATCTTGAAAATTGAAAAAACTTTTTCTCTATCTGTTATAAGGCACTTACCGGTCTCATATTGCAAATATACATATCATTGCTTACTTTCTGCACAAACAGAAATTTATTGAAAACACAAATGAGAGTATCAAGAGAAAAATTTTGGAAAACTTTCGTAGTTTTAATACAAAGAACGAATAGGATGCCTACCTACAAGGATTGATAGAAGCTAAACCTGTACAACGTAAATGACCCAGAATGGAGACCTAAAAAATAAACTTTATTCATTGATGTATACCACTTTGTATAGTCGAACTGAAAGTAAGTAAATGAATTGGAGTTATGTTGTTCAGGCTGATAAATAAATTTTAGAGAAATAGCAAGACAGTTTAAAAAAACTGACAGCTTCAAAACTGTTTACTTCTGAAATATAAAATATCTATATTAGTTGGTAACCCATTGCACGTAGCTTTTATAGATTTCAAACAACCATACGACAAGATTAAAAGATAGACCATAACAAGAGCTACGAGACAAATGGATGTAAGTACGGAATTAATTGATTTAGTGAGTATGGCCCTGGATATCAAGTATAATAAAGTATACTTACTTTATTTAATATTATATTAGAAATTGTCTTTTGGAAAAGTGGAATATATATGAGTAAGAATGCAATAAAAAATTCATACCAATGGCTGGCATATGCAGACGACATAGTGGTACTAGTGAAAACAAAAGAAGAACTGAAAAATCTAATAAAAGATTTTTATAAAGCTGCAACAATTAATGATTACGACTTGCGAATTAATCAAGAGAAATCTGATTAAGGACTGTATCGAAAAGAAAGTTGACACCTCCAGACTCATATACTTTTTATAATTATGCAATACTTTTAATAATTTTATAATAAAACAACACTTTAATATCTAGAAAAATTTACAAAAATATAAAAAATTATTATTATTTTTCCAGTTCTCTCGCTTTCTTTTTTAGGTTACGTATTAAGTTTTGGACGACTTCTTTTATGACTTCTTTGGCCTTGACTAGTTGCAGCTTCAACGTTTTTCTGAATATGTCGTTTAATACTAGCCCAATATCTTCAATAGGACATGCTTCAGGGTAGTATGGGAGATTGGGCTCTTTTCGACAAAATTGACTTTATGCTGTTTATTCCATTACCTAGTGGCCGCTGCATAATGAAATGCAGCTAGGTCCGGCTTAGATAAAGTAGGCACTCTATGCTTTTTAATCATTGGGGACAGTCTTTCTGGAAACATTCTTTTTCGTATAAATGTGTAAATCAGAATTTCTTGAATAAAGAAGGGGCTAGATTTCTACAATAGTGTAAAATTGGGACATTGGCAATGTTTTAAAGTCAAGTTTGCAGTAAGTCTTGTCGTCCATTATAACACGCTAGTTTTTCCTTGTTAAGATTTTGCCGTACAATTTTCTTGTCTTTTTTCTTACAGCTATAGATTGTTTTTCGTTCCTTTTAAATTTTTTTATTTTTTATAAGTTTTTAAATTGTACTTTTCCTTTATTCGCTGAAACATGCCTATTGATGTTTCTGCTCTTTTCGCAGTGTCGCATACTGGCAACATTAATTTATTTTTAAAAATTTTCAACACCGTACTATCTAATCCTGGGTTAGCGAGTCCATTTTTAGGATCAGATTTCGGCAGTTTTTCAGACTACAAGTCAAACTTTTTAATCAACTTATGACACTTTCATGGTCAACATTGTGATTTTTAGCCAACTGTTTTATTAAAATGAATTGTTGCATTGACGAGAATAAATTTAAACCAGTCACTTCTTTCACATACCTGGAGTCCATAATACGTTCAAACAATTATATACTGCAAAAAATAAAAACGAATTACTGCTGGTTACTGATGTTACTATACACACAAAGGACTGCTAGGAAATAAATTGCTTAGCCATGCGGCAAAGATCAGGCTATATAAGGCGGTCGTTGGACCAGTAGCTACATACACTTCGGAAACATGGACCTTGACACAAGCAAGTGAGAAAATGATAGTATTCAAAAGAAAAGTATTAAGAAAGATATTAGGATACAAGATATAGGGTCAATATGCCAGTAATTGACCACTTAAGAAATTTTTCAGAAATATAAATTTATAATTTTGTTATAATATATTTTTTTTAAATAAAATAAAAAATGGTATAAAGTGCAGTTATAGTCTAAGACTCTAAATATCAATAATACACAAATTAAAAAACATTTCGTTTCATAGAAAAAAAATATAAGAATAAAAATAATAATAATATAAGAATAAGTTAGAATTTTCCAGTAGTTAACCACAAACTCCCAGTTTGACCAAATTTTTCCCAGTAATTGACCAGTGTTATAACGAATAAAACATCCGTTTTTTATTATTTTATTATATATTGTTATAGAGCCACATAGTATGTATTGCATAAAGAAAAACGAACATTCTTAAAAAATATCAAAATATATGTATATTATTTTTGATGACATTATGCTAAGAAAAAATGGAAAGAAAAATTACCAGTAGTTGACCACTTTACGAAGCCAGTGGTTGAGCAGTAGTTTTGTGCAATCAAATATTGGAAACAGCTATTTATTTGAAATTTCAGTAAGAAACAAGAACAAGAGTTAGACTTACTAATCTTGTAGGGGTGACAAAAAAACAAAATTCTTTATTTTGCATAAAACTAGTGGTTGGTCAACTACTGGAAAACTGATAAGATTTCGAATTCTGTAATTGACCATCACATTTTTTGCAAAAAAGTGTCAATTAAAAAAATATATATAACAAAAATGTATTAGTTCGACCTTTCTATTACTATTCTAGTACAATATGTATAATATAACGATTTTCATTAAAATCTCTGATGATTGCAGATTTCAATAGAGTTGTTTACTTACCACGCTTACTGTAGAAGCACAAATTTAACCGTCAAATAAACGAACACAAATTCCACATGTATTTAGACAACCGTTTGACCAAGCTAACGCAGCAATGTGGCACCATATAGTAATTAGAGGTGAAATAATCGCTTGAGAAATAAAATATTCATAAAGATGTACGTATATTATTTTTTTCTTTTAAAATGAAATTTGGTCAACTACTGCGTGATGATCAATTACTGGCATACTGACCCTACATAGGATACAGGATACTCCTGATACAAGAGAAGGAAGGATGGAAATTATGGATGCACTATGAGTTACTGGAGTGGACAAACGTGCCAGAGCAGTCAACATTGTCATTAAATGGAACCCCCAAGTCCAATGAGCCTGTGGCAGATCATGTTTAAGGTGAGAAAGGAGGTGAGAAAAGATATCAAGACAGTTGGTGCTAGAAACTGGGGTATGCGGTCAGGATTACATGGTGTGAGTGATGAAAATAGTTTCTTTACATCCCACACTATAGAACTATATCTGGAATTATTTGCTGAGATCTAATCAGCCCATTAAAGACAAGTAGACTTACTAGATTAAGAAAGCTTATCAGGCAATTACCCTCTTGGGGTCGCAACGCCACGTAATAATTAAAAATACAGCACAAAAAACAAACTTGATGCTACATTGTGATTACTTTTTTACAACATATGACAATAAATTGACAATGATTAATTTACCTCACAAGCACAGAAGAAGAGGGGCACACACAACTAAAAGAACAGTTAAATATGACTGTAATATTTTATTTATCAAAAATAAAATTATTCATTAAAATTAACAAAAGTAAGTTAGATTGAACATTAGGAGTTTATGTGTAAAACTAGAAAAGGTAAATATGCCTGTTTAAAATGAATACAAAAGTACCACTGCACTTTAGTAATTATATCTACTATTTGGCATAGCAGCAGATACTTTGTTACCAAACATGTATATAAAACCAAAATCATAAATAAACGTCTCTTTGGAAGACATTAGTCTTCAAGTCTGCTACAGGACCACATACCTAACTACCTAGATAAACAGCAAAAGAAAATAAGATGTATACAAGGCACAAATAAATATATCACATATAAAATATAATGCTGACCCTCTACATGGTTTTTTAATATTAACCACCGTGGGTATCACTCCTCAGGTATAATCCCTATGTATCTTGGGTTTCAAACCCCAAACTAAATGATTTACAGTAGGTTGGAAAAACAACTAATAAACAATAGGTACTGACTGTGAAAACTGCAAAAACAGTAGTTGCTTTTCAGGCACTTATAACACACTAACTGTGGATGTAATTATGTTACACAACATCAGTAACCATTATTTCCTAGTAATATTTTACATAAAATGAAATGCCAATTTACAATGACATGTTACAACAACACTTTGTTCATTTAATTATCATTGTATTTTTGAATCATCTATTGTTATGTTCACGTTTATGTGAAGTGGAAAAATTAATATATGAGCATGTACATAAGATAAAGAAAAATTTAAAGAATCATTATTGCACAGACGTGGTTGTTAGGGATCAATAAATAAAAACATAAAACATAAACTTACATACAAAGTCATGATGATATATATCCCAAGAATACAAAATTTTAATATAGAATTATAAAATAATAAAACAGAATGGAATAGCATATATTTATTATAGTATTATGATACAATATTAACATTAACAAGGATAATAAAAGGAAAGGATATCCTAGCCATAAGTCAACCTGAAAATTAAAAATCATGTATATTAGGTAAAGATATCGTGGCATCAATCAAAAAAATAATTTAAAGGTATATTGATTTTCTATAGCATATTTAAAATTCTCTCTGTACTTCAATAATAATGTATAAAAAAATAACTTCTATGGTTATAGACATTGTTAGTGAGGAAACAGAAAGAATTACCAAAGATAGGGGGTATTTTGATAAAAGAAAAACATAACAGACAAAATAGTTGAAAAAAGAGGGTCTATCGGGGAGATGAAATAATAATAATAATTTTTTTTTGTTGAGAGAATTTATAAAATTCTTACTGAAGAGAAAATTTGTATAAATAATAGTAAATAAAATAAATATGTTAGTAGAATTTGTAAAATAATAAAGCTCAAGAAGTAAAATTGTTAAATTAATAAACATAAAAAGAAAATCCAGCGTTTTATTGATTAAAGGAAGAGTTTCAGTGTATTAGTTACAGGAAGCAATTCGAGCTGGGTTTGTTACTTACCAATGTGTTGAAGAGTCGAATTCTTCATTATATTCCTGTAAAAGAAAAGAATCATTAAGGTGACTTCATCAGAAGAAAAAGATTTTGAAGATACTGAGGTGTTGGGGAGCTTGCAGTCTTCATTCGAGCCCTAGACAAGAAGAAAACCATAAAGGGTAAAAGGAATTTAAAAGAAATATCAAATTTACTAACCTGACCTGGGAAGGATGGCCTTCTTGTAGCAGTCTTGAGGCAGTCCTGTGATCCGGTGACGAGGTCTTTGGTGGTGCGAGGTCTGCAGATTCAGCAGCAGTGGCCACGGTTCCTGGCGGAAAGTGCATGTTGTGGAAGTTGTAGGTTTAGTGAAAGTGAAGGTAATTGTTGGAAAAGGATTAGAAGATACATATGTCAAAATAATAAGAAACTATTGGAGAGACATACGAGGAAGACTTACCTGAAGGAAAAGTTAATGTGTAAGTTGACAGGGTAAGATTTCTTTCCATTTTAACATCCTAAAAATAAAGATTTATAAAATAAAGAATTAAATAAAAATATATGCTATACTTACTTGTTCATTCTTGGGAAAATTTAATTAATAACTGTCAGATTTGACATTCCAGATATATGTGTGGCAATCACTATTAGTAATAATCAAACTTTATTTATTGAGAGTTACTAACCACCGTGTGAGAGTGGAAAATTCTAAATGATTTATTTGTAAAGTTTAATCTTTCAATAATTGAACCCAATATTGAAAGATAATCATTAGAGTCTCATATTAAGGTAAATAAATAAAAATTATAGGTAACCTTTACTATTGAGTATTGAGTATTAATTCGACCCTGAGATATATAAGGTTTATTGACGATTTGCAATATACAAAATAACACCACACTATAGTTTTCAATTGGAGATTTAAGTTCCAGATTAATAATAATAATTGCCTTTATTTGCACAATAGATATAAATTTACATTTATAAAAAGAAAACCTGTTCTTGGGCGAAGTTCTGCTTTTGCTGCTATACCACTTAATCCAACTTTCTGGTATTTCTTAAATAACTTAAAATTAAATAATAATGAGTTTTATAGTTTAACAATTTTGGTAAATGAGATAGCAATAATGTTTCGATAAAGTATTTTAAAGGTAGGCAATATTGTATATTAATATAATTGATTTATGTTAGTAGAATAAAATGAGAGAAAAAAAAGAAAAAGAGGTTACTGTTTGCTTACTAAATGATTAAATTTTTTTTCGAAATCTTGGTGATGTTAATATTGTGAAAAGGATATTGGGGACACTTAGCTTGCCCTTGAATCTTAGATTTCAATGATGTACATCTGTGCGGAAGGCGATCTTGTCATATAAATAGGGAAGTGTCTTTGTAGTGATGATTTTATGGTATAAACATAATTGATGAACCTTTCGTCTATTACACATATTCAACCAGTTGAGTTCATGTAACCTATATCATATGCGCTCGTGTCTTTTAATTTCAAAAATTAGTCTTATACATGCCTGTAGATATATGTAAACAACATCACAATAATCTAGTTTTGATAAAATAAGGCTATTACATAAGATCGTTTTAAGGTTTTTATCAAAACTGTTGCCATTATGATATATTACACGAAGGTTGCAGTAGGCGCTTTGTAGACATCTTGATACATGCTGCTTGAAGCAGAATTCGCGATCCAGTGTACAACCAAGGTTTTTTGCTGATTTACTTATGGGTATTTGTTTTTCATTTATTTTTATGTAATAATGAATATAATTTAATACACACAACTTACTCAATATAAAAGGGAACAAACATAAAACTAATATGAAAGGAAGTACTGCTAAAGATAAAGGAAAAAATGGATACCCTCTTATTATTTATTTATTTATTTCAAACGGGCATAAAGCCTAATTACATGGAATTAAATTATAATTATAATATGAAATTTAATAAACTTAAAGACTAATTATCAGAAATTGAAGAATCGTAAGAATCGCATGAAGTAATATACAATAAATTTAAATTTTAAATAATATAAGATGTGCATAAATTACATTGAGTTTGAACATATTGATTTGTTAATTACTATAATTTTAGGTTACTTTGTACCTACACAGAGAGAAATGTTTGTATATCTAGTGCACAATTGTTTAGAAAATTAAAACAAATTGTGCCTAAAACGGTGACAGGAACAATTTGTGCAATATAAATGCATTGGTTTGTGCAAAACAAATTGTAATGTTTATCCAAACAACTTATTATTTTTAGCTCCATACCAAATAGGTAACTACCTAAAACAATTTGTTTAAAGAATCTTCTACATTTTGTAGCATAGTCTTGCACAATGTTGTATTAAACACTTGCGATCCTTATGTGGAATTTTTGCACAATGCTGTTGGAAACACATACGAACATTGGAGTAATTGTGTATATAGTAGTTTAGTGCATATTTGCACAATATTGTGCTTGTTTTTCTTTAACCTTTATTATTGCTGAAAGAAACGCTAAACACTGGGTGATTTAATAACACAAATTGTGGATAATTTTATTAAACAATTATATATTTAATTCATATAAAGAAAACTACAAATTAAGGAAACGATCTAATTAAAATAAAACGATTTACTATTTAAATTAGTAACAAATCATGGCATATAAAAGTAAATTTTCAAGTTGGAAACATGAACTTTTTATTATTTTCTCAATAATGACAAACACTGGAAGATCATCGATCCACTTCTGAATTATTAGAAAATTTGGTTTGTATAGTAGTTGATCCAAGAAGAAGAAAAAACTCTGCACCCAATTACGCCTGGAAAATGAATGTATAAATTATTTATTTATTACATAGCACTTGCACTAAAATAAATGAGTAAATAAAATGCGTACCCAATCATTCATCATCATCAATTTGCTTTGCACAATTTGTCAGATCAAATTTCACGACGTCTTCAAACAATCTTATTAAGAAAGAATACTCTTAAGAAAGAATATTCTCTGTGTATAGAATATAAAATTACAAAAATATTTGAGGATGTTAATGATTTTAAAAGTATTCATATATAAGGTTTTTATAATTACTAAATTTTATTAAAAAAATATCAAAGTTTAACAGACAGAATGTAATTGATTAATTTGAGCATAGTGATCAACGGCGAATGAAGTGTTCGAACAGCAGGAGGCACCTTAAATAATACAGGATCTCTAAGCAACCGTCCCTGCACTTTAAATCTAAAAAGGCAAAGGATGTCTGGGCAATCTGTTAAACCATTTAATATTTTAAATCCAAACATTAAGAGGGTGCATTGTCTTCGGTTAGATAAGGTCATAGTTTTATAAGAGTTCCTGAGATGATTAGATCTTACTATGTTATAATCAGGATAGGTTCCAAATTGCTTAAAGTAGAGATACCTTAAGAATCTATTTTGTATTTTTTCAATAAGCTTAATGTTTTTAATAGTATGCAGATTCCAAATAATAGAACAATACTCGAGCTTTGAACGAACTAATGCAAAATACAAAGCTTTAATAGTTGTAATATGCTTAAAATTAAATGAATTTCGTATGACATAACCCAGTGCTATTCTAGCAGCATTGGTAATTTTCTGTATATGATCATTAAAAGTTAATTTTGTGTCTAAGGTAACACCGAGGTCATTAATTGTACGTAATCTTTTTAACTTTACATTGTTCTTGAAATAGTCACTTTTGACTGGATTTAGGCTATTTGTAAACGTGATTGTAGAGCATTTACTTGTATTAAAATATAATTTGTTCATTAAACTCCACTCATACATATTATTAACATCATTTTGTAATGCGATAGCATCTTCAGGTGTATTCACTGCAGTGTAAATCTTTATGTCATCAGCAAATAATAAATACTTTACATTTTTAATCACATGCGCAATATTATTAATAAATATTAAGAAAAACAGGGGCCCAAGGTTGAAACCTTGTGGGACACCTGAGTTGGAATTAAATTGTTTTGATACACTATTGTTAATGTTAACATAAAAATATTGATTTTATTAGATAAGATGATAATAACAGTAGAGTGGGGTTAAGAATCCCATAGTTTTGACAGTTTGCCCAGTAGTATATCGTGATCAACACTGTCAAATGCCTTTGCAAAATATGTGTAAAATGCATCTACTTGCGTACCTTCCTCAAAAGCATTATATATTTCATTAGAGAATACTAACAGATTTGTAGCAGTTGATCTGCTAGGCATAAAACCGTTTATATTTCATATTCATCCAAAAACAAAATGACAGCGTCACTAATGACACAACATCAAATTGTCAACTTTAAAAGAAACTGTAATAAACATTTTATATTCAAACCAAATAGTTTAAATTTTAATTTAGTATTATATTAGTAGTAGTAGAGTAGTAGTAGATAATTATTATTATTAATTAACACTGAAAAACATTACTAGTTTTTTTCTAAATTTAGTTTGTCTTTTACCTATACCTGTATGTAATAACATAGTTTAGTAAATTGATTATTATGTAAGTTGCTTTATGACACAATAACTTTTTATAACTGCTTCAATGGATTCTTCACTATAAGTTTTCATACCATACAATTCGCTTCACATGAAAAGAGCACAAGTCCAAAAGGACTGTTTACAAGAAATGTAACACTTTTCATGTTGCTGTCAATGCTTGTGCATGTGTGCCTGACTTTATTTTTGCTATTTAAGCGACATCTACTAATTATTTTCGAAATTTCTCACATTTATTATTTTATAAAAAAAGTAATAGTTAACCAGATTGTATTAAAATTTCAATTTTTTTAAATGTGGCACTTTTCATATGAAGCTGACTATATGTTACTATTAATGCAGAGTACACTAACGATTCATTTACGAAAACCATATATAATATTAAACTTGCATAATCAAAACATCCGTTAATTTCATGTGTATTTCAGAAGATGACAATGAAGATCAAATCTCTATACCAGAGCTGAACATTCCATTAGCATTTGTTCTAAAAATTGGAGCTAGAGGTGAAAGGATGCTTCCCACAAAAATTAAGTTCCTATGGGAACGAGTATTACATGAATGTGACATTGATGAAAATGACTCTATAAGAGACTTGAAAAACAAAATTCATAAAATTATAAACATTATGCCAGATCAACTATCACTCCGTAATCTACAATTTGAAGGTAAGTCTTTCTTTTAAATATCAGATTAATTCTGATTTAACTTTTTTTTTAAGAAAACGTAAAGTTGCAAACATTACATATAACACCCAATTTTGTATTGAGAGTTGTGAGTTCTACAGTTGATAGTGATGTCAATGTAGATATTGAATACATACAACCAGGTAGTTCATATTCACCAACATTTGATGAAGAAGCAGGTTATTCACCAAGATTTGATGAAGAAGCAAGTTATTCACCAAGATTTGATGAAGAAGCAAGTTATTCACCAACATTTGATGAAGAAGCAAGTTATTCACCAACATTTGATGAAGAAGCAAGTTATTCACCAACATTTGATGAAGAAGAAAGTTATTCACCAACATTTGATGAAGAAGCAAGTTATTCACCAACATTTGATGAAGAAGCAAGTTATTCACCAACATTTGATGAAGAAGCAAGTTATTCACCAACATTTGATGAAGAAGTAAGTTATTCACCAACATTTGATGAAGAAGCAAGTTATTCACCAACATTTGATGAAGAAGCGGGTTCCATGAAATTACCTGCTAATTCTGAAGAATTGATACATTTCATTAGATTACATACATCTCGTAAAGGAAAGAAGTTATTAATATTTAACTTAGATATTCTATATGATAGTGAAGCAGATGAGAAGAATCTTGTCAAGCGACCATACTTAGATGAATTTCTAAACGAGATGAATGACTTTTATGACTTTGGTATCTGGTCACATATTGACATAACTCTAATGGTTAAGATACTTACAGAATTGGGAATAATTGGTAACTCTAACTATAAGCTTCTTTTCTACACAGATGTACTTAAAATACTATTAAATCCTGAAGGCCAAGATCTTACACTGGTAAATTAAAAAATAATTATTAAATATTCAATATTAATAACACAATTTCAGGATAAAGCTTTAACACATGTATCATCACGTTATCCAAAATGCAAACTTAAAAACACAATTGTATGTTACGCTAAAGATGAATACATTCTACCAAGTCCTGGTAATGGAATAAAGATTGCTGCATATTATCATTATAACCATGAAGCTGATACAGAGTTATTTGATTTATCGGTTTATTTGAGACGTATTTCTGGATATGAAAATTTTACTATGTTGGACCATACAGAATGGAAGAATGGAATAGCGTTTTCATCTAGTTATGATGCAGAAGCAGAAGCTAAAAAAGTAGAAGAAGAGAAGAAAAACGTAAAATCTAAGACTAAATACGCTTCGAGAAGAATTCTGGTACAATGGGAAGATGCCTCCTATAACTGCCACTATAAAGCAAGTGATACCATACAAGATTTCAAATTCAAACTTGCCAGCATAATACATGTTGAACCATCTCAGCAGATATTTACAAATCTGCCCTATCCTGGTAAGTTTAGTTTTCATTACAATCTTATAAGTATTTCTGATTTACATTAATATTGATTTACAGATGATTCAATAATAAAAAAAATATGTTTGAATCCCGATTTTGTACTATTAGTTGAAAGATCTGTTGAACCAAGTTCTTCTTATACAGATGAACAACAAAGTTCTTCTTATACAGATGAACAACAAAGTTCTTCTTATACAGATGAACAACAAAGTTCTTCTTATACAGATGAACAACAAAGTTCTTCTTATACAGATGAACAACAAAGTTCATCATCTGCACATATGCCATATGCAGCTGTGAATTTTGTAGCATTAACTGCAGTGCGTTATCGAAAGAAACTACTGCTGTTAGATTTGGATAAGATTTTATGCGACATTGAATCAAAGGAAAAAATGTTTGTTGAAAGGCCACACTTGCAGAACTTTTTAACCACTGTTTACAAATTCTATGACATTGGAATATGGTCTTTTCAAGATATATTGACAGCTGAAAACATATTAAAAGAAATTAATATAATCGATAATCCATATTATAAGATTTTGTTTTACACAGATGTACTTGGAAAATTATCAGTTGCTATGCATCGAATGCTGATATTGGTAAGTACAATGAAATTTATTTTAATTTTATTTAATAATTAATTTTATGCAATTGCAGACTCAACCGTTAGAATATATATGGTCCAAATTTGACGAATATGAACCCAGTAATACTCTTGTATGTTTTAATGGAGATAAAAGTATTCTACCATGTGTCAGTAACATACTAAAGGTTGTCCCATATTATTATTATAATAATAGCAAAGACAGAGAATTGCTAGATTTATCCTGTTACTTAAAACATATTGCATTATCTCCAGATTTTCCCAACTTGAGCCACAGTGCTTGGAAATTCTCACTTCCATCTATAAGAAGAAGTGAAAGGCAGCTGGTCCAGACAATCCTTGAAGAAAATATGTTGTAATCTGTGTTAGAAATAGTTTCTTTTATTGTAGTAATTACCTTTTTTCTTAAGTTTGGGTTTTAAGTTACAAAGCTTTAAAACTAGTATGTGCGGTTATTAAATGCCATATATCCTATATTCACCTACATATAGTTTGTTTAACTAGTTAACTAGTTTTACTATTTTATTAGTTTTTTCATATTTTTTGTTACTATTTTGCACCCCAAGGTGCACTGACGACTAGACTATCATCGGAAGATAAATAACATGCAGCTTATTCAGGATTTACTGTTTGGGGTAACTTCTATCCATAGTATATTACGTTGAACTTGATGCAATTATTGTCCATTGGCTGCCGAGCTGTCATGTTGCGCTATTAATTGTGCTGCATCTGCTGTTACATTACATCGAATTTCTTGCAGTTCATATCCTTTAACATTAACTACAAGTTAATTAGAAAGTATTGTAGGTCATGATTGAAACCTGATAAGAATTTAAAGTATAATAATTTGTTTTAGGAATAAGTTGTTCATTTCTTTATTTTAATAGTCTTAATTTTTATAAGAGTCTGATGGATGTAAGTTTAAAAGTTCTAAAATGTTAGTAACATTTTTATTTAAATAACGCATTCAAAGTATAAGCATGTACTGTAGCACAAAATGAAACTTAGAAATACATATAAATTGTGTTAAAATTATTTATTTCGTTATTTTAACATGTTAGCTGCCACCTGACTATTATCGACAGGGCACAGTGTAGTCTGCAAGTAGCCCATGTTTTAGCTTGAATTTAATGTGAAGTATTTTTTAAGGGCATGGTGTGAATACCCTCATTCAAGTACAGTTCTGGTGATAACAAGACCTTTAAAAAAAAAGATAAACTCGTTATATTTAATGATGCGTCACACATAGGCAACCGTTAGACATAGGTTGATGGCATATCACGTGGCAGCTAACATCTTAATAATCCCAATTTTAGTAGAAGTATGATTGGATTAGTAATATTTTTATTCAGGAAAAGTGTGCAAAGTATAAAATTTGTACTGTACAAAGAAAGTACGGTAGCACAAAAATGAAACGTACTTCCAGGTTTAATTTTAATTTGTTTTAGAAATAATTTATTTATCTCTTTTTTTGTAAGATTCTTTATTTTTGTAAGAGTGTAATTGAGTTTAAATTACAAAGTTCTAAAATAATATTTGTGTCATTCTGAGGTAAAAGGTCCCACTTTGTCAATATCGAGTTATGCATGTTTGACCCTGTCCAAAGAAAGGGTGCTTATGCCTACAAAATCGATTTGACTATTTGAAAGTGTATAATGTAAAAACCCTGTTGTCAGACTTTAAATGCGTTTTTCTCATTTGACTTGATTTTAGGCACT
Source organism: Agrypnus murinus (assembly GCA_929113105.1). Taxonomy (NCBI): domain Eukaryota; kingdom Metazoa; phylum Arthropoda; class Insecta; order Coleoptera; family Elateridae; genus Agrypnus; species Agrypnus murinus. The sequence goes on along the minus strand of OV816023.1, from coordinate 3,716,177 downwards.
CTTTAAGTATCCAACTTAAACAAAACAATTCATTAATTTATTTCAATAAAATTTAATCTATATGGAAAAAATGACGTGATGAGGAAGGTAGGTACTACTACTTTATAGTAGTTTGAGAACATTGACCAATTCACTTCACAAAGGAGCTGTGTGTGTCACATATGTAAGTTGCTTGAAAGTATCCTGTTTCTAACTTTCTTTCAGATTAGGTAATTACTAGTATTTTTTCCTTTGGAATATCGTGTTAGGCATTCTTCACTAAATTTTTGTAAAACACACTAAAGGCTATAAATTTCTAGAACAAAAATACTTTTAGTATTTCAAAAGCGTGTACATAAACAAACAACTATTCAGAATAATTAGTATGGTTCAGAATCATGAAATATAAATTGACAAAAAAATTGATATTTCTGATATTTTTTCGTGTTAATTTTTACTTTTCTCTAAAATGACTGCAACAACAGTTACTATGTACTCCTGAGCAGCAAATGCTACATAAATAATTTTAAGTTAATAAACGAAACATGTTTTAATGTTTTAAAATATTCATAACATCTTGCATTTCATGGAAATTAGAAAAATGATTATAAAAATTTTTGTAACTGAAGTCATAGTATGCAAGAGTATTCTTAAAAAATATATTTTTTTTTATTTCCTTAGTGAGATAAAATTTATTAACAAATATTTTAAGAGATAACTTGATCATAAGAATCTTTTGGGGTTTTGAATACCTAGTATGATAATGAATTTTTTTTACTAAGTAGGTTATCGAATTAGATTAAATTACATTTTACAGTTACTGCATGTATTACCACAGATAAACGTAACAGATGCACAGCCAAATGAGGTAAAATGCGCTTGCTTTTTAGTTGTAGTATTTTTCGACAGAGTGCGCTACATATAGAATTCAAACGAAATTTAAAGAAAGAAATAGGTTTTGCACATTGAGGATAGAGGGGATAGAGATGGTTTCTGTATCTAAATTTGCAGCCGGCGGCCATCTTTAGTAGGCCTTGTTTACTTGTCAGTTGTCAAGTGAGGTTTTGTATGTTTGCAGCATGATTTTTCATTAATGTTAGTTATTCTGTTTGAAAATAGGTTTTTCGTGTTTAAAAGTGATAAAGACAATTTAAAAGACTTTATAATGCCAAATTGTAGTGTTTTAGGTTGTAAAAACCGAACAGGAGTGAAATATTCTAAGGTCATAACCTTTCACAGGTACGTATTACAATTTTTTTACGATCGTAACGCATAACTTTTAACAAAAATAACGTACATTTCCAAAAATATACACATAATCATCAAATTGTGTTTATGATTTTAGATTTCCAGCAGATGATGGACGTAAAAGTGAATGGTTGCTTGCTATAAGTAGGTCCTCATGGTCGCCATCAAAGTATTCTGTTATTTGTTCAGAACACTTTGATGTAAAATTCTTTGATAGATCTACAAATAATGTAAAATTATTTCCCTATGCTGTGCCAAGCATTGTCAGTGTGCCAGCTCAGGAGGTATTACAAGAAGAGGTAATATTTACTAATTTAACATTAATCTATTTAGATTACGTTTAAGTGTTCACTGATTGCATATAAGGGGAAATATGTTTTTTAATATAGTATATTATAAATAAATTATACTTTGTAGCAATTAGTTATTTTTACATTTATTTATGTAATAACATTACTTCCATAATTTTACAGATGCAAGTGCAACTACCATCGATGAGTGTAGAGGTAGCATTATAGAAGCAGGAGAGTTTTCCAAAGATGTGATTAGTTTTTCTTCAATTTCGCCACCTAGAACTACACTTTCAGAGCAGATAGTTTGTTCAAGTGGACATTCATCAAATGTGTTTGATACACCTAGAAAACGTAAACTTCGTAGTCAAGTGCAGGTTGCAAGAAAAAAATTAAATCGCTAACTAATATAGTTAAACATTTAAAACAAAAAAATTTAATTAATATGGACCATATGAACATTTTATCTAACTTAGATGTAAGTAAAACAAGCAAAGAATTAATTCAAAGTCAGGTAAAAAAAACAAGGAAAAGGGAAAAGATTTACTCCTGAATTAAAGAAGTTTTCATTGACATATGACCCAAGGCATATGAATATGTGCGAAAAGTCTTTGATTGCAGTTTGCCACACCCAAGGATATTATCGAAATGGTATAGCAGTGTACAAGGAAATCCAGGGTTTACATTTGAATCATTTACAGCTCTTCGTGTCACACAAAACTTATCAGAACATAAGATTTTATGTAATTTAACATTTGACGAAATGGCTATACGGCAGCACATTGAATGGGATGGGCAAAAGCTTTTTGGTTTTGTTGACATGGGGGAAAATTTAGATAGCGATAATTTGCCAATTGCAAAACAGGCATTAGTATTTTTACTAACGGCAATAAACGACAACTGGAAATTACCAGTTGGTTATTTCTTAGTTGATAGTATAACAGGGGAGCAAAAGGAAAATTTAGTCTTAAATTGTCTTAGGAAGTGTTATGATGCAGGTGTTAAAATTACATCCGTTACATATGATGGGGCATCTTCTAATATAAGCATGTATAAAAGTCTCTGTCCCAATTTTGAAATACAATCATGCACGTCTTTCAAGCATCCTTCCATGGAGGATAATGTATATATTTATTTCGATATGTGTCATGTTATAAAATTAGTTAGGAACACATTGGCAGATAAGAAAATATTAGTAGATGGTGTGGAGTTGATTATGTGGGAGCTAATTGAAAAATTACATGTGCTACAGGAGTCTGAAGGATTTCACATTGCTAATAAATTTTCGAAAAGACATATTAATTTTAAGCAACAAATCATGAAAGTTAAATTAGCTACACAACTTTTTAGTAATTCTGTGGCTGATGCATTACTACTTCCCTAGTAGCACACATATATTATATAAATATTCATTTTCAAATATTTAAAATATATCTCTTTCAACATCCGCCTAAATATTTAGCTTATATATTACTTAAAATATTTCTTCAATATTATTTTAATAATATTTATTTAACATTCTAGTTAGGATATCTTATGAATGTTATATCCACAGTAGCACAAATATATTATATAATTCATTTTCAAATATTTAAAATATATCTTTTTCAAAATCCACCTAAATATTTAGCTAATATCTTATTTAAAATATTTCTTCAATATTATTTTAATAATATTTATTTAACATTCTATAGTATGAGTAAAAAGTAACTCCATCAAAGGTGCCGTTGGGATTTTGAAGCCATGTGTATTATAACACCTGAAAATTATACAAAATAATCAGAGTCCTTTGACAGTAACAGTTGTTATTAATTTGATATAATTTTCTGGTGTTATAATACACACGAGTTTAAAATTCCAAAGGCACCTTTGATGGAGTTATTTTTTGTTCATACTACAGTTAGGATATCTTATGAATGTTATATTTCTGATTCATATATTCCTAGAATATTATTTTTATATTTTTGGAATATTATTAGAATGTTTTTAAGAATATTTTTGTACAGGAAATTATGCTCTATAGCAACATGAATTTCAATTTTCTTTTCACCACTCATTTTCTTGTTGATCATTGGTCATTTTAAACTTTTCAAATAAAACCCTATACATGTTGTTCTTCTACTAAAAAGAGAATTTTGCTCTCTTTATGAAACCATATTCTCTAACAAGTGTTACGTAAGAAAATTTTTGACAAAAATTGCATTTGAAGTTTATTTAGCATAAGAGTTACACTAAGTAATAAAACACTTTGGTTTGAATTAAAATATGTATATTCTTTTGGAATGGTAAAATGACCGTCAACAAGAAAATGGTTTTACTTCTCTAATTGTAAATGTAGGTAGTATCACAAAAAGGATTATACACCTGACAAAAATATTCACAGCTCATTTTAATTCATGACAATCCAATAAAAAAATAACTACTCATCCATCCTGAAGACTTCAATAATTATATTATAACTGAAATATTAAATTAAATAGCAGTTTATTTGCTGGTATATTAAGGCGAGTCGCTACCTAAAAGTCGAACGACCTGTCAAGCTGGGAACCGATGCTGTAAACCTGTCAGAGTCGCTCAACCCCAAACAACCCTCCGCAAATAATTGATATTTAGAACCCTTTTTATGACGGGAACTGCAGGAAGTGCAGAACTATTGCAAATAGTTCTGCACTTCTGCTGACGTTATTAATTAACAAAAAAGTGTAGGATTTAAAATAATTGAAACAGAGGAGTGAAATCTTTTATCTAACCGAGCTACTTTTGTCATAAAATTCGTGGTACTTCTTATATTAATACTTTGTGAATATTTGTGAATATCCGACATTTTCTTAGCATTATTTCATACTTTACAACAAATATTTCGCAATTTTGGCTTGGTTATTTCATTGGAAATTGTTCCTTCTTTCATATAAGACTACTTGCACCAAAATATCTTTATTAGATTTTGTGCTACAGGTGCAGGACTTTACATTGGAAACCCCATAAGAGATTTCGGTAGCGACTCGTCTTAAGGATATAATTCCCACCTCATGGAATAAGACTGGAATAAAAGATATATTGTAGAAAAAAGAATTTATTCACTCAATAAAAATATATAAATACTCGATAATTATTCAACAGGAAGCTTGTCTTGGGACTTAATTCTTCTTTCTGTAAGAATAAAAAAAAGATTTAGGGTTATAGTCGATCTCTCGCAGCAACATATTTTAAGGAAATTTATATAATGAGCAAGGACTTTTAGAATCATCTGTACTTCTAGTCACCATATTAGTGTAAAGTCAAAGATTACAACAAATTGAAGTGTTTTATTATTTTAAGAAAAAATAATTCTTGTTCAGAAAATCTTTATTTGATGTAGTCAAGTCCAATACCATTATGTGTGGCGACCAATAATAGAAAATGTGATTAGCCAATATTAAACATTTTTTAAAATTAATGGAATATTTCCGAAACAGTATGCAAGCATAAAACTCAGGAGATTTTTTACAAGTTACTTCAACCAAGATAATTAAAGTTAAAAATCAAAAGTCTCTTTTATCACTTCTTAACGCCTCTCTATTTCTTTATTTATTTATCACGTCCTTTAATTTAAATTAGTTAGATCTGAAATCGTTTCCTCTTTCCTGGTGGTCTAGACGTCCCATAACTGGTGGACATCTTGAGCTTTCTGTACGTATGGTAAACTGGTAAATAAAAAAAAAGCACTTACTAGCTGTTGTTTAATCTTCTAGAAGCATGTCTTAACCAATCCTTAATAGCTGCTATGATGTCGTGCTCGGTTTTTTAGTATTTGTGCTTAGGGTTGCTGCTTCTGTAATATTTAATAACATAATAATAATAATCATATCAGTAAAAACAATGAAGATTTAACATACTTTTGATACTGTCAGATACTATTAAGGAGGAAAACATTTTCTTTCCCTCCCAGTCATACATATAAGGAGGAACAGAATCTGTGAAGATTCTTTAAAATATTTTTTACAATAGCGTTGATATTGTTCTTATACTTCCAATTCGGACAAGGAATGATAACTGAAAATAATAAGATATGTTATAAGAAAAGCAAGATGTGCATCCAAGTACCTACCATCTTTTTCTGGTCATTCTTTGTACTTGGACGTCTTTCCCATTTACCAATGTCTTCTTCCCTCTTCATGGGTAGTCTTCCTTCAAAATCTTCGTGGAAATTCTGATCATCATCAGGAATTATCTGTGGTCGGCTTTGCTCATTCAATATTTGCAAAAACCAACTTCAGCTGATGGAAGTCACTTTCGGTTTTTCTTTTGTACTCTAGAAAACAAATTTAAAATTGTAACGTGTGATTATAAACCCTCCACATCTCAGTTGCTGTGAAATTTAAAAGGTATGTGTTTTATTACTGTTTTAGACTTATAATAAATTAATGTACTTTATTTGACGTTCAAAAAATTATTGTTTTTGAGTAATAAGACACATACATTTTAAATCTCACAACTGAGATGTCGAGGGTTTATAATCACCCGTTAGAAAAAGTATAAATTTAAACATACCTACATGATTAATCATCATACCTTTGTCAAACTCGCAGCCATCTGTAGCTGGTTGAATAACCATGTTATTTGTAATATTATCACCATTTGATGATAAGCAGCTTTTCAGTGGATATGCAGGCTCTCTTTTATTCGTAGGAGTAGAATAGTCACTTCTTAGGTAAATACTTTATGTTTTAATATTAATATATACCTACATAAAACAGTTTAATGACAAAAAAGACATAAAACCGATGACAAAACGCGTCGCGTCGTTACATCGTCCTTCTGCCTGCCTTCTACGAACATACGCGACGACACACGATCGCGCACGATCATAAGCAAGATCTACAATTCTTCATGTTTCCAATAGATATCTATTGTAGAACATAATAAAAAAATATTTGTTTAATATATGTTTCAAAATATTAAAAATTACACACAAACAACATATTTATTTAGTATGTATATCAATATATTTCTAAATATTTCATTTTCAATATTTTATAAATGCTTTCCTAATCTTTTAAATATTTAAAACACATAATATTATTTTTATATTTTTTAAATATTAAAGAAATATGGTGTGCTACTGGGGTTTGTCATGAATTACAAATTAATGGTTTTGCAGATGTAGAAGGAACAGTAAATCTGATAAGGACGATTAATAATGTATTTGATATATTTAATTCGAAACATATCAATCAATTAGGTTTTAAAAAGCCTTTATCTGAAAACAATGAAAGCATGTTATTTAAATATTTTGATTATGTAACAAATTATATAAAGGGACTTAAAATAGTATCTTCTAATTATAATATTGTTGAGAGTAATAGAAAAACTGGATTTCTTGGAATAATTATAAATATTAATAGTTTGAAGGGTATGTACATGGAATTAAAAACAAACTACAGTTTATCTTACATTCCAACACATAAACTTAGTCAAGACCACATTGAACTATTTTTTGGCACGATAAGATCTGCCGGTCAGACAGTTTAGATCTGTATATACCAAAATATTGGTACATACAGAACTAAAGGAGTCTTCCAGAGGAAACTGTGTACCCCTAGAACACATTAGTATTTTGCAAGGATACACGAAACAAGATGACAATTTAAAACAAATCAATTTAACATCTGAAAGAAACAGAATTGCTGCATCTATTGACGAAATAGAAATATTTCCAATTAGTAGTCAATATCTCGAGGATCACAGTTATGCATTTGAAATCCCTGAACATGGCACCGAACTTGCTCATCAAGTCATAACATATAGTGCAGGATATATTGTTTCTTATTTAAATAAGAACATCACATGTGAGATATGCCTACAAGTACTATGTGATATAAATAGGAAAAAAATGTTATTTTCATTAATAAATTTAAAGGACAAAGGAGGTTTGCAATATCCTTCTAAAGATGTTATTCATATTTGTTTAATTACAGAAGATTTGTTAAAAAAAGTATATGCACAATCTGTATCACATTTACAAACCAATCTTCTATGTCATAAAATTGTAAAAGAAATTTTTACTAAGAAAAATATATTTTCTGAATTAATGGCCATGAATTTGACCACGAAATATTAAATAATCATAAAATACATTTAGTTAAAACTATTATAAAAAAGTATTTAAGTTTAAGAATAAATTATTTTACTAAGAAGATGTTAAATCCTAATTCTATGCGAATGTATTATAATAAATTATTACTTTTTAAGGGTCTTTAAGGACGTTCATGCGCTACGCTAGATTCGAATGAGTACTAACTATTCACGAAATTTATTCAGGACTTAAGAAAAATTTTTAAATATATCAATTAAATATACGAATTTCTTTTATTTGTTCCAAATAGTTTTTAGACCATTATTGTAAAATATCAGTAAATGTAAATTAGTCATTAATTTGACTCCATTTTTATTGCTTATTAAATTGGCAACACCGATTTTTTTTACCATATATTCATCAGTATGTCAATATGTAAATATACCTACCTCTGTCAGCAATGGAGAATAATAATAATATGATAATAATTATTACGTTAGAAATGATCATGGCAGTTTAATAGGGAAATTTGTTTCACAAAAACGTAAATTGTGAAGAAATATAGATAAATATTTAACTATTTGTTATTTTTAAATTATCGGAGAAAACGGTGGTAATAATATACGCACGACATTGTAAATAAAGTTTGTTTAAAAATATGAGATAAATAAAAATATATGAGACCAAGTAATACTAAACTATTATTTTTACACGTAATTATTAATTATATATTAATCTACTAAAATTTCAATTAAACTATTTAAATTAACTTTCCCATTGCATTTAATTATCTATTAATATAAAATTCTCATAATTCTATAAATTTTTGACAGATTCAACAATAACCTAAGTTATGTTTTAACCTTTTCACATTTTTCATTGCGTTTGTGTATATTCCTTTAGTACGTGCTGTTGCCAGTTTTCAATATGGTGAAAAATCTACCAAAACAGTTTTAATCATACTGATTAAAATAACTGATAATTCATTCTAATGTTCGATAACATTTACTCTTTCATACAATTATATAAACTGCATAATTCAAAGAATATTTTTAAACATTATTTATTACGGTATCTATTTTAATAACAAAGTTGTTACAAGTTTAAATATAAAACCATGCTATTTTCTCATAAGACTCCATGTTAAAAATTTGATTTTTAATCGTTGATAACTTCCTCAAATGATCGATGAAGGGTTTTAAATTTTTGAGGGAAGATAATTACGTGATTAAACTTGCCAAATTTCAAAAATAAAATTTTTTATCTAATATCAAGTCTCACTCATGAACGTCCTTAAATATTATTATGTAATTTTGTTTTGTAATAAAATAGTTTTCTAAAGCAACTTGTAATTTAAAAAAAATTATAATTCATCTACCTTGTCTTTCCATTAGTTTCTCCTAATTACTTAGATTTATATTTTTGATTTATGCATTAATGAATCATAATTAACTCCCAGTGGAATTAGACCAGAGCCTTATAGGGTCACCCTTACTAAATTTTCTAAGTCCAACCCTGGTCGAGTTCTGTCATTCGGCCATCTTTAGTAGGCCTTGTAACATCAGGTGCTTTCCATTGGGAAAATCTACTGATCCAGTTCTATATGATCAGATCATCTTAAGATCAGTTAATGACAGAAAAAAAATAATTTGCCAATGGAACAACTTTAGATCACAATTTTGACAGATTATAAAAACCTAACCTCTGTAGCATCAAACAAGTAACTTTTTCATTGCTATTATAATAGTGAAATTTTGTTGCAGTTATGAATAACGTAAATAAATGAGGGAAAAATTACATTGGGCATTGTTATATTAAAGGTTTTTTACAGGAAAATATGCTTCTACCAGTCTCATTAGATGATAGCAGCAGCAGTAACGAATCTAGTGATAGCGATTTTGAAGATAAATTATTAGAAAAACCCCAACCTATCCCAAAAATCGAAGATTATATTGTGCTAGTTGTGAAGGAATATAGCGATACAACTTTTCAAAGTCATTTTAGAATGACAAGGACTACGGCTGAAATATTAATTGGTTAGTATTACAGCATCTGTAGAACGGTAAATGTTAACCATTTTTATTATTATTCAGGTCGTTTAGCATCAACTAATTTTATACCTACTGGTGAGCATGGAGGAAGAGAAAAAATTTCCGTTAAAGAATCATTTCTTCTTACTTTGTGGTATTTAGTGGATAATGAAACATTCAGACAAATTTCTGATAGATTCAATGTTTCTCTAAGTTCGGCTCACAGAGTACTATTAAGGGTTTTAAATTTTATTTTGTCCTTAAGGACGCAATATATTCGATGGCCCACTGGCGAACGAGTTGCAACCACTGTTAGTGCGTTTCAGAAACGGAAAGCCATAAATAATGTTCTGGGAGCAATCGATGGATGTCATGTACGAATTGAAAGACCAAAACATCATCAAGATGCTTATGTGAACCGAAAGGGGTACCACAGTATTCTTATTCAAGGCGTAGTCATGGCAGATAAGCAATTTAGTGACGTTTATTGTGGAGAGCCTGGTTCCATTCATGCTCGATTGCTGCGAAAATCTTCACTATACAGGAAACCACAAGAAAACCCAGATTGTTTTGGAAATAAATTTTTAGTTGGTGATTCAGCCTATCCTTCTCTTCCTGGGTTAGTGCCACCATTTAAAGATAATGGAAGGTTGACACCAAACCGCAGATTATTTATATATATATATATATATATATATATATATATATATATATATATATGTATATGTATATGTATATGTATATGTATATGTATATGTATATGTATATGTATATGTATATGTATATGTATATGTATATGTATATGTATATGTATATGTATATGTATATGTATATGTATATGTATATGTATATGTATATGTATATGTATATGTATATGTATATGTATATGTATATGTATATGTATATGTATATGTATATGTATATGTATATGTATATGTATATGTATATGTATATGTATATGTATATGTATATGTATATGTATATGTATATGTATATGTATATGTATATGTATATGTATATGTATATGTATATGTATATGTATATGTATAGTATATGTATATGTATAGTATATGTATATGTATATGTATATATATATGTATATATATATATATATTTTCGTTACAAGTCGAGATCATTTGGAGTTACAAACTATACAAGATGAGATCCCTTTTGCAAGGCGAGATCCGATTTTGGATCTCGTTTTGTATCTGTGTGTCTTACTCATTCAATGGGCGATGTGAAGGGAAGAAGAAATTCAAATTTTTGGTAGGATCTCACTTTGTACCCATTTCGTGCAATTTTATACTCTGGCAGTTCATCTAACCTTACTGTAGGGGGCACTGCAGCGCCTTTTATGTATAAAACAGCAAAATGTATGTTACAGTCAAGTCGAGATCCGGTATGCTTGACAACATCGCAGATGTATTTGCAGCTTGAATTCTTGGAAAACGACATTCTCACGCCTTCTTAGTCATCGAACTGGGTTGTTTATTTTTAAAATTACTTCTATACATGGGCATGCGGTTCTTATAAATAGCGATAGTATAAATTCTGTTAAATGGGAAGAAAGTGCTATCCCAAGTATTATTAGCTTTATTTAACTAACATTTGAATAACAGAAATATTTTTAGTTTTGTCTAAAGTAAGAAAAAAATTCCAATGTTTTATTTATAAAAAGCACACATTTGGGCACTATCACTCTTGTTTTAAATACATGCTGTATGTTTCTGTCCAGTCCATACATAATGTTTAACGTAATTTATAGATTTTGTTGATATCACGACTGTTGCAATTAATTTTAAAAGGGAAACTTTTCCTTTTAAAAAGGATTTCTTGTCTTTATCAAGATCTAAAACAATTTTAAATATTATTACACATAAGTTAAAACCTTAATTAAAATGATAAACTTGGCACTTAATGTTATCATACGTTAAAGTTTTTTTTAAAAACGATTCTTTATTTTAGTCAATACTTACTTTTGTTGATTTTTAATTTAGAATGTGCAATGTTGAGAATCAATTATATTTGTACTTCAATTAGTTAATCTATTAAAATATTAGATTTAAACTTTAAAGAAAACTTTAACCTATGATAACATTTAGTGCCAATTTTTCATTTTAATTAAGGTTTTAACTTATGCGTAATTGTATTTAAAATTGTTTTAGATCTTGATAAAGACAAATCATTGTCGAAACGTTGATATTTTGATGGATTAATTAATAAAATACATCAAAGACTGAACCCCATGAAGTTTCCTTTTTAAAATTAATTTATAGAATTAACAAAATTCCAGCTGAAAACTATTTTAATATTGGTAGGCCTTGGCTAATTTTGGCTTGAAAATAGTATAAATTGAAAAATGAGCATACGTGTGCAGTTTTTATAATAAATTGTATGTAGATATCCCAGTAGCACAATTAATGCCTTGCCTCAAATGGGTTGAGTAGGGTCAAATCAAAAATTGCCGTATTTACTTAAGAAATGTATAAATCGATTTCCTTTCTTTAATTCAAATGTTTTTTTATAACTTATACGTACTAATTATTAAAATAAAATACAAATTCACTAAAGTAGTTCATCAAAATAACCTATCAAATTAATTAATAACCAGAATTTCCGTTCAATACTCTTTTGGATATACACCATTGTAATAATTTTCTTATATACTGTTAACGGAATATTGTATTTATTTATATTCTTATCAAGTATTATTTGCACATGATGGCGTACAGTTTTTAAGATGGTATGTATACAAGGTTAATTATCACTATTTCAGCATTTCTTTTCTGAAAGTAAGTATCAAATCCAACGATGGAGCTACAATTACCATTGCGGAACCTTCTATAAAATTTTTGCATAACTATCAGGACGTTTAGTAAGTTTAAGGGTCACCTACAAAGAGAAAATATTGATATAAGTATCGGAATGGGAATTATGTTGCCCTTTTAAAAAAAGTGGGATTAAATGATCTAAACATCTGATTACAGTAATTTATCTACAATATTATAGGAAATTTAGTTTTTTAAGTAATTCACAATATAAAAGTACTATTTTTATTGTTAAAATAAACACTAGTTATAAGAGAGTTTCATTTTTATCTATATGTCCATATATTTACAATACGGGCTTTTACTTATTCCGTAAATTTAACTGCTTCTGACATTGATCGTAGTCGGAAACTGATTATAGTTATTGTTAGGTTAAATATAATATAGTTATCTGTTAATAATCTTATACAATAATTTGTATTCTAGATAGAGTCCAAAATATCTATCATCTCATTACCAGCGATAATAATACAAATGTCACCAATACCGATCAATTATTGAAAAATATTCGTCTCTAAACAGATTACTCAAAATTGTCGCAGTCTGTTTCAGATTCAAACATAACTGTTTACTTCCATCAGAATGTCGAAATTTTAACAGAAATTCTTCAATTGCTGAACTTAATAATGCTTTAAATTCATTAATAAGACTTGTTCAGAATGTATGCTTTTCTAAGGAAATTAACAATTTAAAACAAGGCAAAATTAGAAAAAAAAACATCTTTTAAGCCTCTCACCATTCATTGACAATCAGGGTCTCTCGAGAGTAGGTAGTAAACAAAATTACCTATCACAAATTTTCTTTTAATAAAAACATATTTTATTTCATAAAAATAATTATCTAATTAAATGACTTTTTGAAAGCGAGCATCTAAAATTATATGCATACTGGTCCAAAATTATTATTAAGTACTATACATGAAATACTCTGAGCTATTTTTGGAAACAGCATATTTGCTATGCTGTTCCCAAAAATTACCATCATTTTGGCAATGACGATAAGAAATTGCTGCAAATGCTTTAGGATTAAGACTCAACCTGTTGCACCAATCATGGGCAATTTACCCGTTCAAAGAACCGCTGTGACTTATCCATTTCACTCAATCGGCATCGACTAGGCAAGACAAACGGTGCATTTTTAGCCACGTTCAAAAGATTTATTTTGCGCCGAGGAAAGTCTTTAGAGATTTTTAGCTATAATGGTACTATGTAATTTCGTTGGAGCCAAAAACGAAATAAAAAAACTAGGAGAGTTTGTAAACAACAATTTTGATCAAACAATACAATCTTTATTGCATGGAGGTATCACTTGGCATTTTCTTCCCTACAACTTGCCACATTTTGGAAGTCTATGACTTCTGTGAGAGGCTGGAATCAAAAGTACTAAACACTATTTGAAAAGAGCAATCCAGGTATGTCTAGGAAAGGACAATCTTATACGTGTAGTAACTCTTAAAATAAAAGGTGAAGAAAAAACGATTAAACTGGGCGAAGTTCAGAGGCTTTATTTGTGTTATTCACTTTAGGTATAGGTGTAACAGTATTAACTTTTAAACTATCTGGAAAACAACCAGTTTCCAGGGAAGAATTAATAAGATGCATTAATGGATAACTTAAACTGTCGATGAGTGGCTTAATAATGGACAGCCCAAATTCATCTGGACTTGACTTGACCTTTTAAGTTTTATAAATTTTTCATTTAATATATTTTTTTTCAAATTTTACTAACCTACAACATCTATTATTTAATACAGGAGGATTATCACAATTAAGCGGGGTTATGCTATTAACAGTATTATTTAAACTGCCAATAAAGTATTCATTTAATTTATTCGGTATTGTAATTTCATTCAGTTTAGAATTTTCAAAATCAATGTCATCTGGGAGATCGTTGTTTGATTTTCCAATTAATGTTTTCCACATAGCGCGAGAATTCCCCATATCGTTATCAATCTGTAATCTATAATACTCTAATTTTTCTGATCTTATTATACTAACGAGTTCATTACTCAAAATTTTATAATTAATCCAGTTTTGAGGATCATTAGTAGTGTTAAAAGTTTTATATGCTTTATCCCGCTTTATTTGAATTTTCTTAATGTTATTATTGAACCATGGTTTTAAATTACTTCTAATTTTGTACGTTTTAAGTGGAGCATATGTATCTAACAAATTGACAATATTGTTACGAAAATTATCAATAATAACATCATCATACTTCCAGTTACATTCATATAGTTTGTTTCTCATTTCCGCTATCACCTCATCGTTTATTACACTTTTTTATATTTTTCTGTTTCAATAGACGCAGATTGATTGTTAATAACTATTACAATCGCAATATCGTGATCTGTAATTTTTGGCGTATCTTTTACTGTAACGTTTAGTAAGGATCGTTCGTTATCACAAGATCAATTGTAATTGCGAGTTAGGTGTAGTACGAGTGAGAACGTTAACTATTTGTTTCATACCTATATTATTAACAATATGTTTAATTTTCTGTTGTATAAATTGTCTATCCTCATATCAATATTAAAATCTCCTGTAAAAATAACACGACCTTTATAGTAAGACTCCTCATCCAACAAGTTACTGAAATAATTTATAAAATATATAGCACTTGAACTCGACGAGCGATATACAATTCCAACCATTATTTTATTTACGTTTACAACTAACGACGAAAACGTATTGGCAACACTAATATTATGAATAATCTTAAAATTATATTTACGGTTTATAAACATTATAACACCACCTGTGTACCTATTATCAGAAAAGCATACAACAACGTAATACCCCTTTATTTCTGTCTCACATTCTAAAATATCCGCAGTAACTCTAGTTTCTGATAAGCACAATACTGAAGGTTGCAACTCAGCTATAAATTGATGTACTTCATATTTGTGTGCTAAGAAACTACAAATGTTTAAGTAATATATCCCAAATGTAGGTTCCCATTTGCTTGAATGTATTGACGACGAACAATTAAAAAAAGACCGATTGTTGAGCAAAGTTGGTTGTTGTAATTCTTCATTCGAACGTGGTAGATTAGGATAATGTGATGCAGTTTGTCAGGAATATGAGCCGAAACTGTTGTTGGCACTCACATTTCGGTTACCATTAATAGCAACTATTAGATTTGAATTGTTTATCCATGCACATTTGTTATCTTTCGCCTTTGTTTCACTTTTTGTTGAGGCTTTAATGTTCATAATAAAATTAACCAAGTTACAGCACAGTTTTTCTTTACCGTTGAAATTAAGATGACCTTGAATAGTATAATCAGCTTTCGCAACTATTGGATTTAAATCAAACAGAAGAAAATTAGTTTTTACAATAATTTCACTGTACAACTGCACGTTATTTTCGTAGATGAAATTATTAAATACCCGTACGATTGAAGGTCCTGTACCGAACAGTTACAATTATCACGTTTGTATTTAGTAAGTAATTTTAGGTAATTTCGGTATAGAATCAGCCCTAATCTTATTGCCTTTTACTGAATTATTTGAACCTGGAAGATTCTGGAAATAAAGATTCTTAAAGGTTGTGAAAGCAATGATTTTATTCGACCATATAAACATTATAAACAAAGTACATATTAGATTCAAAAATACCGCAAAACACAAAGAATTCAATCTTTCAAAATAATTTTGACGTATGAAGCAAATATTTTCTCCGCCATTCTAATGTTTTCAAATTGAAATAAGTGATTTATGATCATTCCAATGATTCCTAGGCATAGCTGGTTTTTTGCATAAACGGAAGTTTTATTTTCTTTACTTTTTCCGGTTATAATCAAATGCAATCCGTAACCAAAGGCATCATTCAATTCGTAAATTTTCCTTTATAGCATTCCTTAATATCATTCATTTGACATAATTAGGGGAGATAATATTAGGGTTTGAAACAAAATGCATGTAAAACTGTATTTTGCGTGATGCGATTAATTATAGTACATATGTGCAAAAATAATATATGAAAATGGTAGTAATTAAAAACAATCTTATACTTTAGTCTTTCAATTTCAATAATCTTTATTTGCTTTATTTTTAAAATCAATAGTTTCAAGGCGGGAGGCATGTTAGGTTTAATATAATATAGTTATCTGTTAATAATTTTATATAATGCAATTTAAAGATGTACATATTAACCTTTCATATTTTTAACTTTTTCCCTTTTTTCTCTTTTAAATAAAATATTTTTAAGGAAGTTAAAAAACATTAAAGGTTAATATGTACTATTGATTTCATAATGATCTCGGGCAACAAGGCTAATATAATGCTATTTAATTCATTTCTTTTAGTGTAAACGTATAGCATAAAGTAATAAAAAATAACCTTGCTGTCCTAGATCATTATGAAAACAATAGTACATCTTTCAGTAATTGTATTCTATAAAATTATTAATAGATAACTATATCATATTAAATCTAACATGCAGAATAACATGAATAATAATTTTATACTTTCAAGCAAAATTCGTCCTTTTTCTATTGTATGAAATTCCAGGTCAAGTCATTTTAACAGTCCCTTTTACAACATCTGGTTGTCATAATGACCCTCGTTTGTGAGTTTTGTGGTAAATATCTGTCGAATACGGTGGCAACGCTGCAGGATCTCACGTTCGTATACATATTATGCTATATACAAAAATGGACCTCGACTTGTTGCGGATCTCGCTGCGTTATGGATTTATAAATAAAATTTTAATTGCAAAATCTGTTCCCCTCTGAGGGGGTAGTGGTTAAGTCGTAAATTATAACTGTATCAACAGGAAATATACATGCGTAACTGCTAACCTTTTGGTGGATCTCGGGTTGTCCTAAATTTATTCGGATCTCGACTTGTTACGAAAATATATATATATATATATATATATATATATATACATACACATATACATACACATATACATACACATATACATACACATATACATACACATATACATACACATATCCATACACATATACATACACATATACATACACATATACATACACATATACATACACATATACATATATATATGTAGCGCGTTAACTTCCATGCCATATTAAGGAATATACTGCATACTTCCAAGACCTCTGTTAACTTCCAGGACGTGACTGGAACTTACTTTCTGCTAAACGTTAAAGTCCAGGACTGTCTTGGAAATTACATGTAACTTCCAGTACAGTCTCGAAATTGGTTAACTGTTTACTTACTTTCAACAATAAAAAAATTATTTCATGTATTTTCATTAATAATATCATTAACGAATTAAAGAATAAATTCTTTAACTTAATTCAACTTTAAGAATATTTCAGGGGTCGACCCTTTTATGTCGATCGCACCGAAGGGTCTTCACCCATTTTATTCCTGTATCGGCATTCTTTTGTATCGAAATTTAGAACGCTTTAGAAAAAAATATAGTTCATTCCAGTTTATTCTCGTTCATTCCTGTTGACGTAAGTGTACTTATTTACACCTTCCGATACAAAATTAGTATAAGCTGGCCTTAATGACCATTCATAAGTTTGCCTCACCAAGGTCTGTAATTTGTCATTGAAGCGTGTACAGTTCATTGTACACCATCCCGTATACTGAATATTCCTCAAATTAATTTTTGATTGAAGTTCTTGGAAGTAGAACAATAGTTAACTAACAAATCTAAAATTAAATTGAAGTCTTGTAAGTTCTCATTAGTTAGCAAAATACATTTACATTTAGTAAATCTTTTAACAATTTTGAAATTTTTATTACAATACAAAATGCTAGTAATATATCATTAAATAAACATACGATATATACACAGTGAGTTTAATGGATATAGGGTAATGGCTAGTATTTTAAACGTAAATGTCCTGGAAGTTAGCGAAAGATACAAATTTTAAAATAAAAGGCTATCAGGCTATTAAGCAATATGATAAAGGTGGAATATATACGCAATACTATAAAGAATAAATCTGTCAAGCAATGACCAATCCGGTGTGGAGGTATTTACTAGACGGATCCGGTTCACTACGGAAGCTCGTGCTCCCATCGGTTCAACACGGAGAATCGAAGTTTGAAAGAAATAGAAGACAGCTCAGACTGACAGATCAGGCACACAGACAGACAGTCCAGGCAGAATAGAGAAACAAACCAGACAGACAGACAGACCAGAGAGACGGTCCAGGTAGACCAGAGACAGAGCAGATAGGCGGACAAACTAGACGTACTAGACAGGCAAACGGAGCAGGTAAACAGACCAGACAGGCAGGCTGGCAGACAGACCAGGTAAACAGGCAAACCAGACAGGCTGGCAGACAGACCAAATACACGAACCAAACAGACAATCCAGACAGAAGACCAAATTGACATTCCAGACAGGCCAGATACATAGACCAAACAGCAAGACTAGCTAGACAGTTAGACCAGACAGACAGACCAGATACACACACCAGACATATATACAGACCAGAGAGACGGTCCAGACAGACTCCAGGCAGACAGATCACATCGACAGTCACATCAGACAAACATACCAGGCAGAAAACCAGACAATCAGACAGATCAGGCTGGCAGATAGACAGACCAGAGAGATAGATTTGGCAGACTGAGCAAGTAGCCATTCATATCATTCACACAGATCGGCAGATAGCAAACAGACCAAACAGACAGACGAGACAGGCTGACCAAACAGACAGATCAGACCAGACATAAGACGGACAGACCAAACCTATAGACAGACCAGATAGACAGACACACGATGTCTTTTTTTCATTTTAGCTATGTCATAGGAAATACATTGTATAAAAGTCAAAAACTTAATGGCCATTTCTAAGTTGCCTCGCCAAGGTCTGTAGTTTGTCATTGAGTACACCATCCTGTATACTGAATATTCCAGAAATTAATTTTTGATTAAAGTTTTTGAAAGTAGACAACTGTCAACTAACGAATCTAAAATTAGTCTTGGAAGTTCTCATTAGTTAATAAATTACATTTAAATTTATTAAATCTTTTGACAATTTTGAAAATTTTATTACAATACAAAATGTTAGTAATATATCATTAAATAAAAATACATACACAGTGAGTTTAAAGGATATAAGGTAATGGCTAGTATTTTAAACGTAAATGTCCTGGAAGTTAGCGACATTACAGACATACAGGCCAGAGAGACGGTCCAGATAATCAGACCAGATAGACAGACCAAACAGCCAAACCAGGCCAGACCAGGCACACGAGCAGACCAGATAGAAAGGCAAACCAGACAGGCAGGCAGACAAACCAGCTGCACGGACCAAACGGACAGGAGACCAGACTGACAGACCCGACAGATACAAAGATCAAACAGCTAAACCAGACAGACAGACCAGACAGATAGATAGACCAGAGAGACGGTCCAGACAGATACACCAAGCAGACAGACCACATCGACAGTCGTACCAGACAAACATACCAGGCAGAAAACCGGACAAGCAGATAGATCAGGCTGGCAGAGAGACAGACCAAACAGATAGATTTGACAGACAGAACAAGTAGACATTCATATCATTCACACAGATCGGCAGATAGACAGGCAGACATATGTGTAATAGAGCATGATGAAATAAATGTATTAGAAAAAAAATACAAAAAGACCACACAGAGATACCAAACAGACAGACGAGACAGGCTGACCAAATAGACACAACAGAGAGACAGATCAGAGAGGTAGACCATGCCGACATATCAGACCAGACATAAGACGGACAGAGCAGACCCACATGCAGACCAGATAGACAGACAGACGTACACACGATGTCGTTTTTTTATTTTAGCTGTCATAGGTAATAGATTATGTAACACTCAAAAACTTAATGGCCATTCCTAAGTTGCCTCGCCACTTCTACCACACAGTTTGATGAAATTTTTGATGAAAGTCTTGGAAGTTCTCATTAGTTAACAAATTGTATTTAAATTTAGTAAATCTTTTGACAATTTTGAAATTTTTATTACAATACAAAATGTTAGTAATATAGTTATCATTAAATAAACATATATACACAGTGAGTTTAAAGGATATAAGCTAATGGCTTGTATTTTAAACGTAAGTGTCCTGGAAGTTAACGAAAGATACAAATTCGCAAATAAAATAAAAGGTCAGTTAAAGACAGTAAAAGTGGAATATACTCGTATATACACAATACTATGAAAAATGAATTCGCCCAGCAATACCCATTTCGGTATGGAGGTACTAGACGAATCCGATTTACTATGGAGGCTCGTGCTCCCATTCCGCATAGAGAATCGTAGTTTGAAAGAAATCGAAGACAGCCCAAACAGACAGATCAGGCACACAGACAGACAGTCCAGGCAGAACAGGCAAACAAACCAGACAGACAGGCCAGAGACGGTCCAGTTAGACAGACTATACACACAGACAGACCAGATAGTCGAATCAAACAGACGTACCAGACAGGTAAACAGATCAGACAGACGGACCAGGCAGACAGACCAGACGGATGTCTGTGTTGTGACCGACGCGACGTCACAAACGGGATTTCTTTCATAGTCCGATATTCGTTACTGTGCCGGGTGCAGCTCGAGCCTTTCTACAGAACCAGATATGTCTACAAACTCCGTACTGAGCCGGAACGAGCTGAGCGCCCCATACTGAACCGGGTTGCTTCCTTTTTCAGGGTTATGTTAATTTTCTATTTTCCTTATATTCTATTTTCCATTAACATTCCATTCCTTTGACATTTGTCGATAACAGTAGGTATTACTGTCATGTTATGTAGTGTTTAAGTTACCTCACGACTTTACAGCAAGATTTTGTCACAAAAAATAGTTTTTGACTTTTACATTTAACTTTTACATGTATTACCTATGACGTAGGTAAAATGAAAAAATGCCCGTGTGTGATCTTTTTATTTTCTGTCTGGTTTGTTCCGTCTGTCTGTGGGTCTGGTCTGTCCTTCTTATGTCTGATCTGATCTGTCGGTCTGGTCAGACTGTCTCGTTTGTCTGTCTGGTATCTCTGTGTGGTGTGTCTGCCTCTCTATCTGCCGATCTGTGTAAATAGTATGAATCTCAACTATCTGTCAAATCTATCTGTCTGTCTGCCAGCCTGATTTGTCAGTTTGTCTGGTCTTCTGCCTAGTATGTTTGTCTGGTGTGACTGTCGATGTGGTCTGTATGCCTCGTGTGTCTGTCTGTCTGGATCGTCTCTCTGGTTTGGCTCTCTGGTCTGTGTATCCGGTCTGCGTATCTGGTCTGTCTGTCTGGTCCACCTGTCTGTCTGTCTGTTCTGGTTGTTTGGCCTATGTATCTGGTCTGTCTGGTCTGCCTATGTCTGATTTGTCTGCCTGTCTGGTTTGCCTATCTATCTGGTCTGCCCGGGTGTCTGGTCTGGTCTGTCTGTTTGGTTTGTTTGTCTAGTCTGGTCTGTCTGCCTGGCCCGTCTGACGGATCTGTTTGCCTGTTCTGCCTGTCTGACCTGTCTGGACTGTCTCTCTGGTCTGTCTATCTGTCTGGTCTGGCTCTGTGGTCTGTGTATCTGGTCTAGCTTTTTGGTCTATGTATCTGGTCTGTCTATGTCTGGTTTTTCAGTCTGGTTTCCTGTCTGGTTTGTCTGTTTGGTCCGTCTGCCTGTCTGGTTTGCCTGTCTATCTGGTCTGCCCGGATGTCTAGTCTGGTCTGTCTGTCCGAGCTGTCTGGTTTGTGTGTCTGGTCTAGCTGTTTGATCTGTCTGTGT
This sequence comes from Agrypnus murinus, assembly GCA_929113105.1. Taxonomy (NCBI): domain Eukaryota; kingdom Metazoa; phylum Arthropoda; class Insecta; order Coleoptera; family Elateridae; genus Agrypnus; species Agrypnus murinus. The sequence goes on along the minus strand of OV816023.1, from coordinate 3,694,037 downwards.
ATCTGCCAGTCTGGTCCGTCTGTCTGATCTGTTTGCCTGTCTTGTACGTTTGTTTGGTTCGTCTATCTGGTCTGTCTGTGTATTTAGTCAGTCTATCTAGACCGTCTCTCTGGTCAGTCTATCTGGACCGTCTCTCTGGTTTGTTTGTCTGTTCTGCCTGTCTATTCTGGACTGTCTGTCCGCGCGCCTGATCTGTTTGTCTGTGCTGTCTCCAATCCAATCCAACTAAAATTAGGTTTGGAGAAAGTACGGGGTGCATCCCGTCTCCCATGGCCTATCTATTAAATAGGTGCTTTAAAAAGTTAATACTGTATCTAGCATTTTGCTTTGACTGCTCTGCATGTAAATAAACGCCTACTTCACACCTCACCATAGCAGCCTCGAAAAGCTATATCTAAAATGTATTATCATCAGAATAAAAGTAAGAATGTACCTTTTACTACCTGCCTCAGCTTGGTGGTATGATACTTGATACATATTTAGTTAGTTTCATCATAATTGCACATTGTTTTCATTTGTACTTTGAAGTTCCAAAACCTGTGTTAATATATTCAATCATTTACTTTGATTCTGCTTCAAAATTATCCATTCCTACATTATCCAAAGTACTTCTAAAATAAAAAATGCATTACCATCAGTTGGAAAAAAAACTGCCAAAAGGATCTCGCTCAAACTTTATGGGCTCTGGTCCTCTGTCACTAACCTAAACCTAACCTTATCCTCAAGTTAACCCCAACGTAACCTTACCCTGATGTTAACCGTACCTCAACCTGACCTTAACCCGTTCTCAAACCGACATCAATTGGTGGTCTTTTCCAAAAACAACACGTTTAAAAAATCATATTTCGGAAAATTCCAAGAAGAATTGGTTTTTATGGAATTACTTACTTCAAGTTTTAATAAAAATGTTGTGGATTTTAAAGCAATATGACTTATGTATCGATGCATTTACATTTTTACTAGATTTCTAATACGTGCGTTTATTTTTACGCACGTTGCAACGTATGTACCGTCCAATGCCAACGTGGTCAAACTAGACGCACGTTGAGACTTGCCAGCGCGCTGCATCTTTATTAAAATGATATGATAAACAGGCATTTTCTTCGTTTGTGCTTTTTTATGTATGGCACCATCAAATAAGAGAGTGCAAGATTTTCACCTGCAACTACCTTGAGCAAGAACGACGCACGTATTCCAAAGGTTCTTGACGCTCGCGTGGTCAGAGCAGCGTTACAACACATGTTAATTTAACGTAAATGTCTTGGAAGTTAACAAAAGATACAAATTTTAAAACAAAATAAAAGGCTATCAGGCTATTAAGTTAAATGTTGTAATAGTGGAATATATACACAATACTATGAAGAATAAATTCGCCCAGCAATGTCCGATTCGATATGAAGGTACTAGACGGGTCCAGTTCACTACGTAGTCTCGAGCTCCCATCGGTTCAGCACAGAGAATCGGAATTTGAAAGAAATAAAGAAATCCCAGACAGACAGATCAGGCACACAGTCCACACAGACTAGAAGGCAGGCAGAATAGATCAACAAACCAGACAGACAGACCAGACAGATGGACCAGACGTACCAGACGGACAGAACAGGCAAACATATCAGACAGACGGACCAGACTAGAAGATAGACAGATAGACCAAACAGCTGGACCAGACAAATACACCAGACAGGATGTCCGTGTTGTGGACGATGTCACAAACGGGATTTTTTTTACAGTCCGACATTCCGTACTGAACCGGGCGCAGCTCGAGCCTTGCTACTGAACCAGACACGTCTACAACTTCCATACTGAGTCGGAGCGAGCTGAGCGCCCATACTAAACCGGGTTATTTCCTTTTTGGAGATTATGTTAATTTTCCATTTTGATTATATATTTCTACTAACATTCCATTCCGTTGACATTTGTCGATGACAGTAGGTATTACTGTCATGATATGTAGTGTTTAAGTTACCTCACGACTTTACAGCAAGATTTGGTCACAAGAAACAGTTTTTGACTTTTTCATAATGAATTACGTACTACATAGCTAAAATAAAAAAAATACTTCGTGTGTCTATCTGGTCTTTCTGTCTTCTGTCTGGTTTGGTCTGTCTGTCTATCTAGTCTGCCTGTGGGTCTGGTCTGTTTCTCTGTTTGGTCTGTGTATTTGGTCAGCCTATCTCGTCTGTCTACACAGAGATACCAGGCAGATAGACGAGACAGGCTGACCAAATACACAGACTAAACAGACACAACAGAGAGACAGACCAGACGGGCAGATCATACCGACAGATCAGACCAGACATAAGACGGACAAACCAGACCCACAGGCAGATCAGATAGACCGACAGACAGACAGACACACGATGTCGTTTTTTCATTTTAGCTATGTTAAAGGTAATACATTATGTAAAAGTCAAAAACTTAATGCCCATTCCTAAGTTGCCTCACCAAGGTCTTTTTTTTCCAGGGTCAAACCATTTATTTACAGCATGTTCCATTACAAAATATTATGTAACACTACATGCATAACTATGCATAGAAATTATTTGAAACATAATAAATACAAACAAATCAATACAAATTAAAAACATAAACAAATCAATACAAATGAAGAACATAAACTGCTATATACCTATATATTAATATTGAATGCGTCTTGATATTATATTAAATGAATCTCCTAATAGCTTTAAAGATACTCTAAATTTCGCATAATTTTTTAAAGTTAATCAATTTTATAAAATCCAAAAATGTTTTCAAATGTTTATCCACAAGTTCGTCTTTTGTTATCGGCCATTCATCGTCACTTAAAATTATATCATTAATAAGTTGTCTTCTTGCACTATGTAATTTGGAACATTGGAAAATTATATGGTCTACTGTCTGTTCATTTTGTTCTCAAACGCACGTAGGATCTTCAATGATATGAAATCTGTAAAAATAACTTCTTATTCTACCATGTCCTGTCAGTAAAGTTGTTAAGGTTTGACTAATTGGTAATTAGTTCATTGTACACCATCCTGTATACTGAATATCCCACAAATTAATTTTTGATTAATGTTCTTGAAAGAAGACAATTGTCAACCAACGAATCTAAAATTAAATTGATGTCTTGGAAGTTCACATTAGTTAACAAATTTCATTTAACTTTAGTAAATCATTTGACAATTTTGAAATTTTTTTACAACAGAAAACGTTAGTAATATATCACTAAATAAACATAAATATACAACGTGAGTTTAAACGATATAAGGTAATGACTAATATTTTAAACGTAAATGTCCTGGAAGTTAGCGAAAGGTACAAATTTTAAAATAAAACAAAAAGGCTATCAGGCTATTAAGTTAAATATGGTAAAAGTGAAATATATACATAATACTATGAAGAACTAAATCGTGTTCAGCACAGACAACCGAAATTTGAAAGAAATCGAATTCGAAAGACGTTCCAAACAGGCAGACAGACAAACAGATCAGACAGACGGGCGAGGCAGGCAGACAGAAAGGCCAAATAGTCAGACCAGACACACTGGCACACTACATACACGGATCAAATAGACAAACCAGTCAAGAGACCAGATAGGCCATATACATAGGTAGGCCAAACAGCCAGATTAAACAGGCAGACCGGCCAGACAGGTAGTCCAGGCAAGATAGACAGATAGACAGACCAGAGAGACGGCCTAGACAGACACAGCAGGCAGATAGACCACATCGACAGTCACACCAGACAAACAAACCAGGCAGAAGACCAGCCAAGCAGACACATCAGGTTGGCAGAGACACAGATTAAACAGATTGATTTGACAGATGGACCAAGTAGACATTCATATCATTCACACAGATCGGCAGACACTCAGAGATACCAGGCAGATAGACGAGACAGGCTGACCAAATACACAGACTAGACAGACACAACAGAGAGACAGACCAGACGGGCAGATCATACCGACAGATCAGACCAGACATAAGACGGACAAACAGACCCACAGGCAGACCAGATAGACCGATAGACAGACAGACACACGATGTCGTTTTTCATTTTAACTATGTCATAGGTAATACATTATGTAAAAGTCAAAAACTTAATGGCCATTCCTAAGTTGCCTCACCAAGGTCTGTAGTCTGTCAATGGAGCGCGTACAGTTCATTGTACACCATCCTGTATACTGAATATCCCACAAATTAATTTTTGATTAATGTTCTTGAAAGAAGACAATTGTCAACTAACGAATGTAAAATTAAATTGATGTCTTGGAAGTTCACATTAGTTAACAAATTACATTTAATTTTAGTAAACCATTTGACAATTTTGAAATGTTTTTACATCAGAAAATGTTAGTGATATATCATTAAATAAACATATATACACAGTGAGTTTAAAGGATATAAGGTAATGGCTAGTATTTTAAACGTAAATGTCCTGGAAGTTAGCGAAAGGTACAAATTTTAAAATAAAACAAAAAGGCTATAAGGCTATTAAGTTAAATATGGTAAAAGTGGAATATATACACAATACTGTGAAGAACTAAATCATGTTCAGCACAGAGAATCGAAACTTGAAAGAAATCGAAGACAACCCAGGCAGATAGATCAGGCACATAGACAGAAAGTCAATGCAGAACAGATAGACCAGAGACGATCCAGATAGTCAGACCAGACCCACAGACAGACCAGATAGACGAGCCAAAAGATGTACCAGACAGGCAGAACAGACAAACCGATAAGACAGACGGACAGATAGACCAGACACACAAGCAGACCAGATAGACATGTAAACCAGACAGGCAGGCAGACAGACACCAAATATATGGAACAAACAGAGAAACCAGACTGACGGACCAGACAGATAGACCGGACATCGGCAGACCAGTCAGGCCAGATACATAGGCCAACCAGCCAAACTTGATAGACAGACAGACCAGGTACACAGACCAGACAGATAGACAGACCAAAGAGACGGTGCAGACATACATACCAGGCAGGCAGACCACATCGACAGTCACACCAGGCAAACTTACCAGGCAGAAGACCAGACAAGCAAACAGATCAAGCTGGCAGACAGACAGACAAAGTAGATTTATATCATTTACACAGATCAGACAGGCTGACCAAATAGATGGACCAAACAGACGTACCAGACAGACAAATATATCAGACAGACGGGCGAGGCAGGCAGGCGCACAGAAAGGCCAAATAGTCAGTCCAGACAAACAAACCGGACATACCAGACCAGACACACAGGCAGACCAGATACACGGATCAAATAGACAAACCAGACAAGAGACCAGACAGGCCATATACATAGATAGGCCAAACAGGCAGACAGGTAGTCCAGACAGACAGGCAAGATAGATAGACCAAACAGATAGACAGACCAGAGAGACGGTCTAGACAGACACATCAGGCAGATAGACCACATCGACAGTCACACCAGACAAATATACCAGGCAGAAGACCAGCCAAGCAGACACATCAGGTTAGCAGAGACACAGACTAGACAGATAGATTTGACAGATAGACCAAGTAGACATTCATATCATTCACACAGATCCGCAGACAGACCACTCAGAGATACCAGGTAGATAGACGAGACAGGCTGACCAAATACACAGAACAGACAAACACTACAGAGAGACAGACCAGACAGGCAGATCATACCGACAGATCAGACCAGACATAAGACTGACAAACAGACCCACAGGCAGACCAGATAGACCGATAGACAGACATGCAGACACACAATGTGGTTTTTCATTTTAGCTATGTCATAGGTAATACATTATGTAAAAGTCAAAAACTTAATGGTCACTCCTAAGTTGCCTCACCAAGGTCTGTAGTCTGTCATTGGAGCGTGTACAGTTCATTGTACACCATCCTGTATACTAAATATCCCACAAATTAATTTTTGATTAATGTTCTTGAAAGAAGACAATTGTCAACTAACGAAATGTAAAATTAAATTGATGTCTTGGAAGTTCACATTAGTTAACAAATTACATTTAATTTTAGTAAACCATTTGACAATTTTGAAATGTTTTTACAACAGAAAATGTTAGTGATATATCATTAAATAAACATATATACACAGTGAGTTTAAAGGATATAAGGTAATGGCTAGTATTTTAAACGTAAATGTCCTGGAAGTTAGCGAAAGGTACAAATTTTAAAATAAAATAAACATGGTTTATTCTTTTTTAAATATAAAGTAGTGTTATATATGACCAAATTAGCATATATACAGAAGGATCAAAACTGGTCCCGGAACTTATCGATTTACATACATATATATATATATACATGTACATATACATATTTTAATGCTGTTTTCACCATTCGATAGCTTGTTTCTTAGAGACCGTTTTTATATATACACATTTCTCAGCCCACACAGCACCATAATATCTGCTGGATGTCCTACGGATATCCTGGAGCAGCTTTACGAATATCCGAAGGATGTCCTACGAAAAGCAGTTAGATATCCTACGGACATCCGTGGGATGGTAAAATGAGACTAAAATAGACATCTTCAGGATATCCGATGAAGGATATTCCTCGGATATTCTATTATTAATATCCGTTGGATATCCTATACAATATATCCTCGGGACATTCATTACAAGATATCTTTGGTATATAATATGCAAAATATCCCTTGGATATCCTGTACAAGATATCCACAGGAGGTCTAAACAAAATACCTTGGAATATCTTATATTCATTATAAATAATATAAAAACAGATTGTTTCTTTAAATTTTCACTTTTAATTATTGTAGTTAACAATTGTTTCGCCACACAGTCGCTTCTTCAAACGCCTAAAAAACATGCTAAGCTAATGTAACTTCTGTAAAAATTGGCAATTATAAACCTGCAATAAACATTATATTCCTTGAACGTGCTTAGATGTGGGTAATGGGAGCGGACACTATTATTATACAAATAAATTTAACAACGGTGAATTGTTCAGCTCTGTTAGGTCGTTTATAAAGTGAATATTTAAAAAACAATCTGTTTTTATATTATTTAAGATGGATATAAATGTTTATCAAGTAAATGCCGAATCAATTCATTAATTGATTATAGAATTACTATTAGAGGATTTGCTAATTACATATCGGTATCAAATAAATAGTAAATGAATATAATAAAAGAAATGATGGAGGTATATGCTTATAAAATATAAAAATTTATTATAATTGAGGTAACTACAAACATAAAAATTATATTTAACATATTATTAACATAAAGAGTTCTTCTGTTGGACCTCTCATCTGCCGCCCCTTTCAGAAATTGCTGAATTGGTTTTTTGGCATCCTTTTCTGTCTAATCTAGATCTCTGTTTAGAACTTCTGTAATAATATATAAATGTTAATACTCTTAGCGTAAATGCAATTCTAGTTATTGTACTTAACAAAAATGCTGCAGTTTTCAGTGTGAAATTTGTTTTGTTTTCCCCGACCAATTAAATTTAAAGGTGTCGTCTCCAACAAATCGTGGTAGAGCCCTTTTGATCACTTCATAAGGAGTGCTGCCACCAAATCTTGCAACTTGATTGATTTGATTTGATATTTTTGTGCTATCTGAAAAACAGTAGAATTTAATAGATCACAATGCGGATATGGCAAATTTTACCCTTCAACGTCGTGCCTGTTATGCCAAGTTTAATAGAGATGAGGCTGTAAATAAATGTTGCTTTAAATGATAATTGTTGTAGTATTATAGTATTTGTCAAAAGTAAATAAACTATAGATTTGTTACCTTTTTATTAAAGTACCTACAGAATTATTAAAACGAATGAATCAAATTCGGTAATTCTACTTACCAAATGCTCTTCTGCAGGTCGGTTAGTGAAAATTAAAAGCACTTTAAAATCAATGACCAACAAACCAAATCAAATATATTTAATCGGAGCGCTCGGAGTAATAGTTGTGAATGCTGAATGCTCAAACTGAAGTGACCGAAAAATAAGTTGTTTGGATCACGCTCGAGTCTAACAAAGTTGTAAATCTTTTCGAGGTTTGGACATTTTTTAACACTAGGCAATGTCATAAAACTTACCCAAGGAGGGTCGATTACAGATGTGAAGCATTCTAGCATTCCAGGAAGAATCCACTAAATGCCGTACGATTTAAGAAATATAACTACATACTAACATACACGTCATATCATCTCTCAATTCTTTGTTTTTGACGTGTAAATAATAACTAAAACCACGAGAATCTTGCCGTCAGCAAAATATCAGTCAATGTTAATTTAAAGAATACCAGTTTTCTTAACTAAAATACCTTGAAGTTAATTTACAAAAGTAATTTTGGATAATTCTTTTAAATCAATATTTTATATTGATATATTGATACTCTATCTATTAATATCTAATTATGTAATTACATATATATCTTTTTTAGAGAATCTTATAAGGCATTATAAATAATAAATAAATAAGAAAAAGTAACTAAAAATTAATGTTTAAAAGTGTACTCTACCAATACAAAGAAATCAAAAAAAATGTAGGTTAACAATTTGTCATATCACATAAACACTATATTAAGATTATAGCAATAACGAGCAATCTGTACTGTTTTTATATCGTACACCCTACGTGTTACGTGAAAAAAATTTTATCGTTAAAATTTTATTATTATAATTTATAAAAAATTTATGCAAAAAGGAATATCGTAGGAGATTCGAGTCGTAAGGTGAATATCTTAAGGATATCTTGTACAGTATATCTTTAGGATATAACACTTAGAATATCTCATGGATGTTCAGTTTGGGGATGTACGATCATTCCTTGAATCGACGATACCTGGGATATCCACAGAATATCCTGCATTTTATATCCCGAGGATGTAGCGTGCTGCATATCTCATGGATGTCCAGTTCATGGACGGGCGATCCATCCGTTAACAGGCCATATACTGGATATCCCCAGGATATCTTGTGCTATATGGGAGAGGGTCTTTCGAGAGTCCAGCAATGAGCAAAGTGTGAAAAAATTAATCAGGAAAATTGGTTCAGAGACAAAATGCCTTATGCTGCGAAAATGGTAACAGGTAATGGCAAACCGTAAGCATATGAATTGTAGGTCTTAAAATGGTCTACAAAAAAGTTTTGGTGGAATATATGTATCTTTTAAAGATTTCTCGCAATCAACATTTTTCTAATCTTAATTTTTTCAGAAAATTTTCCCCTTGAAATGTTGTCTTATTCCGCCTCTGGACGAAACGCCGGTAATTTCAATATTTATTTACCTTTACCCTCATTGCGTCAAGTATAATCTGGGAAAATCTGAAACTTGTAGCTTACAATGCAAGAGATAATAGCCATAATGTTTTTTTTAAGAAATTCCTCCCTCGACGACCCCCCTTGAGTTTCTTAAAATTACAAATATACTGATGCAAGAGTGTGAATGAATTTAAGTTAAAAGTTGTAAAATGTTAATAACATATTTATTCAAGGAAAATGCAAAGTATAAAAAAGTTTCTACTGTACAAAGAAAGTCCCGTAGCACAAAAATGAAAGTTGGAAATACATTTTAATTTGTATTAGAAATAATTTATTCATTTCTTTTTTTTTGTAACAATTCCATTTTTGTAAGTGTAATTGAGTTTCTTATGACAATGAAAATAAACTACTTTTGGCAAATGCTTCCAACTAATATTTTTAGTATGAAATTTAAATACAAATACAGTCACAAAATAACATGTATCTCCAGGAGCTAGATATGCATCCCAGATAGACCACATACTAATCTCAAAGAGAAGACAACGGATAATTACTAACGTCCGATTATATAGAGGAGCCAACTATGAAACAGATAATTTTATCATAAGAGCAAAAATAAAAGAGTGAATAAGGACAATTGCAAAGAAGATATGGCAAAGAGAAGCTCTAAGGGAAACAGAAACCCAAAGAAAATATCAAAGTGCAATAAACAGAAATGAGAAAAAATAAATCATACAATAAAAGAAGAATGGAATACACTGAAAGACGCTCTTTTAAAATCGGCAAATGAAACTCTAGTCGATATAACAAGAAAGAAAAGTAAAGAATGGTTTGATGACAAATGCAAAGCAGTGGTAGAGGAGAAAAATGAAGCAAGAAAGAAATAGATGGCAGCACCTACACAAAGAAAAAAAAACAATATACAGAAAAAAGGAAACAAGCAGAAAAAATATGTAAGAAGAAAAGGAATGAACGGCGGAAAAACAAAATAGAAGACTTAGAGAACTACAAGTACAAAAGAACAAGGAAATTTCATAAGATTAATTAATAATCTTAATATTTATTAGGATCAGGCACGTGCTAGGTCAATTTTAAGGCCAGGGAAAATATCCTCTTAGAGTGCCCCAACACCAGTCTTCGGTTATTTAGATAAATTATTTGACATTTTAAACTAACCAAGAGTTTTAATAAAACTTGTTAGGTGCTAAATACATTATAGTCAACATTATTTGATTATCTAACTAAATAATAAATATTTAACAAATATGGGTATTTCTCCCAAAATTCACAATTTTTTCTCTTCTTTTCTTCTCGCATTCTCTTTTTCTTTTCCACATTTTCTTTGCACCTCATAATGTAAGAACATGAATGTATGTAGGAGTTCATTTATGTGAACAAGTTGTATTACGTGGAGTTATAAATACATACACATATTGCTGTGATATTTGCAGGTAGAAATGTTAAATAGGTAATTTGGGTTGCCTGTCTTTCAGGCGTTCGTAATTGAATCTTTGTTAAAAGGTTTATTTAATAGTATCAGAAGTATGTTTGAAGCTAGCTATATACAGGAATTAAGTTAAATACATTCTTTTTGCGATAATTTCTTGTTAAAGTTACATTTCATGCAAGATTATTTAACGATCCGATCTATTCATTACATAACCTCCATTTTTTTGAAAATAATTTTCAAAATGGGTTTCTTTAGAAGAATAATTTATTCATATTATGTTAATATGCATAAAAAGTTTTATATTTCAACAAAAGGATACTATTTAAGTGTGTATATCATTTAATAATTGTAAATTTTAATACAACGGTTGGTACGTGAATTGTTTTTCTTAATCTACCGTCAATAGCTCAAACTTGGTAAACGGCACCTAGAATAAAATAAAACGGGCTATTATGAGTTAATTAGCATATATAAAAGTAACTTACCTTGCTTAATTTTCAATAGGGTGATTTTTTTCTTCTGCGATACATGGTATTGGTTTGTCGAGCCACCGTTCTAATTAAATTAATTTAGGTTCATGATGTTATTGTGGAATTTAGTTGGATAACATCTTGGCTGTGTAAGTTGTATAAAGTTTTTGTAGTTCTATAGTTGTTTTATCAGCCAATTCAATTTAAATATGTCCATATACCTGTGCCGAGAATAAAGTTAATTTTGTATTGTAAGTGTTTGTTATTGATGTCAAACGATTGGGAAAAGTTAGATAATCAGATTATGTAAAGATTAATGGGTTAAATTGGTGGTTGGACAGATTTAAATGGAATTTATTGCAATTTTTGTCAAGCGTGAATATTTGATTGTTCGACTCAAAATTGTGAGTTATTGTGGGGTTTTTGAGATAAAAATGTTATTTTATTAGTTTAAGGTAGTGTTGGGGATTCTTTTTATGTGTCTAAATCTAAAATTTAAAGAAAATAATATTTTATTTAAAAATAATTTGAAATGTCAAATTTTGGTCCATGGAATACTTGATTATGTTATTTTATTGTTGTTTCTATATGTTTTAATGCAATTTGTATTGTGAAAAACAATTAGTAATCTCTAGAACGTATTAGAAGGAGGACGTGTTGTTCTCATATTTAATAACCTATAAAAAACAAGCATTTTAATAAAGTAGAAAGATAAAGTGAGGTTACAAATTTTGAATAAATGAAATTCATGCATATAAATGGATATAGCTTACCTGTTTGTCATTATATCAAGAAAATAATAAATCATAGAATTGATTTGGATAATTTCAACACTTATGGAACTTTTTAGTTTGAAATATATTTGAAGAAGAATTTAATTTTCTGCAGACTTGCATTTTAAAAATCTCACCAACAGTCAAGAGTTTGGTTGTGGTTACCATAGCAGTATTTTCAAATTTAAAGAAGTGCCTAGTGTGCGACCGAAAATTGTAAGTGAATTTAATTTTATACTGGCCAGTAACATAAAATAAGGTAAAATAAAATAAAAAGATCATTTCGGACAATTTTTATTTAAATTATAAAAAAATATAACAAGACTTAACGATTCAGACAATTTAAACTATTTTTTTTTTATATAAAAAAAAAGAATTGAGAAAATTCGGCTACATTAATTTTTAATTAAATTATTATTATAAGTAGTTTAGTTATAAGGTACAAAAATTGAAGTAGAAATCCCAAACATTAACATAACCTATAAAAAAAATATTAAAAGGCTGATTAGTAGTTTTTGTCAATTGTTTATTTATTATTTGTGTTTAAAGAAATAAAAATTTGTGTTTCTTTCTATATATTTAATTTTTATTTATTGTTCGTTTTTCTTCCTGGTGTGGAAATAATTTGTGATTTGCAGCTTGTTACAATTTTCCCAGCTCAGGTGTTACGATTAAAGGTGGACCCACTGATGTTAGAAATTGGTAAGGTAAGGTTATTGTACTATAAATTTCAGAGATATTTGTCGACTGCTTTACTGAAACTAAAGTTGGAGCTAGTGACGGGGCAAAAATCTGTTGTTTAAAAATATATTGTAGTGGTAAACTGTTGTATTATGGTTTTATTTTATTAAAGTACTATACTACCACGATAATATACATATACATGTAGATGTAGATGTATATGTATATATTATATTATATATATATATATATATATATATATATATATATATATATATATTTACGGCTAGTGTATAAAGTGAGGTCCGTATGAACAAAGTTCACGTTTCAAGTGAGGTCCGCAAACAAAGTGAGGACAAGTATACGGACCTCACTTTGAAATTCGATAATATTTCGTCTAGAGCTTTTCGAAGCTATAAGTTGGCGATACTGAAAAAATGGGCTGGACCTCAGATGTTGCCAAAATGGCTAGAATTATACAGATTAGTTCAAGGAGTTGACGCCTGGAGTCGCTGCGCCAGATGTATATTTTTCAGACGTATAATTTCTTGTGTGAAGCTTGTATGAATGATGCGCAAAGTGAGATCCGAACAAGTGGCAACGGTGAAAATGAAAGTTATACACTATTGATTTTAATTCTATTGCAGAAGAGAACGGAAATACCCTAAATAGCCGATTTTATTTCTTACGAGCGGAAATCGGTTTAGAAAAGTTGTATTATTGTGCTGTTACAAAATTTAAAACTATAGGGAAATTTTTAGATTTAATTTCATAACGTCTGATTATTTGTAATTAGGCAATAAAACTAAAATACATTGTAAAAGAGATTAATAAATCTTCGAGGACTTGCAGCCTTTTTATTTTTTTGTATTAATTAAGAATAAAATATTTTTTTTCGAATGACATTTCGCCTAATCAAGATTAGGCTTTTTCTAGTCTTTAATAGTTATTTAATAAATTAGTTTGTTAATGAAAGCGATTAATGATCGAAACTGTTTAAAGCACGAACGAGCGATAGGGAGTGAGTGCCTTTAATAGTTGAGATCATTAGTTGCTCATTAACAAACGAATTGATTACAACAGTTTTTCGTTGACCGTAAAATTCTTCGATTTTAAGATAGAAAATTTCAAATAATACCGAATCCAAACTTGTGCGTATATCTGGTTGCCCAAAGTAAAACATCATCAAAACGTCAAAATCACAAACGGGTTTATTAATGAAAAAGAGTGTATTAATGAGGTCCATTAATGCATCCTTTTTTCACAAAACAGTTACTTAATAAAAAAGAGTGTATTAATGACGTCCATTAATACATCCTTTTTTAGAAAAAATCATTCATTAATATTGACATTAAGAAACGGTCAACGAAAATAGTATATTAAGGGCTTAATTGAGTGTCTTAGAGCCCGTGCAGTCACCTGAAGCGAAAACCGAAGGCGCTAAGACGATAAAGGGCTCTAAAACACTAATTAAGCCCGAAATGCGTACGTTAAATGTGCGGTCTAAGTTTAAATTAAGTTTAATTTAAAATAAAAATAATTTTAAGTCCTAAACTTCAAGTAGGTAGGTGCTATGGTCTATAATTATTCTTATTACTATGGAGACGTCGTAAACAAAAGTAGTAAAAGGGGGTGCTCCAATTTAGCGATTTACGCTCTAGAAACAGTCCGCAAAATAGGTCATAATCATGTCATAATCGCCCGAGCGGACATAATGTGTATTATATATCCAGGGACTAAAATGCATTTTTTAAATTATTAATTAACACTTAGAAAACACTTTAGTCCAGTAGTATATACGCTATTTTTTGCACGTCCTAAAGGACCTAATCGCAAAAATTCAAAATTTCGAAAATTTTGTTACATGTCATTCGGACAATTGCCAAAATCACATAGTTTCCGGATAATAAATCTAACATGTACCGCGATTACTTTTTTTTTGTTGTTTACTTGTTGTTGTTGTCAAGGAAACACTTTACTCCCTCAGGGAGTAAAAGTGCTACTTTACTCCCTCTTTTGGGAGACTAAAGTAGAGCCTTATATATCGTACGTGCAAAAAATAATAAAAGAGCATTCTTAAAACTATAATTCATCAAATAAAGACGAATAAACGCAACACAAAGATGAAAATTCAATTTAAGGAAGAAAAAAAGTTATATGAAATGACACAAATCTTTTTGACGTTTTTCGAGAAGTAAATTTTTCAATTTTGTTTTATAAAGAAGAAAACAAACATTAAAAAAATGTCCAAAATTTTAGATTCTATGCAAATCTTTAAATGGAAATAGCAATTGTCATGAACAAATAAACAAATGAAATTTTGTTTTTGTTTGTTTTTGGGCGAGGAATCAGGATGGCGGAGCATCCTTCGTACCTTATGGCACCGATTGCTATGATAATTTGGCCGACCCTACTAGAATTTAGCCGAATATGGGGGAATTCCACCCCAAGTAGGGATTTTTAACGTGCCAAACATCGCATTGACACGGGACCTACAGTTTTACTTCCTATCCGAGAAGAAGGCATGTTTTTAATTTTTCTCCGCTATTAAAAATTACCAGCTCAGCCGGGGATCGAACCTGCGATCCTTGGATTATGAAGCAAACATGCAAACCACTAATCCACCGAGGCTGGCAAGTTTGTTTGTATTATTGCTTTTAGAAAGAAAAGTTAGACGCAACATACTCTGCAGACTATTTTTCTGCATTTAATACACCCAATAATTAAATAAGTCATTTATTAAATTCATTAAAAAAAATTTCATTACAGATTTAATCTTTAAATTGAAATAGTAATCATTATAATAATAATAATAATTACTACAACCCATAACCTAAATCAAGGCCCCAGAAGATATAAGCTTGTGCGGGAGGGAGGGGGCGATTATTATTATGTAGGCCCAATGTGCGGCTGCAGCCGACTTATAGATGGAACAGCGCAAATCCCACATTTGTTACAGCTAAGGAAAACTGCAGAAAACCTTAACCAGATCTGCCAGCGCCGGGAGTCGAACCCGGGCCGCTTGGGTGAAAGTCCGGCACGCCAGGCATTACACTACCAAGGCTGTATTATGAACAAATAAATAACGGTAGGTAACCCAAAATAGTATATTATGCAACAAATGAATGATGATGTTCGAGTTGCATACACTATTTTTTTCTTGGACCGTTGCTGAATTGTTACTTCCAAGTGGAATTCTGTTATAAGTTGTAACCTCAAACTGGTCACCGGGTGACGATCAGATGAGGGCTTTCCTACACAACTACTAAATGTTCTCAACTTTCATTGTATTATAAAAGCTCGCAATGAATTTAATTCTTACTTCTCAAGGCAGGCTTATAAAAATTGATAACTATAAGTACCAAATATTACAATTAAAATGTCTCTTTTTAAATTAATATTTAATAAAACTAACAATAAGAATAATTTATTAGAACAGATTTAGAATATCAATTATATTTATTATTCACTATGTAATGATGGATGATGAGGTCGTTCCCAACTTTATAGTAGAGTCAATTTTTGCATTAAGTTCTTATTTTTTACTATCTAAAGATAGAGACTTGAAATCTTTTGTAATGCCTTCAGTACTGGACCAATATAAAATGTTATGTTTAAAATGGGGGCACGCCCCCTCGGGGGGTTGAAACCCCCATTTTGTACCCCTAATTTAATAACGCAACCAAATTGAGTGAAACTTATGTTGAGAGGGTTCTTGGAGTCGCTGATTATGAATCCAATGAGAAAATTGAAAAATTCAAAGTGGCGGACACCAAAATGGCGGTCCTAAAATAACGGCATTTGAGATTAAGAATGCGATTTACGCCGTTTCTATTGATTTTAGAGAAAAGCTCAAAGAGTCAAAAAGTGTTTAAAATGTGATTTTGCAAAGGAATACACCATTTTGGTTACCTTATTATGTAACCCTTTCGCTCTGCCCTAGTAGTAGAGTAAATTTTTGCATTAAGTTCTTATTTTTTACTATCTAAAGATAGCGACTTGAAATCTTTTGTAATGCCTTCAGTACTGAACCAATATAAAATGTAATCTGTTTAAAATGGGGACACGCCCCCTCGGGGGGTTGGAACCCCCATTTTACACTCCCAATTTAATAACTCGGGAAGTTTTCCATCAACTTGAGCGAAATTCATGTTGGGGGGTTTTTGGGGTTGCTGATTATGAATTCAATGAGAAAATTAAGAAATACAAAATTTTATATATATTTATACATATATATTTTTAAATATAGTTTATTTAGTAGGTACTTTTTTATTATTTTATTATTATGTGGTGAACAATTTATAAATATGACTGATAACATAATGCAACACTATCATTCAAAAAATTAAAAAGTATTTTATATTGGTACAATACGAGGGTTGCGCTGAAATATTGTGTTTCAAAATAATCTCCATTCAGACTAATACACTTGTGCATTCTTTGAAACCACTTTTTAAACATTCGGAAAATTCATTTTCTGAAAGGTCCTCAAAAATTTTTTTTAATTCTGTAACTGCTGCATCTGCGTTGGGAAATCTTTTACTTCGCATCATTTTTTTAACAGTTGGAAACAAAAAGAAGTCGCAGGATGAGTTACCAATTGAACTTCCGTATCAAAAAATCCAATGTTCTGGCAGCAGTGTGGGAGGATGCGTTGTCATGATGGACTAAGATGTTACGCAAACCGGTCCTTTGGCGACCTGCCTGTAATTTTGCAAACATCTGTGGTAAAGCCACTTCGCAGTACCATTCAGAATTAACAGTTCTGCGATCTTCAAGTGGAATAACAGCAACAGGACCACATTGGCGGAAAAAACAGCAATCATTTTTTTATTGAAGCTTCTGCCACGAATTACTTTTGTGGGCAAGTCTTCATCTACGAATACCCAAACACTAGACTGCTGTTTAGTTTCAGGGT
Organism: Agrypnus murinus; assembly: GCA_929113105.1. Taxonomy (NCBI): domain Eukaryota; kingdom Metazoa; phylum Arthropoda; class Insecta; order Coleoptera; family Elateridae; genus Agrypnus; species Agrypnus murinus. The sequence continues at coordinate 3,676,522 of OV816023.1, read as the reverse complement.
CGTAACTGTATACCCAAGATTCGTCACTAGTTACAATGTATGCCACTTGCCTGGAAGCTCCTCCGTCAAATTTTTGCAACATAAATTTACACCAGTCTATTCGAGCCTGTTTTTGACTTTCTGAAAGCAAATGCGGTATCCAACGGCTTGCTAGCTTTCTTACACCAAGATGTTTATGCCAAATGGTATTCACCGCCGAGGATCCAATCTTCACTTCCTCCTGAATCACCCTATAAGTAATATTTCGATTGGAATGAATCAAGCTTGCCACACGATCAACATTTTCTGAACAGGCAGCTTCTGCAGGTCTTGCTTCGTCTTCTAGCAGTTCTCGCCCTCGTCGAAATTCTCGGAACCAATGACTAACAGCGGATAATGGAGGGGCAGCATCGCCAAAAGCTGCTATCAAATTTTCATGGCTTTGCTGGTATCCTAACTGTCTTTTATAGTCGTAGAAAATCATAGCTCTAAGGGCAGTTCGCAGAATGCTCATCTTAACTGAATTAAAAATGCACAACTACTTATCTTACAAAATTAACTATGTTTCACAAAGAAATCGGAACGTTTGACAATTGTGGGTAACAAATGTCAACTAATGCGACATTCAATTGTTGCAATTGTTTCTAGCCAATTGAGCTTCCATGGCCTGTTACTAACTATTAACAGAGCATCCCTTATATCAATACTTTCCTGGAACTTTTCGATCCTAAATTTATGATATTTGTGACGGTAGAAATTCCTTGATAGAAGCTCTTTCAGATCAACAAGTGTATGTATATGTTGTATTATTAGCAACTACATGTTTTACTTGTGCCTATACCAATTCTATTGTAGTTAAATAAAATATCCTCGGTTGAAATGACCTTACCATAAAGCCAATCGATACTGCCACTTTTTCAAACTTTGTGTTGGCGATTTCTCAGATAATAGATTAAGGTACGAGTTGCATACAAAGCTTTATGATGGACTGCTATAATTAGTCTAATCAATTTAGAAAAAATAGCGGAAAGTTGAGGTAAGTCCATAGATTTTTGCATACGGCTTCCTTGTGGGTTATTAAACCTTAAAAGTCAACACCTGTAGGTGGTGAGGTCGAAGAAATAATGAGGATAAACCACGCCCCCTACCGGTTTTGTCGTTTTTCTCGGAAACTATTAGGGTTATCGAGATAAAGGAGGTTAGGTAAGATAAAGCTTATTTAAATCCCTACCAAAAGTGTTCAAATTTTTTTTCGTACTTCGCCTTCTTTCTGTGTTATCGAAGAAAGGAGATATGTCATACACGGATCTTTTTATGGTCCCCTATTGCCATGAAGTAGCTAAGAAAAATTCGTTGAGAACCGGACGCCATCGTGGTACAGTCATCCTTTATCTTAGCATCTCTTCGGCAAAATCCATCAGGCGATATTAACGATATTTTTGATAGCAGTCGGCTGCAAAATTCGTATTGGCAAGTTAATTTTAGAAGAGTACCTGCACTACTGAATTTTTGAATCCAACCCAATACGTACAAGGTGTTTCGCCTTTTTTGAAATCATAATTTCCTTTATTTATAAGTTCTTGGTACTAAATCATTACGCCTTAAGGAGACTTAACGGTACGTTTCAAGCAGTCTTTATGGAATGCTTCGTGTTTAGCTCTGATCAATCTTTTGCGAGAGTAACTGACGGATACACCACACTTTAACTAGTTGATGAATATGACCTTAGTCCAGCATTTCTGTCCAGGACAACTTAGTTTTAGCCCATGCTACTCGTCGTTTTGCAGATACTTGTCAGCATTAACTATGCTGTTTATGAACTAAAATCTTCTTAATCCTCTAGCTAACATACAGCCTCAAATCATTATGTCTTGAGGAAACTTAACATTAAGCAGTTCTAGTTTTACTCTCGCAAAAGAGTAATCAGAGCTAAACACGAAGCATTCCATAAATACTGCTTGAAACCTAATGTTAAGTTTCCTCAAGGCGTAATAATTTAGAGCTCTATGTCAGCTGGAGGATTAGTAAGATTTGAGTTCATAGACGGCACAGTTAATGCTGAAAAGTCATTCACAATAATTATTGGTTGGTTAAATTTAAATCGCAGATTCACATACAGTTCTAATGAACTGTATGTGCATTTAAAAAGCATTTAAAAAATAACTAGAGTTAAATATTAAAAATACCAAGAGCGATATTAATCCCCCTTCTTATATCTTTTTACACTTAAATATGGATTTTATATGCATTCTTTTTGGCCTAATAAATACCCTAAATATAGAATAACCACTTTTCTTTGCTACAAGCCAAGATCGGTTTAGGTAGGAAGATAAATACATATATTCTTTTTAACACGTACCGTAAGGAAATTACAGACAAATTTTTAAATTTAATTAAAAAACGAGATGGAACAAACTCAGCATTTTAAATTAGGCGACAATATTTACTGATTTTACTAGCATTTTCAGAATAATTAACATATTATACAGATTTACCTCTATAATTATTAGTGAAACTAATCTAACTGTTAATAATAATTAATTATTAGGAGTAATACATTTAGATTTTAAAGTAAAGTATGTGGTACTTAGCTATCAATTGACTAATCTGCCCCAGTAATAGCAGGCTGTTAATATTACTAGCACAATTACCATTAAAATGATGAGAAACACAAGAATCTTGATAGTTAAATCTAATTTTTCGTCTAAATTTAATTGATCTAAGCAGTCAAGCATTCGTTTAAACATTCTAGAAGGCAATGGAACAGCCAACAGGAAATAGTTAAGTTAGGGAGCCAGTAAATAGTACAAATAGTCTGGAGAAATAGTCTTACGAAGAAAACAGAACAGACATTTTTTATAGAAAAATTAATTATCTATCTATTTTATTTAAACAATTTTTTTGTTAAATTAATATTTTAAGAGTTATTACACTGTAATGTTTTCCTGTTTCAGTGAGATGTTAGCCGTTTGCGAATTATTTAGCAAAACTAAAAAGTGAAAACTTTGCTGTGTAATAACTCTTAAAACATTAATTTGCAAGCAATTAAAAAATTGTTTTAATAAAAAAGATAGACAATTTATTTTTCTACAAAAAAGTCTGTTATATTTTTTTTCGTAGAACCAACCGTTCTCGAGATATTTTCAAAAACGGGTTTATTAAAATGGCTACTGAAGCATACCCGTCTCCGCCACACCAAATTAGTTTTATACTGACGACCGACCAACTAACAAATTCCAATAATAGAATAGCATGCATTTTTGCTGATGATATTGAAAGCAAATGATGGCAACAGCGCCGGTCCTCATGTTATACTTAAAACCTATGTATAATTTGATATTGGGGCTCACTTTGCCGATTAAATCGTATCTAATAATATGGTCCTCACGTCGTCAGTAGTACAGTGTAGCCTCACTTGGTATTATTATACACAGCAAATAAAACTTTTTTAAATTCAAAGAAATCTGTGTATATTTGCGAGATACATAACTAGAACAAGTAAACAAGTGAAGACAAAAAAATTTGCAAAGCTGTGACCATTTATAAGGGTGGTCCTCATTAACTACGGTTCATGATATGTCCTCACTTTGATAAGTGGCCGTAAATATATATATATATATATATATATATATATATATATATCTATAAAGGCCTACCATGCGTCCGGACCAAAAGCGTAGCGCCCAGCGTCCTGCGTATATAAAGTGTATATAAATGATGGTATCAGTCAGCATCAGTGTCAGCGTTAGCAAACTATAGGTTTATTCAGCGTCCATTTTATTTTTCTAAAGTTTAGCAGCTTGCTTGCCTGTCTGCGGTGTCATGTTACTCGCTGTATTTCTGAGAAGATTACGTCATTTAAACTGACAAAAACATTTCTATTTGATTAATGCTACTTAATAAATTCTTTTAGTTCCGTTTCTTTATGTGTATGCATTTTATTTAAAAGGCTTTCATATTTAAAATGCTCTATGCATAAAAACATAAAACTCGAAATATAATTGGATTTGTATGAAATTTTCTACAAAGGGGTTTTCAAGGTCGCTAATTTCAAATTTGATGTCAACGTTTGCAAATTTTAAAGGACGGATGAAATATGGCGGCCATAATAATTAAAATTAAAATACTAAAGTATTTTAAAACATTTTGTTTTCGTTTATATTTAAAGTTTTCCATCGACGATTTCCAACAATTATTGTTGCTGTAGAAATGGGTTTACATATATAAGCTATCGTCTTTAGTAATTAGTAATAAAGCATAAAAAGTAAGATCGCCGATTATCAAGGATCAAAAAACCGTTTTACTTAATTTATGTTATGTAACAAGAAATATTATTGACTGCGAATCTTTTAAAATGACATTTTTGTTTTCGTTATTAGTGCTTACTTCATTTTTTAGGTGCACGAGGTTGGATATAGACAAGGGTTTTTACAAGGAATTCAAAGATTTGTTGATTCAAGTTAAACATAAATTAACAATTATTATCTTTCACTATATTTAATCGATTACTGATGCTGATTTAGGAAAAGAAAATTGATATATAATAAATCTAAAACAATCCGGGTCCAGAAGTTTTGTTAAAAGTTGTTCGTTAAACCGAATAGTGACTTTACATTTTTACGTTAAGTAACTATTTAAGTAAATGTTTCTTATAAATTTAAACAGCCTATTAATAATGAATTTAACAGCCTGTTTCAAATATCCTAGATATTTATATTGTTAGGAATATAAAATTAGAAACGTTAAAGATAACGAATTTACAAAAAAAATTTATATTATAATAGATTTTAACTACAGCACAAACAAAAATAAAAAATTTCAACGTTATAAGAAATAAAAATTTCGATTTTATTATAAAATATTATAAAATTTATTTTAAAAAGAAAAACAGCTGTGCATTCAATGTACTAAATGTCGATGTCCTTCAGTGATATGATATCATTTTTTGAATAGCAACCGTAGCAACGCAAAACGACAGGTTGTTAACCATTAAATTCTTGGGATTGGAACTGTTTAAAAGATATTTAATTTGTAAATGCTCCGAATGAGTGCTTTTATTTTGATTTACTTTGGATTATATCATATATAACCCAGATTTTTAGTGTTTGGTCTGTTGTTTTTAATATAATAAATAGGTATAACTGAAATGTGAAACCTAGAACCTTGGATGTGTTTCGTGACAGACAATGATTGCCCACACAAACAAGAAGAGGTTTTGTTTAAAAGTTTTGAAATTAGTGAAAAGTAAATCTACAGGGTGGTTGGTGCATCTTAAAGATCCTTTACACATAAAGAAAACACAGAGATTGCATAAAATAATTTCTTAAATTTATTACAAAAAGTACAAGAATATAACCCTCTCTGATAGAGTTACACAACAATTATTAAATATAAGTAAAGATTTAAATACAGTTTTTAACTACTTTATCACAAGTTACCAGCATAATGTTTGTTATTACAATTTAGTTTTTTCTTGTTCTAAATTTGGAAGCTTTTAGGCACTCACTTTACTAAATACCTTTTAAGTTTCTGATCCTTAAACTCCACAAATCTGGATCGTATTGACAATACAAATTACTTACAGGATGCCATTTACGAGACCTCCAATTCTGCTATTAATCCTTTGCATGCAGAGTTTATGTTTCATTATGATTATAATAAAAATTGAGCAGTACTATTCGACTGAATTCCATCTGTCATCAATTATTAAAATATAAACTTGATATCCAAATTCCCCCTGGGGGTTTTACTTAACTTAGAGTTGACTCCTTCTTCAAAGGATCTTCATATACATAAAGTATCATTAAATTGTTTTTTTTGTTCACAGAAAAACCATGAATTTTTTAACATGAAAGGATTCTTTTTTGTGCTGTTGACATATTGTTTTTCATTTTTTTTATATTTGAAATCAACTATCTCAGATCCAAGTTTTATGCACTTTTTATATTATGCAAAAAAAAGAAGCGAAAAAGGAGGAGGAACATTCCTCAATTATGTTTTACCATTTCAGGAACCAACAATATTAGAAAACGAAAAAAAAAAGCGTACAGACGTCAGCAACGCGCAAAAACGTATAAAAAAAACAAGTGGCAAGTTAACAGTTCGCCGCAAAATAAATATATACAGGGTGAAACAAAGTTGAACTAGAACTGATGAAGGGATTGTTTCCCGAACATCCTCCCCGGCCTTGAGGGTTCTAACCTCAAAGGGATTATAATTAATAAACATATTAAAAGATAGATTGAACAAAAACAAAAAGAAATATTAAGTTCGTATTATTATTTTTTTCTAAATTTCTGCGGGAAATTCTTCAATTAATTTATCTTGTGGAAGAGGACAAATCTTAGTTATGGATCATGTGAAACAACCATTTTGAGTTTTAACTTTAACTACCCTGACCTTCTTGTCAGGACTTAAAATAATCTCTATTATTCATGCCAGCGGCCATTTAAGAGGAGGATTATCATCTTCCTTTAGCAGAACCAAATCATTTACTTTTAAGTTTGGAACATTGTAAACCCATTTAGGTCGATTTTGCAAGCGATTGAGGTACTCAATAGACCATCGTCTCCAAAATAATTGTTGAATTTGAGAAATCCTTTGATAAAGGGTAAGTCGATTTTCAGAAATGGAAGTTACACTTTTTTCTGGATGAGCTACTAAACTTGATCCTATCAAGAAATGTCCAGGGGTCAAACATTGCAAATCATTTGGGTCATTAGATAATGGACAGATGGGGCGTGAGTTTAGAATGGCTTCTATTTCGGTTAGAATTGTATAAAATTCTTCAAAGGTAAAAGTGGAATTACCTACTAATCTCTTTAGATGATATTTACAACTTTTTATTGCTGCTTCCCAAATTCCACCCCAGTGGGGACTTCTAGGAGGAATGAACTTAAATGTAATTTGGGTTTGAGCACAATAGTCTTGGATTCCTTTTAAATTACTTTGAGTGCAAAAAAATTATGTAATTCCTTTGACTGATTCTTTGCCCCTAAGAAATTGGAAGCATTGTCGCTGTAGACTAAAGAGGAATTTCCTCTTCGAGAAATGAATCTTTTCAATGTCATAAGAAAGGCTTCAGATGATAGATTCGTGACCAATTCAATATGAACCGATTTGGTTACCATACAAACAAAAATAGCTATGTATGCCTTGATTAAAGGCGCCTTCCTTACCTTTGACGATTTAATCATGAAGGGACCACCATAATCCACACCTACCTTTTGAAAAGGTCTTGTAACGTTAACTCTATCTTTGGGCTGGCTGAGCTCTGAATCTATAACAAGTCACACAGTTTCTGATTATTCTTTTTATTTCTCTTAATCCATTTAACGGCCAAAACCTTAATCTGAAATTCGATAAAACTGTTTGAGCACCAGCATGTCCCAAACGTGTGTGCTCTTGGGTTAACATAAGAATTACAACATAATTATGAGAAGGAAGCAAAACTGGGTGTTTCTGATCAAAGTTAACATCCGCATTTTCTAACCTGCCACCAACGCGCTAAGAATGTTTTTAAATTGAGAATATCACACAGCAAAGATATCAATATGACTCGGCAGTGTTTGCTTGTTTGCAGAATCTAGTGATTGGGCATTAACAACTAAACTATTTGTTTTAACAATAAAAAGTGAATTTTATTATGTCACATCTCATTTATGTAACATGTCCCTAGTAGTTATTTTACCTTAGGGTAAAAAGCAGTTTTCCTAAGGCATCAGCTAATTTTTTCTTTTTTTCTAATTCACGCCTACACTACGGGGGAACCAACAGCTAAGGTCATCTGTCCCCCATCTAACATGCAACACGAATACACACATCCATAGTTGAGGTGGCGGAATTTTTCCAATTAGAAAAATCTCGTCGCCCCAAGTGGGATTCGAACCCACGACCCTTGGAACACAAGTGATGCACTGACACCACTCGTCCACTGCCGGCCCTTGGCATCAGCTAATGACTATTGTTCTAATTAAGGAGAATTGTAGAAAAAGTATACGATAAGTAAGACATAACTAAAAGAGAGAACATTATTAAATTTCACGTATATTATTAGTTACAATATCAGCATTACACATGTGTTGCTTGCATATGAAATTTTAATGAAATCAACATATAGTGTCTTGTTTAGTTGATTCTTAAATTTTATAGAGGTAGCTTATATGGTTTGATGTGAGGGTACATTTATTTCGCCTCATTTGCTGGCTATCATAATTTCCTACTAGTGTTAAATTTAGAAAAAAAAATTCGTACGTAAAATACACTACTTGTGTTGTTTCACTATATCTAGTATGAAGCCTCCAAAGAAAATAGTCTAGGCGCTATGTTATATTTATGCTCTAATACTCATTAGCGTTGCATTTTCATTGGCTCATTTTTGTGGATTTTTAACTCTACGGTATGACAATTTTTCCAGGTAAATGACAAATTCTACATATACTCATGTTCTTAAACTATAAGCCGCAAAGAAAAGGTGGAAAAGAAGAAGAGAAAAAGAGAAGGAAAGAGAAAAAATTTAAAAGAAACAAATGAAAATCTTAAACACGATCACTTCATATCCCGTAAAATAAAAATTACTAATTTTTATTTTACTTGTTATGAACCATTATTTAGCATTATCATGTTAGAAACATCTTTTATTATAATATTAAAGCTCCTTTTTTTTGTATTATAATCTTTTCTGTCATTTGGATGTTATTTGGATCATTTACGTGGATTCAGACACTGTAAACATCGAAAATGTACAGATTAAGCTCTACTAACCAGCAGTATGTGTTTTATACAATATATTAATCATACTCGTTCTTAGAAAAGCAGATTTCAACATTTTTCTTTTTTGAGAATTTCTTCACATCCAAATTGTGGATTTCGGGAGAAACACCCATATATAATACACTAACCGATACAATGAATATTAGGTAACCAAACCAAATACACTACCGAATACAACCGTACAGAACCAAACATAACCGCACCTGACACCACCAAACTGAATACTTCTTCTTCTTTTTCCTTGTACCCTTTCAGGGTGTCGGATAACCGAACCGAATACAACCATACCAAACACCACCGTGCAGAATACAACCGTACCGAACACCATCGCATTTCGGTGCATATAAGTACCGAACACAACCATACCAAACACCAATGAACCTAATAGAACTGTACACAACTGAAACCGAACGAAATACCTAAGATATGGGGTATAGTGTATTTAACCGATGCACCCTGCTTGCATTTAGTTACACTGCTACCGTTTCTAACCTTTTCCTACAAACCTATCAGTGCTTAAGGTGTTAGTTTGGCTTGGCATAGTAACTTGGCTTATTTGATGCTGATATCTGTAGTGTGCTATAGTTTGATTAATAAACTAAAGGTTTGCAGAATTGGTAGTTCAGTTTGTATGCATAATAATAATCTGTAACCATTTGAAGCTGCTTAACCTCGATGAAGACCCCTGGAGACCGTTTCTTCACTGAAGTTGCTCTGAGCCTCGTATCTGACGACTCTTGAAAAAAAGTACTAGCGCCCGAGACCAGACTGCATCAACAAGCGATTGCCAACCTTAGGGCATCGCAATTCAAGCTCCCTCCTTTTCATATTTTCACTTAGAATGATGTAATAGTAACACACCAAAAATGATGTTTTCGAAAATCACCTTGAACCTCTAATGTAGCCATATATATAAACCAAATAAGCACTAGATTATAGACAACTACATAAACAAATGATGCCTGTAACGTGTGTTCCGAATTCTCATAAAATAAGGAAACAGTTTATGGGATATTTGCTTTAACTTCAATGTCAAAGGGAAGCTCCAGGTATCCCAGTAACAGCAACAAATGAGGAATAGAGCACTATAGCATAAAAGAGGAAAGAGAGATTTTGAAGAAATGGAAAGAATACTTTGACGAACTACTTGCAAAAGAAGATACGGAAACAGATCAGCAAACACCAGTTACAGAAGATGAACCTACATACGAAGAAATAGAAACAGTAATTAATCACCTAAAGAATGAAAAAATAGAAAAATAATAGTATCTCTCTTATTTATCAAACAATCTTTGTGAAAATTCACAGTATTATTAATGAAAGTTAAGAGGATTTCAGAAAAAACAATAACTGAACTCTCTTAAGTAGTCTTTTAAAACCAGAAAATAATTTTATTTTTATAATTTACTGATTTTTGTTTTAGAAAAACATGGTGTAACGTTAAATTAAATATTAACCAAAGGCAAAGGAATAATCCAAAAAACCTTTTTTTCTTAATGATCCTAGAGATATGTTCTACCATATAAAAAATTAAATTTATGGCTTTTTTATTCCTTCCTATAAACTTTTTATCTTCAATTTGTACGTTGGTTTTTTAACATCTTTTCTTGGGCCGTCCTATTTACTGCTTTTCTAATTATACATTGATACTAAATTAGTATAATAAAGTAATTTTTTAAGGATTGGGTTATTTAAGTAAGTCGAGTACTTAATTATTCTAAACATAAAGCTGCATACTAGATGTAAGAATAAAATTTTGTATTACATATATGCTATAGTGTTGATTCAATAAAATAGAATTGCCAGAATGAAAATGTTTCAGTTCTAATAGTAGTATGGTAAATAGCTTTAATAGAGTGTTTATAGAATAATAATTAAATTTACAAGCATTAGCAGTTAATTAGGAAACGTGCATGAGCTTTACTCAAGTTTTAAACAATGGTATGTTGATCTTAAAGTGGAATTTTCAAAATTTTGTTCTCTGCAGGCTAAATTCTGGTAGGTGCTGTCACCCACTCCGTCTGTGTATATACAATTCATCAAAATGTTAAATATTACTTATTCATGCTGCATAAATTGAAGAATATAAAGATCTTATAAAGTTCCTAGTGTGGCTTAAAATCTTGTAAGTTTCCTAGAAACAAAATTTTTTAATTATTATCAAGATTATGAAGATGGTATACGTAGAATTGAGTATATTGTATTAGGCAGTATTAATGTTATTACTACAGAATTAGGAAATACTGTATAACATAGTATTTATAGAACCTGGTTCTAAATTACAAGTAGAAAAATATGTAGTTATAAAATATATGTCAGCATATATTAACAATTATTAGTAATGTAGTTTATAACTTTACTCACAACAAACGTATTTCACACTATTAAATGAATGTAGGCTATAATATATTTTTACGAAATTCCTTCAAAATATAAGCAGAGTTTATAAGAATGAAACTACTTAAATACATGTTTAGTTCTTTATTTTTTATTAAGTAAATTAAATCAAACCAACATCTATAATGATTTTACTTACTAGTTAATGGGGATTAGTAGGTTAGTAGGGACTAAACATTTTTAAAACAATGTGTCATAAAAATTTGAATATACAATAATACAATATAAATTTACAAGCATTAGTAGTTAATTAGGTAATGTGCACGAGCTTTACTCAAGTTTTAAACAATGGTATGTTGATCATAAAGTGGAATTTTCAAAATTTTATTCTCTGCAGGCTAAATAGTGCATTCTGGTAGGTGCTAGTGCCACCCACTCCGTCTGTGTATGCACAATTCATCAAAATGTTAAATATTACTTATTCATGCTGCATAAATTGAAGAATATAAATATCTTATAAAGTTCCTAGTATGGCTTAAAATCTTGTAAGTTTCCTAGAAACAAAACTTTATAATTATTATATTCTTATCAAGATTATGATGAAGATGGTATACGTAGAATTGAGTATATTGTATTAGGCAGTATTAATGTTATTACTACAGAATTAGGAAATACTGTATAACATAGTACTTATAGAACCTGGTTCTATATTACAAGTAGAAAAATATGTAGTTATAAAATATATGTCACCATATATTATCAATTATTAGTAATGAAGTTTATTTTCTGCTTAAAGCAGAAATGTTTTCGCTGAAAACAAAAACATTTTGTTCTGTTGAAAAGCGCTTGCCATAATTTTAATAATTGATCAAATTTTTGTCATGATGAATCTTCAGCGTATAAATTATAAATTGCAGGTCTTTGTTCAATCAACAATTAATTTTTCTACATCTGTTTTCATACTAACAAGAAACATATTTCACACTATTAAATAAATGTAGGCTATAATATATTTTTATGAAATCCCTTCAAAATATAAGCAGAGTTTAAGAATGAAACTACTTAAATACATGTTTAGTTATTTATTTTTAATTAAGTAAATTAAATCAAACCAACTATAGTTATTTTACTTACTAGTTAATGGGGATTAGTAGGTTAGTAGGGACTAAACATTTTTAAAACAATGCGTCATAAAAATTTGAATATACAAATAAAAGGATAATAAAGTAAATGTTGGTGATATATCTTCTGTATTCCACTAATTCTTGTTGGTTTCATTCTTACTGTCATCTTTGCTTCCAAGAAAGGGAAAGACTACCAACCAAATCAGTAATCCCACAATAAGAACAATCAAGAAAAGGCGAGTGTGTCTTGACATTCCACAAAGTTTCTTGTAACATGGCTCTCTTTCCATCGGCTGTATTTCCTGTACTGGAATGTTAACTATCTGAAAAAAATAAAAAGCAATATGAGAAAGTAAGAAAAAACCTTTTTATTTTTCCTGCAAACAGAACTTGCGTAAATGTTTTTATTGATTTTCCATGTCCAATCAACCTAGCTCTTCACTTTTATTAGAGACACGATTAAAATAGTTAAAATAAAATTGAAATAAATTATTATATCAAAATGAGACGATAAAACTAAATTTTCAAAAATAATTTTTCTTTGTTAACAATTCAAATATGCCATGCTAAAGATATACACTACATTGACTGATGTACTGGCCATCACTAATTAGGATAAAGAAGTTTAAAAAACAAGCAGTTTTTTTACAACAAAATGAAAATTTGTAAGCAAAATTTTAAGCGTGCTGCCAAAGGTTAAACCTTAAAAGACACTGATGCTATTTATTACATAAGAATTTCGTGATCAGTTGGATCTTGATAAAATTTACTAGGGTTGTAGATGGAGTATATTTTGTCATTAAAAGGTCCCTGTGATTTCTAGGTCACATCAAAGATCAACTACTGAAGTCGCTAAAATGGGTCTAATGGGAATCAGAAGCAAGTAGTGGTAATCTCTTAATAACCTCTAGGATTAGTGACTCCCTAGAGGTTTGTGATAATATTTGTCTCAATACCTGATAATCTGTGACATTTTCCCTTCTTCCCCTGTAGCCTTCATTTATATTGTTATCAGGCTAATAAAAAGTACCAACAGCAACAAATCTTCCCACCTAGGGCAATAAGTGCCACCTCATTGTATCAAGTCAGGCTCTCACACTTAAGCAATCAGCAACTGGCAACATGCAATATTATTGCTATCGATTTGCTTACATCAAATTTAATCAGACGTCTCACACTGGAGCAACTTGTTATTGCTTCTATGAAAATGTTACCGGTTGCATTAATATTTATTGCCGGTGCTGCATGTCGAAAAGCCAATATTATCATGTCAATATAGAGCAATACTTGTATTATTATTATTATTATTATTATAAATAGAGAGTGGCATTTGCTTGTATTTTTTGAATTATTTATACAACAAACATGCCAGAAGATTTGTTACGAACATAAAGACATATGTGTATAACAAACTATTATTTATGCTATTAGTATTTGAAATACTTGTAAATTATTAATTTTTTTATGATTTACTGGAATTAGTAGTTTTATGATTTTGGTTTAATTATCTGGTATGAAATATATGGTCTAGGTTATGAGGTCAGTGGGTGATGTAAGACAGTCTAAATAAGAAATGTGAATATAGTGTAAAAAGAAAAAGATTTATTATTGTTAGTGGAAGTTAGAAATTTTTGTGTGCAAGGCTGACACAATTAGATTATTCTTCATCTAGCACTTAAGCTGGACGCACACTTGTCCAGCAAAACTTGTTTAAGCAAAAACGTTTTTGCTTAAATGCAATTAAACATGTTTTTCAATGATTATTATAGGAATACTGCACACTTATCTAACAAACTACAAAAAGCACAGTACAGCACGTTTAAGCAACCTTGAGCACGATCGAGTAACAACCAAAAATGCTGTACAGCATGTTTAAGGACGATTGAGCAAAAAGCAAAAATGCTGTACAGCATGTTTAAGCAGATTTGAACAAAACTGTGAATGCTCGTAGCACGAGCATAGACCATTGTTTGAAGGCAACACATTTTGTTGCGGGCATGTACTTTCAATGCATGTCTCCATACTGACGTAGTTTGCAGCGTGTGAAGTTATTTTTATTAAAAATAACTTCATAAATAACTTTTTATAGGTAATAAGTGCAGTGTTGATTGTGTTACAATAGAATTTTTGTGAATGCATTATTTTTATTATTAGTATGAAAACAGATGTAGAAAAATTAATTGTAGATTGAACAAATACCTGCAATTTATAATTTATACGCTGAAGATTCATCATGACAAAAATTTTATCAATTATTAAAATTATGGCAAGCGCTTTTCAACAGAACAAAATGTTTTTGTTTTCAGAGAAAACATTTCTGCTTTAAGCAGAAACGTTTCTGCTGAAAGCAGTTTTGCTTTTTGCTACAAGAAAATGTTTTTGGTTTCAGCGAAAACATTTCTGCTTTAAGCAGAAACGATTTTGCTTAAAGCAGTTTTGCTAGATAAGTTTGCCAGCCTTAATAAGTTCGGATGGTTGTTGCGACTTATAGCATTGTTTTTAAGTAATCTGTTAATAATAAATTTAAAGTTTTGCTAATTTTTTCATTGTTATTATTTGTTGTACCATGATTTATCAGTTCTACAAATGCCGGATTATACCAACGGTTCCTTCTTTTGCACCTGCTGTTCCTTAATAAATGCCACCAAATTAAAATCGCATTATCAAAGTTGTCAGATGCTCACATGTTTGCTGAAATTGCTACATAAACTAAAAGGAACCAGATGCTTCAGTGTGAATATGAAGATTAATGAAATATGAAGATTCCAAGAATAAATGTAATTGCAGAAGAATGTGGTGTTTGGAAATTTTCAAATAACTATGTTCAGCCTATTCTCTATCTCAGTCTGTAGCCTGCTCAGTTTGAAATAAAAGAGGAGGTAGGTAAGAAGGATCCACCTTTCCAAGGTATTAAATTATTACTTTATATAATTAAATATAAAATTAATTTTAGAATTTAATTAATTCCGTAATTTGATTAATTGTAGGTATTAATTAAACATCAAAAGTACTAATTATGTCGCAGACAGAAATCCTATGGACGTCCAATACTGTATGTTCTTTGAACGTCCCTTTACGAACATCCGTTCAATGTTAATAATAATAATAATATATATAATCTGATCCGTTTTATACCTGTAGGTGTAAGGGTAATAATAATAATAAATGAATTTATTTCTCTATCACAATTTAACCAATACATATTAAAAAAACAAAGTATACCTAAAATTATGTAGAGAAATCATAAGGCTGCCAATTTAAATTGGTTCAAGGGAAATGTCTGAAGGGAATGTTTTATAGACATCCTATGGCCGTTCGCGTGCTATCTGGGTATATGAAGATTTTTCATGCCAGAAATTAAATCCTCATAATTTTAAGCAACAAAAGGTAAATTGTGTTTATTAACAGTACAAGACGTAGTGTAAGATATAAAAATTTTAATGAATACTCTGGAATAAAATGTTCCACAAGCAGAGAAAACTACCAGTTAAAGATTTATGGTTCTGACCATGTAAAATTACAAGAGCCTTAACAGTAAGTATTAAAGGATAAAAGCAAAACTTAAAAAACTACATACCCTTGCTTCTCCGTTAAACATCACAAGCTGAATATGTTCAGTACAAGCCATTGCTTTAATTAATAGAAAATTATTTATAAACTCTTTCAAAGCTCTGCTTGTATATGCACTTCAAGTGAACTGCTTTTCAAAGAAGTGTTGCTCCCCACTTCAATTTTATTATTTCTAGTTATAGTTGTCCTTGTCTATCAGTCTACATTAACAATGAATATGGCGATTCATTAAAATGACTACCATAAATAAATTACAAAATATGCTTTATCGTCTTTAGTGCGAACTGATTGTTTAATCAGGTGCAAAGAATATCAATAACATACGCTATAATATAAACTATAACTTGTTTAGTTATTATCAACAAGAAAGCTACTATGACGCACTGATAAAAATTAATAAACATATGATAGAAGGTATGAAAGATAATTTATTCTTTTAAGAATATAAATTATTGTTTGCATTGATTTAAATTTTTGAATCTTTGCTAGTTGTTACGTAATTTGAAAAATCTTAATTTGCAATCTGTGCCATCTTCTTTCAATTTAATTCTTTAGACCACAACACCAAATAATAATAATAATAATAATAGTTTATTCAACTCAATAGGATAACTAGCCCATTTACAGAGTGAATGATAAAATTTAATAATAAAATTAATAATATTTAATTTAACTATGGAACGTATAAACAAAAACAAGTAAGTAATACTAAAAACTAACAATACAAATAATAATGAATCGACTTAGAACTATTAAATTACATACTGACTACTAAACTAAATAACGAGACATAAACAAGGCGAGACACACGGTTGCCATCCATGTAATTCAGCAGACAATTTCATACAGTCTTGGTAAAAATTACTGGAGCTTTATACATAACAAACAATTGCATATACAATAAAAAACAAAGTTTTCACAAGAAATATTTGGTAACTTAAATAACTAAAAATGGTAACTAAAATAAAATAACTATGTACATACATACAGAACTGTCAACTGCTAAAAATTCTCCTTATTTATTATTAATTAATCAAATATTAGGCAATCCAAAAAGCATATGTAGTTTTTAGAATGAAACGTCATGTCTTACTAGTTTCAGGTTTAGTAGATGTTCAGTCATCTCCCGGTACTTAAGTAATCAAGGGTCAGTAAAACCAAAATTGGTTTGCATCGGTAGAAATATTTAACTAAAGGTTATCAATGTAATTTTTATAGGCAAGTAATGTTTCTTTCTTAATAAGTAAACATACTTCCTTAAACAAGGAGTAGTCAAATATTTTGCATATTTTTAGATTTGGAATTTTTATATTCTTTTTACGTATGAAATGTATAAGAAGGATCTTTACGGAAAGTTCTACTAGATTAAAGTAATGGAACAGTCCAACGCTTACTAGACTAGACTAGATTAGCAAGATGTACATCATGATAACCCCACTAATTCTCAGTTTCTTGGAGTAAAAACATGGTCCTGCATCTGCTTTGTGGATGTCGAGCTAGGAGCTGTAACACATATTTTGATGCAATCATATTTGTGTGGCTTGTCTTTTATTTCTTTTTATAATTAATTTCAATGGATTGAATTATTTTATATTGAATTAGTTTTTAGTTTAGGCTTCTATTTTTATAATTCAAAATGCCGGCATAATATTCATATTTGTAGGAGTAATCATTTAATACATGATCCATATATCTTGGTATTAGATTTCCAACAAATGATAAGATTAAATACTACTATCAGACATTTTTATTCATCTAAAAAGATTTTCAGTGAAAGTGTGAAGTAAATAATTTTATTTCCATAATTTGTCAAATATATTTCTAAATAATTTTAGATAAAGGTTACTTAATTTGTTTAATTAATGTTTTACATTAAATTATATTTTGAATGCAAATCCATATAGAAAAATTATCACCCCGGCTGGGAATCGAACCAGGACCTTTCACGTTTCCGGCGGTACTCTACCAACTGAGCTACCTAAAGTGACTACCAGCAAAATAATAATTTCTTCATATGAATTAGATAATAGCAAATATTAGGGTGGTTCTTATTTGGGTCATGTTGGAATTTCGGTTTTGCCGGGTGCCCATTTGATTTCAAGAAAAGAACTGAAAATTTTAAGACCAATACGAACTTCCTATTTCTATTCTAATCATTCACTGTAAGACGAGAAGTTTCCCATTTTACATGGGTTTTTTCAATTCTTATGCATATATTTGACCACTGCACAGTGGTCCCGTAATAGGTCAAAACCTAAAAATATTTTAGTTCATTTTCCCGTAATTTGTTACCATCTAATTATTAACTGATTACCATAGTACATCGTGGTATAAATAGATACCGGATAATTAAACATTAACACTTTTGTTTCGACCTCGAAAGTGAATACATCGTGCCCTACATATTTAATGTTATCAGTTAGTCATTACTTGAACTTGTCTTTGTTAACTATTTTGGGGTAATTTGGTGTTTGTGCGTATATTCTACAATGGAAATCTCAAGAAACAGATATGTTCTTTTATATTTAATTGATTCTGATTGTTTTCTTTTTTGAAATTATATACCTACAGAGAGGTAGGTATTTATGGTAAAATTTTCTTCAAGTGTAGTCTTTGTGTAGTCTTTTAACTATGTTCCCCCACTCTCCCCCTGTTGTTTTTTTCTTTATTTTAAAGCTCAATACCTTTATATTATAAAACAACAACAATCTCTTGCTGAAATTTGCTTGATGTCATTTATTAGACTGTTATGTCTTCCTAGACGCACATTTGCGATCTCTGTAGGATTTTGTTACCATTTGTTGTTTCTAGAGAACGTTTAATAGTATATATATATTATTTCCTTTCAGCAACTTCTTATAAGTATATCTTTGCAAAAATGTATATTGTATGTAGTTCCTGGATAAATATATAAACATTAACACTTTTGTTTATTACTCGACTGTGAACACATCGCATCATGCATAATTAATGTAATAGAATTTGTCTTTGTTAACTATTTTGTGGTAATTTGGTGTTTTGTCCAAGAAACAGGTATGTTCTTTTACATTCATGGTTCTGAAGTCATAGATCACGCGTTATTGTCTATTGGGGAACTCTCTGAAGAAGCTGCCGAGTCAACTAATAAGATTATTAAGTCATTTAGATGGGATCACACTAGAAAAATGTCACGTATAACAACCAATATAGATCTATTGAATAGGTTACTACTAAACTCTGATCCATACATTACAAGCCTTGGAAAACTACCTCCTAAAAAGAAATCTATTTTCTCTCGGGCTGTTCTTAATTTATTAGACGAATAGGTATAAGTAGGTGTTTATATCACTAATATAACGTATATTAAGATATACTTATTACTTTAGTCTATAGTGTAAATTGTATGATCTTAGTTTTTGTTATGAAATAGCTGTTTGCTCTACTATTCTAAATATTTTAAAAACAAAACGTAGTTACGTTCTATTTCTAGAATTATTTCAATAATTATTTTTTAAATTTACTTCTTTATGCTAAGACTGTTTTATTTTATCTTAATTGTGTAAAATGCAATACTTAGCAAATCTGTTGTCTTTATTTCACTGAAAAGGCATTTTAGATAAATAAATCAGTTTACCTCCTGGAATACATCATGTATGATAGTTATGACCTCCTTACAATGAGCGCGGTACATACCCGGGACCACAGTGCACTGGGACAAATTTATGCAAAAAATTTGAAAATTGATTTTATAGAATTAACGAGCATCAATGCTACTTTTAGGTGAGAAAAAAAATTATATGGGACATTCACTTCAACCTTAATTGAACGGTGCATTATTTTGGATTTGTAAATCGTTGGAAAAAATCGAATGCGCCATATAATTTTTTTTGTGCCTAAAAGTAGTATCGAACCCTGTTAATTCAAAAAAAGTCAATTTTCAAATTTTTTCTCAACAATTTGTCCCAGTGGACAAATATATACATAAGAAGTGAAAAAAAGTGTGCATTATAAATGGGAAGCTTCTCTTCGTTACAGCGAATGATTAGAATAGAGATAGGAAGTTCGTATTGGTCATAAAATTTTGAGTTTTTTTTAGAATCAAATGGGCACCCGGCAAAACCGAAATTCCAACATGACCCAAATAAGAACCACCCTAAGCAAACATATATTATAGAAAACAAATTCATGACAATTTACAAAAAAATAGATAGAAAAATTAAAATTAGCAAGGGCCCTGTTAAGAGGCTTTATATTGCTACAGATGATCAGCCACAGTATCCGATGAGAGAGTAGTAGGATCTGCCACTCGTTCTTTATAGCCAGTTTTTCCATTCCTTGGTATCGTGTTTCTTTCCCATGCTTCTGCCATTATTTTATGTAGCCATGATATTCCTTTCTTTCCCATGTATTTAATCATTTCTGGGTCCACCTCATTTTTCCACTTACTTTACCTACTTTAATGTTTTCTATTGCCTCTTCCAATTCTTTTATATCGATTTTATTGCTCTGTATTTCATTTTCTTGTTGTATGAGTATATTTACTGCCACTGGCTGTATTTTGTTTGTTCGTCTAAGTTGAATTTTTGGCTGTAGTGACTTCTTGATACTTCCATTTTTTCCAGAATATATTTTGATTATGTTGTTTATCTCTTATGCTTGAATCTGCCTTCTTCGTTTTTCCTCTTAGTCCTTTAATTGTATTCCAGAACTTCTTCTTCTTCTCTCATCCTCTTTTACCGTGTTACGGTGTTGAGGTGTATTCCAGAACTTTCGGTTGTTATTTCTGTAACCTTCATTTAGTTCGTTTCCAAAGCCCTCCCATGTTTTTTGTTTGACTTTTTCACTACTTCTTTTGCTTCCCTTCGCTTTTTATCGTAGGTTTCCTTGTCTTTTAGATCCTTCGTGCATATGCATTTTTTCCAAGCTTGCTTTTTGCCTTACACTACATCTTAAACTTCCTTTGTCCACCATCTAGTTCTTTTCCTTCCAGTATTTGTCATCTTGTATCCACACACTTCTTTTGCTGAGCTAATTATTATTTCTTTTACTGCTTGTCATCTGTCTTCCAAAGTTCAATTTCTATTTTCTATTTCCAGCTTGTTTATTTTTGTCTCTATTATCTTTCTATATTTGTTTTTATTTTCGTCTTTTGTCAGCTTATTTATATTTGTTCGAGTATAGGGTCAATCCATCTGAAGTGGTCCAGAAAATAATAAATTGGTTGCTCGACTATTTCAAAAATGGATAATATTTTTGTGTTATCATCCCTAAGTATATGTGGTTTGAAACTACTGTTATTTTATTTTTATTCTGTGTTGTTATTGTGTTGTCACCCCTAAGTATTGGCAGTTCAAAACCATTGTTATTTTATTTTTATTCCTTTTGACTAAAATATGGCAGCCATATTTGTTTCGTGGTGCACGAGGTTTTTTACGTTTTTTGATGTAAACGTAAATCTTGATATCTCAAGAACGGTTGGACCTAAAGATCTGCGGTAAAAGCCATTGTACTGTTTACATGTCGGCCTACATTTCTTAGTCTAAACATAATTTTCGTAGGATGCGTATTTATGGGTGTAATTAAACCCCGAAGTTTAATAACGTTTTTGCAAAATTTCCACTTTTTATGGGGGCATATTTCCAAATAATGGTGAACTCTTAGGGCTGATTTTTTTGTTAATGGTACAGAGTTAGGGAAAGTTTATGTATAAAATGTTTCAAATCTAAAACTTTACTATTTTGGTACTTATGGGCTTTTGAAGTTCTCGTTTTTTCTATTTTTGGTCAACTTTGGCTCAATATCTCCGATGGGCACAGATGGATTTTTTTTATATTACGTGAGAATGAAGCAGTATATGATGGAAACCTGTGGTAAAAATCTCAACTTTGATATTAGCCTGAGAACAGAGTTATACTCAGTTGAAAACTGTAAATAAATCTTGTAAATAACCATAAAACTCAGGCATTATTAAACCATGTATTTTCAATACATTACCATCTCCATTAGTATCATTGAGTAAATTTATTTTATTCTAGTGCTAACATTGTTTTGAGTGATAATTATTATTATTATATAATCAAATGCCATTCGTAAAAGTTCTTGCAGTTATAACTAAAGCAATTAATAGAATACATATTTATATATACTTTTTCCTTGTATTTTCTTCCCTGATCGAGTTTTCTATGAATTCATGTAAATTATTAGTCTGGTCAAAATAGACAATTCAATTTACAATAATTCGCATAGAGCTGAAAATTGGTACAGGTCTTAGGTACACTATTACAAATAAAATTTTAAAAATCCCCACCGATCCTACGTTTGCTAAAAAATTTATTCAAGGTCAAAGGTCAAAAGTATTGATTTTTTGCATTTTTCTCGTAAAGGGTAAGTGTTATTATAAAAATAGGTCAGACAAAAGTTGTAGATTATGCAATTATCTACAAAAATTGTTCTTATACTTTTTGTCCTACGAATCACCATTCCTGAGATATCACCATTTGAAACATCGAAAATAATAATATGCACGTTTACGCCCCTTGAAATACTTTTATGGCCAGTTTCACAAAGCTTGATTAAACTCTGATTAACTTAATTGTAATTAAATTTGAAATCTAGAAATATAATTGGATAAAATTCAAGGTCTGTTAAATCTCAGCCAATGGAATTTATGAATTTTGAATTTAATGACAATTAAGTTAATCAGAATTTAATCAAGCTTTGTGAAATCAGACATTAGTGTTGAACGTTCCTTTGCAGCGAATACACGTGCTTATTGCTAATATTTCTTATTACAATTTGTGCCGTTTAATACTTTTTCAATAAAGTCGCAATTTTGTTTTATTTGTAGTAAACCACTTTTTGACTGAAAGTGAAATTGTTGTTGTTGATCGTGGAATGAAGACTTTGATTGATTCAAGTGTTGCAAGAAATAAATGATGGGTTTCAATTAAATTAAATTAAATT
This sequence comes from Agrypnus murinus, assembly GCA_929113105.1. Lineage (NCBI taxonomy): Eukaryota > Metazoa > Arthropoda > Insecta > Coleoptera > Elateridae > Agrypnus > Agrypnus murinus. The sequence goes on along the minus strand of OV816023.1, from coordinate 3,653,798 downwards.
AAAAAAACAATTAACAGATATCCAGCAAGAAGAAGAAGAAGAAAGCGAAGAAAACATTACTGTTGAAGTAGCATTTGAAGATTAGCATCAGTCAGACTAAAATTTTCCCGAAATCAACAATAATTGGTGCCACTTTAATCATTTCCAATAGTACCATTTTTTAGTTACATAATAGAATATCTTTGAATATTATTTAATAAAACTGAATCACAATAGATCGTGGAGTATGCCTACCGGGAAAACCACGTTAAAAAAATGCGCCAAGTACACTATCTCACAGGTGGTGCGGAAATGTGTGCATATTATGTAGAATACGACTTCTTCAACGTTTAGAATCGCGATATCTCAGGAATGGTGATTCGTAGGACAAAAAGTATAAGAACAATTTTTGTAGATAATTGCATGATCTACAACTTTTGTCTGACTTATTTTTATAACAACACTTACCGTTTACGAAAAAAATGCAAAAAACCGATACTTTTGACCTTTGACCTTGAATAAATTTTTTAGCAGACGTAGGATCGGTTACCACCATTTTTTCGTCTATTTTGACCGGACTATATAAGATAATTTACATATACTAATTCACGAAATCTGAAAGGCCCAACTCATTATCAGCTCAGCTATTAGCCCCAGTGTCAGCAGGGTTGACGAGCACGTACATTTGCTGGAATTACAGTAAATAAAAGATCATTACATTGTGTTGATTATCTAACGAAATAAATATTATTACTTATTAGCATCATAATGTCTACAGAAATATATTTGTTTAATTAGAAGTACTTTAAAACAGCAAAAATATACTCATGGATTTAAAAAGAATTAGAATACCATAAAGATTTGCGTTTTAAATAAAACTATTTAAAACATTTTATTATTAGAATTGCGATAACTTTATTGCTCGTTTTGGAGCTTTTCTAGAAAAATACCCAAACAACCATAAAAATGAAGGGATTGCAATAACTCAATATCTTAACGAAGAGAAAGCAAAAAAGGTGCATACTACATCTGGAATAATAACTAAATTTATATTTATAATTTTTAGCAGGACCATCTTTTACTTTTTGTAATAAATTACACACATGTAAACCGTGTATCATTACGATTCGTCCATAAGGCTTTCAGTTTGATCTGTCAAGCTGTTAGCTGCAGTTGGAAGAGGGGAACTTTAAATTTTTATGGTATTCTAATAGTTGTAATTAAACAAATATATTTATATGAACTTTATGATGCTAATAATATTGATTTCATTAGATAATCAACACAATGTAAAATCTATCTTTTATTTTCTGTAATCCCGGCAAATATAAACGTGCTTATCAACCCCGCTGACAGTGGGGCTAATAGTCGGACTGTTAATGGGAGGATATTGAGTTGTGCCTTTAAGATTTCGTGAATTAGTTTATGTATCTATCATATAATTTACATGGATTCGTAGAAAAATCGATCAGGGAAGAAAATGTAAGGAAAAAGTATATATAAATATGTATTCTATTAAATTGCGAAGGATTGTGGGGAAATAAAGACAAGTGATGGATATTATTTTATATATTCCGGAGTAAAAGGTGAAGAACAGGGCCATCAATATGGTGTGGGCATAATATTAAGTAATAAATTTAAAAATATGCTGATTGAATGGAAGCCAATAAATGAATGAATTATTGTAGCGAGATTAAACACAGAAAAGAAAAAAACTACGATAGTACAGTGTCATGCACCAACAGAGGAAGCAGAATACGAAGTTAAGGAGCACTTTTACAGCCAAATTAATCGCACAATATTTGAAATCGATAAAAATGACGTGGTTATTTAGATGGGGGATTTTAATGCTAAAGTGGGATGGGACAATGACGGTATTGAGCAGATCATGGGCAGAGAAGGAAGAAAGAATAGGAAGAAGAAACGAAAACGGTGAACTACTCGTAGAATTGTGCGGTAGCTATGAGTTGCAAATTGGGGGTACCTTATTCTCTCATAAGGATTGCCACAAAGTCACATGGGTGTCTCCAGATAGTAGAACCCAAAATCAAATAGACCATATTTGCATAAGTAAAAAAAGGCGAAGTACACTGCTGGATGTACGAAATAAAAGCGGCGCAGATGTAGATACTGACCACCATTTCTTGATAGCCAAAATTCAACTTAATTTTGTTAAAACAAAGGTGAAAACAACAAAAAAATTACTTAAAATTCATGATATGGAAAAGGCAAGTACACCAGAATTTAAACAGAAATTCGCGGAAACCTTGCAACAAGAGACAGAAAAAATAAACTATTACGCACCAATAAAAGAAGTTTGGCAAAAGTGCAAAGGCGTATTTATCAAGGCCCTTCACCCAACATTAACAGATAAAAGAAGAAATAAAGCAGAATGGATTAGAGATAGCACGTGGAAATTAATAGATGAAAGAAAAAATCTAAAAAGAAGAGGCCTTCAAGCTAAAGAAGAACAAGAAAAATTAAGAATTCAAAGAGAATATGTTAGAGCGAGTAAAGCAGTTAAAAGAAGTGTAAAGAGAGACAAACAAGTGCGTATGGACGAGTTGGCAGAAAAAGCACAATCAGCAACAAATAGAAATGATACCAAGGAATTGTATAATATAATAAGGCAATTAGCTAAGAAAGCAAAAAATAATGCAGAGTCACCGATAAGAAACACTGATGGAGAAATACTAATGTCCATGGAAAACAGCTGGAGTGATGGAAAAACCATTTCCAAGAGATAATGAATATGAAAAGGGGGGATGTACAATTGTCAGAAATTGTGGAAAAACCAGAGCTAGAAGTACAAACTGACACTCCAACCAAGGAAGAACTAATAACAGCAATCAGACAAATGAAAAATGGAAAAGCGCCTGGCAGTGACCAACTAACTGCTGACATTTTCAAAATTGATGTAGAACAATCTGCAGAGGTGATGTACCCTTTATAGAAAGGATATGGAAAGATGAAGTTTTCCCAGAGGAATGGAAAGAGGGGCTAATAGTGAAGGTCCCAAAAAAGGGAAACCTAACGTATTGTGAAAATTGGAGCGGCATTAGTCTATTAAATATAACGAGTAAAATATTCCACCGCATAATACTAAACAGAATCAATGAAACATTAGACAGAGGGGTACGAAGGGAACAGTGCGGTTTTAGAGCAGGCCGATCATGTACTGACAATATCAACATAATAAGGATATTAATAGAGCAGTCGGTGGAATACCAATCTCCCTTGCAGCTACTGTTTATTGATTATGAAAGGGCCTTTGACTCGATCAGTAGAGATTGGATCTGGATAGCCTTAAGAAATAGAGGTCTTCCTGATAAGCTGGTAAGATTAATTAAAGAAGGTTATACAAACTATAAATGCCGAGTATTACACAGGGGAAGCCTATCTGAAACATTTATCAGAAACTGGTGTAAGGCAAGGTTGTATTATGTCCCCACTGCTGTTTCTTATTGTAATAGATGAGGTATTAAACAACACTGTCAAAGAAAATAAAAGAGGAGTGGTGTGGGGAATGTCAGAATGCTTAGAAAGCATAGAGTATGCCGACGATGTGTGCCTGATGTCACAACAGACAAGTAAAATGCAACACAAACTAGACAAACTTGCAGCAGAATCAAGTAGGTTTACAAATTAATAAAAAGAAAACAAAAATCATATACATTAATACCACAAATGCTAATAATATATTGCTGGATGGAGAACCAATAGAAACGGTTAATAGTTTTACATACTTGGGCAGTGTGATTTCAGAAGATGAATCTTTACCAGATATAGAACAATGCATTAATAAGGCAAGAGGTGTTTTTGCAAGAATGAGTGGGGTGTGGCAGGCTACAAATATAAGTGAGCGCACAAAAATTAACTTTTTTAATAGCACAGTAAAATCGGTGGTGTTATATGGAGCTGAAACATGGTGTGTTACAGATAAAATCAAATGTAAATTACAATCCTTTATTAAGGGTTGAATTTTGTAGAAAAGGAAACACCTCTAGTAAAGAACAACAAAAAACTGGTCAAGAAGTGTTGCCCTCTATTTTTGACTGTATAAAATTAACAGTTAAGAAATAGCGGCTAGCTATTATGAGAAATGAGAAATACTGGTTTGAAAACGAGCTTCCGGTTGATGCTAAAATCATTTGCAGCCACCGGCAAGTTTTAGGATCTTATTCTGGGTATGGGGGTAAAAAAAGATTTCCAGGTAAAAGAGCGTTGATTATATGGATAAATATGGATTTTTAACATTTTTTTCTGCACTTATCACAAACAATTCGTTTAGGCGCAGTTTTACATTAACAGCATTTTAATTAAATAAATCACAATTTATATAATTTATTTATACAGAGTGTAGGATTGCTTCACACAAAATTCGGTTTTACGTGCATTATTGCGTTATTTTACAATAAAGATATTTCAGAGTACTGCAAAAAAGTAATTAGGAATCGAATGATACCTCTGGTTACAGATGACCTGTGATTGTAACCGGAAAAACTAAAGGAAATAGAATATATGCGTCTTCTAGGCATCGCTCGATAGTTTTTCGTAGTTTTCCCAGTTATGATTAAAGTCAATCCATAATCAAGGGCATCATTCGATCCTTAATACTTTTCTTTACAGCACTTGGAAATATCTTTACTGTAAAATAATTAAATTACGTACAGCCACATACATATATTTTCCAGAACTTTTAAAGTCTTGTTACTTTATAACACGAATGCTCTTTTCAGTAACCTGGCCTGGTTTATATTAATTAATTTTTTACATACAGTTATTAGTACAAGCACTCGCAATGAAATATCCATGAAATACATTACGGAATACTTGACTAAAGGAAGGTTTAGGTTTAGGATTAGTTTAGAGAGCGGGGGCCGGGGGTTGTTTTCAAGTCTGCAAAGTAATATAGGTACTTATTATTATTATTTTTTTTTATATAATATATTATTTGCCAATTTACAATCTACTATAAAACAAGTAATAAGTAAATGTGCTTGAATGATAATTTGACTTGAGTCAGGCACTGTCCATTGACAGTTCACTGAGATTCATCCAGCTAGGTCTTCAGTCCAAGTTCTTTTTAGCCTTCTGTCTTCCATGGGCGGATTGAATAGGTTTCGAATTTCCTGATTTGTATGATCTATGCAACGGTTTCTATATTGGATAATGCGAGCTCTTATAATCGCGTTGATGTATGGAATTCCAAGATCCTGGTGTATGGTTAGATTTGAAACAAACCATGGGGCATTTATTAACATCTGCAGTGTTTTTGACTGGAAAGATTGCAGAATTTTCGTATTGGAGGGTTTGCTGCACCCCCATAATTCAATTCCGTATGTCCATATGGGTGTTATTATTGTTTTATAAATTAGAATTTTATTTTCCATGGAAAGTTGGGATTTCCTATTCATTAACCAGTACATGGTTTTGATTTTAAGATCTAGTTGTCTTCTCTTAGCTTGAATATGGGCTCTCCAAGTAAGTTTTTCATCAAGGTGGAGACCAAGATATTTGACTTCAGTATTAGTTGGTATGGGGTTATTATTAATTGTAACTTGTGGACTGATGCACTTTCTGGTGGTAAAAGTAATTTGGCTGGACTTATTAGCGTTGACATTTGTTTTCCATTTTTTAAGCCATGCCTCGTAAAGAGTTAGATGATTTTGAAGTTTAGTTGCTGCTCTTACTGGATTTCTGTCAGTTGACATAATAGCTGTGTCATCAGCAAATGTTGCTATCAAAGTGTCACGAGTAGTTGGTATATCTGAAGTGTAAAGTAGATACAAAAAAGGACCCAAGACACTTCCCTGAGGTATTCCTGATTTTATACAGTGGTATGTTGACAGCTCGCTTTCGAATTTTACTTGGAATTGACGATTTTCTAAATAGGATTTTAGGAGAAGGAATAGCTGAGCAGGAAAATGTAGTTTTATTTTGTAGATGAGGCCTTTGTGCCAAACCCTGTCAAACGCCTGCTGTATATCAAGAAATACTGCAGAACAGATTTTTCTTTCTTCTAAGCTCTCCTTGATATTATTTACAATGCGATGACACTGTTGAATTGTAGAGTGCGATTTACGGAAACCAAATTGGTAGTCGGGAATGAGTTCATTTAGAGGCACAGATTCTTCTATTCTATTTAATATTAGTCGTTCAAGCATTTTTGACATTATGGGAAGGAGGCTAATTGGTCGATATAAAGTGGCTTCAGTAGGTTGTTTGCCAGGTTTGAGTACCATTATTATTTGTGCATATTTCCATTGCACAGGGTAGTAGCACAATCGCAAAATGCTATTAAAAATTGTAGTTACTAGTATATTGCTTTCCTTGGTAGATGTTTTAAGACTTCGCCTACTATAAGATCATAGCCTGGAGTTTTGTGAGAATTTAGTAACTGTATTTGATTGCTAACTTCTGTTGGAGAGAAAGCTTTGATCGGAGGTGATAACTGGCAGGGTGATTCTATGAAAGCTTCTATATGATCGTCTACATTGTTGTCTGCTTGAGGAGTGGAGAATACTGTTTCAAGGTGTTCAGCAAAAATATTAGCCTTATCCAAGTTTGATCGAGCCCATGAGTCATCAGGTTTCCTTATTGGTGGAACGTTTTGTAACAGGTCTTTTTAGTTTTTGGTGGCTTTCCACAATGAATGATCGTTTGATGATAAATTTGTTAAGTACAGTTCAAAGGTATCATTTCTGTAAGCTTTGATGGCTCTGTTGAGGTCATGAGTGAGTCTATTAAGGATAGTTTTATCTAGTAGATTTCTGCTTAATTGCCATCTACGACGAGCACAACGTTTTTTAATGACAAGCTCTTTGATGTGTACAGGAATATGATTACTTTCATGAATTTTATTAACTGGCGTGGCTCGCCAAGCTGCTTGTTGTATCAATGTAGTTAGGTAATTAATGGCCTCTTCAATTTCATTTTTGTCTTTCAGTCGTTTGTCTAGCTTAATGTCCTCATTTATATCTTCTTGAAATTGTGTCCAGTTTGTTCTACTACTACATAGTCTAGGTGATGATGTTTTACGTATTATGCTATTACTAATTGTTATAATAATTGGACTGTGGTCAGAGCTTAAGTCAAAGTTTGAATCAATTGTGCAATATATGTCTGATATTCCTTTGTTTAAAGCAAAATCTAATAAATCAGGAATCTTATTAGTGTCACTTGGCCAATATGTTGGCTCTCCTGTGGATAGTATATTTAGACGATTTTGTTGTATACTTTTCAGCAAGTTTCTACCTTTTGGTGTGATTAATCTAGATCCCCATGATATATGTTTGGCATTCCAATCACCAGCTATTAGGAAAGTGGTGCCAGGGGAGTTAATCAAGTCATTGTATTCTTCTTGAGAGATAGTGTCGAGGAGGGCTGTAGATTGCTGCAACGTTCATTGGACGAGTCAGGGCTTCAATCTTGACAATTGTACACTGTATTTTGTCAGTCACATAAGATTTCAGAATATGGTGTTTTAAAGCAGTTCGGATGATTATGGCTGAACCAGCATGAGCAGTTCCGTCTGGGTGATTGGTAAAATAAACATTATAGTATGGTATTTTGATGACAGTTCTATCAGTGGAATGGCTTTCTGATATTAGTAATACATCGATTTTATTTATTTTTAAGAAGAGTATAATTTCTTGCACATGGTTGTTTATACCGTTTGCATTCCACTCTGCTATTCGTATTATGTCTGCCATTATTTTACTAGCTTGTTGATGACAGTTGTTAGCATGGTAAGTACCATACTATTTTGATTGATTAGTTGTGTAAACATGCTTTTAAATTCGTTTAGAAAGCTAGTTAATTTATCAGCAAGTTCTGTGTTAGTGTCATTTATTTGTGTAGGTAGGTTATTAGCCGTTATTTGCGCATAGGTATTTGTATTTTGTTGACTGATCTGTATGTTTCTGTTGGTAGAATATTGTGTTACTTGTTTGTCCAGTAGTGTGTTTGATTTTTTGTTCTTTGATCTTACTAACTCTTGATACACTGAACATCCTTTGTAATTGGCTGGATGATCGCCTTGACAAAGAGCACATTTTGCCGGTGTTTCTTTGGTTTTTTTACAAAGTCTTGTGTCGTGGGCTCCTCCACATTTGACGCATTTGAAAGGTCGCATACAGTATGTTTTCGAATGGTTATAGTTCTGACATCTCGTGCATTGTACTATGCTACTTTTCTTTCTTGGAGGTTCGATTCTGATCTTACAGTACTGGAGATGTTATAGATCAAAAATGTCTTTGTTATTCTTGTTAGGCTCTAAGTCTACAAAGAACATTGGAAGTGGTTCTTTGCTAGTTCTATGTCTTATGTTAATTATGTTTCTTACTTGGTGTCCTTTTCCTTTTAATTCTTCTTTAATGTCATCAAGGGGTATTGAGTGATGTAAACCCCTAATAACTACTCTGTATGCTTTATCCTGTTTTATTTGATAGGTGTGGTGAATTATTTTTTCTTCATGCACATGATGAATTAGTTTTCTATAGATATCTGAATTGAGTGTATTTACTTTCACTGTGTTGTTTGATAAAGTTTTTGTAGTAAAGGTGTTTTGACCAATTATAGCCGATAAATCATTGATCATAGCTTTGTAATCTTGGACTGCGTATATATAGATTGGTGGTGGTTTTGGATCTTTAGGAGCATTGCTATTAGTAACTCTAGAGTTTGAGCGCGTTGCGTTTTCATTTTCGTCATCTTCATTTGGAAGAGATTCAAATCGGTTTATAGTTTGAACTTGTGATGTCGAATCAGTAGATCTTTGACGGTTAATTATTTTTCTCTTATTCCCAGCAACTTGCCAAGGATGTTTTGTTGTATTATCTTCTACTTCACTACTCATATCGTCATTTTCACTTGAAATGATTGATTCTGTAGTGTAACTTTGATGCTTGTCAGTATTAGATATTGTAGATTGGTACGATATCGTATTAGCTGGTGCTGGTGTTACTAGGGTTGAGTCTATATTCATTAAAGTAGGTAGTTGAGATTGCTGTTCTTATCTGCTGAATCCATAGAATGGCGTTTGATTGACTATTTGGTTAGGATGATTTATTGGTGTTTGTATACATGAAGGTGCTTGACCTGGCTGACTTAAATACATTGCTGGCATTTGGGGTTATTGTTGATTTTGCATCATATTTGGCGGCTGCGATGGGATATGGCTGACAGTATTAAAATTTGTTCCGGGGCCGTTCCCCGTCGGGAACATTTTTAGTAATGATTACAAGAATGTTGATTTTGTTGAAAAACTTTTCACAAACCGAAATATTTTCGTCCACGTGCACTCGTGCACCACTGCATTATTTGTTTATCGCGAACGTGCGTATCGCGCGGCCGAGCGATAACGCGCGTATCTCGCGGCTGAGCGATATCGCGTCTACGTAATTTTCCTTGCTAAGCTTTCTAAACTTTTTATTATTTGTTATATAAAATCCTAATCAGGACTTTCTGATAAATAAATAACTAACTCAAAGCACTGATTACGGCCTTGCTTTATCACGCGCGATTGTTTACACTTGAACTTTCCGGCGATTAGAGCGATGACCTGAACGTCTTTACTCTATGAAAGCCAAATGGGAACTCATATAGGTACTTTGTAATATAAATTTGACACGTGTTGACCATACGTTTATTATGGTTTATTATAATTATTGGTATTGCATATGTCACACTCAAACTCATATTTCGATAAATGACCGTATGCATTACCCACGACGCGATGTGGACCTATCAAAATACACACGCGCGACGTGGATAAAGACGTTTTTTTTATTAAAGACGCGATTTTATTATTTTTTATAAACGCTTAAATGCTTAAAATTTTTAAGCAATTTTATATTTATAATAAATATACCATAAACATAGTACTCTAAATATTTATGATATAAAAGTGAGTGAAGTAAATTTTTGCATGAGCAATTGAGCATACAAAAATCAGGATATTCCAAAAATTCTAGTTTGAAAATCTAAATTGCCATGTGCACGGTCGGCAGCGGCCTCCTGAAGTAAGCAAAACGTAGACGATAGACGTAGACTGAGATAAATACAGATGTTCTTGTACCTCCAGCCAATAAAAAAACACAAAATATATGATCTTTGGGTGCGAATTGTGGAAGTTGTTGGTAATTTCCTAGTAAATATTATTTATGGGTGCTGTGCGGATGTGTATTTGTTGTGTTATTACGTTTATATTTGGTGTTCTGACAATTGTTAAAGCAGTTATTTAGATATTTTATAGTGATAAGAATTTAGTGTAGAAAACTATTAAAGGCCAATATTAGTGCGAACGTAAGTATTTTGAATAAGTGGCGTATGTTTAGGAGTAATTATCATGAAATTAATTTACCCAATAATTGAAAACAGAACTTTTAGGATCTTTTATATCTAAAAATGGTGTACAGAAAACCTCTTTCCAGAACAAAGAAGCGAACTAAACGCTCCAAAGTGTGCAGAATAAATGGACAAAAGTGCAGAATAGAAAGTTTGTTACAACCATTTTGGAGAATGTTATAGAAAACGTATTTATCAACACAGACCAGAAATCTGAGTCTTCCACTTCTGCTTTTCATGATTGTAGTCAATTCACAGAAGAACTTGCAAGACCGTCCAATCTTCAGATAATAATAACTGCACAGAACAAGCTGTCCCTCTTCAGACAAAAGTAGGTATTAGGACACCTGGCCCAGACAGAAATTGACATGCCATGTGGCATGCCAATGGCATGGCTTCTCCCCCTGCTTCTGATTGGCTACCCCCACTCCTGTAGCTCCTACCCTTGCTTCTGATTGGTCGCCGCCAACTTGGATTTCCCCGCCTACTTCTCTCTGATTGGTTAACCCCCACTCCTGTAGCTCCTCCCTTGCTTCTGATTGGATGAAGGCAGCCATTTTGGAACGTCTGGCTCCATTCTACCACGCCCTGGCGCCAGGCTACCACGCCCGCCGCCGCCGCCATTACGGGTATCTGTATTACCGGCAAACTGAGTGCTACCAATAGAGGGCGTAATGCTACAATTAGTGTGTATTGCTAAGAGAGGGCGTCATGAAGAAATCTGTATTATCGATGCGCTGTGTACTACTAGGTGGCGTGTCATGAAGAAGAAATCTGTATTACTACTACTACAGAGAGGCAACCATTTTATATCACAGCATCTTGCGTGCGCGCGCTAAATTTGAATCTGTCAATTTTAAATATTTGTCATTTTTGCATCTGTCATGTTAAATCTGTCAATTTTACTGCTGTCATTTTTACATCTGTCATTTTAAATCTGTCAATTTTGCTTCTGTCATTTTAAATTTGTCATTTTTGCATCTGTCATTTAAATCTGTCATTTTGAATTTGTCATTTTTGCATGTCATTTAAATCTGTCATTTTAAATCTGTCATTATTAAAGCAACCATCTTACCAGATTTGAATTTTAGCGCTAACTCTGGGATTGGATCCTTTCACTAAGCTGAAACGTTTCCACCACTACCTTTTCTAGAAGAAATAATAAAGCCATATAGGAATTAAAAAAAAATTATGTTTATTAATATAGTGCTAGGGCTACATTTAATTTATAATAAAAAAAAATGTTGATAGAATGCTGGTGCTTGAGGACTTCAGGACTGACCTCTGTTTTCTATTTGTGGTTCCAGGGGCCGTAACAACAACGACAACAATAGAACATTAAAAAGGGGTTTATTGTATAAATTTGATGTTTACTCGTACCTTATTTAATTCCACAAACAGGTAATCATCATAACAGTTTGTTTTCCCCAAGTACATCAAACCTAGAGAAATCGTTTTAGCTTCAATCTGCTGGTTAAGCTCGGTAACCCTTTGATCTGTTAACTTGTCGTTGATTCGCTTTGGTAGAAATGTAACATGCTTTTCGGTAACAACAATCACACTTTGACGTTTATCACGGCAAACGACTCTTTTGAATTGTAGTATCTCTGCAATTTCTTTTATTTTGTAATCACATAACTTCTTGATTGGCTTCTGGCTAACGGGAGATTTGTTCAATTGTTATATTAGCAAATCCATTTTTTTCTATGTAAAAATAAACAAAAACTTAACACTCACAAGAATAATAAATGATTATTTTAACATACCTAGTTCAAGCAAACAATAACAATATTACTATCACCGTAACCGATGTCAAGAACAAACTAAAACGGCAGGGGGGTTTGACTGAGCTTTTATAAACTTCGAACCTGCGCGAATGAACACGATTTTAGATAAAATCTTAATTTATTACCCTTCGGAACAAAAAGGGTATTGTTAAAAAAAGGGATCGACACCTGCACTGTCAAGTAACACGAGTAGATAAAAATCTAAATTTATTACCGTCGGAGCAAAAGAATATCATTAAAAAAAAAGGTAGACACCTGCACTGTCAAGTAACACGAGTAGATAAAAATCTTAATTTATTACCCTTCGGAACAAAAAGGGTATTGTTAAATTTCCCCAAGTAAATAAAGTTTTACCATCGGAAAAAAAAGGGTGTCGTTTTTATAATTTACTACAACATTAAAAATTTTAAATTCAACTTTTAGATGTAACTATTGATAACCATTTAATTTATTACACACACAGACCCGAGCAAAGAAACTCGTTAACGAACAAAAGAACACCTGCGCTGTCAATGTAGGTAGCACTTATCTATGTGACCGATCTTCTAAATAAAGGGTTGACAGTGTTAGAGCATTAAAAGTATTTTTGTCATACTTTAGACATTTTTTATTAAAAATATACCTATTTAAAGAAATGGTTTTTTCGATTTATCATAATCACATTTAACAGAAAAGTTTCAATGGATTATAATATTGATATACTGTAATAGCAAAATAATCAAACATTTCATCACTCTTTGTATTATTAAGTACCTGTAAATCTCGCACGTTGACGGGTCTGATTTCTAAAGCTATTTCCAGGTAAAAAGCCCTTTCTGTCTCTTAGAGCATTTAAAACACACTTTAAATTTCAATCTGTCTATAGCCTAATAAAAAATAATATAATATTACCATTGCATTCTCTGTTCGCACAATACGTTGAAATTTACTTTTACTAGTATATAACATTCGAAAAAAAATGAAATGAATTTTATTGAGCAAACATGAATCACTAGGAAAACGTTTAAAAAATCCCTTTTTCAACCTTTGCAATGTAAAAGCATGCGTTCAAAGCAATAAATAATCTTTCTTTAAAAAAAAAAAAGCGAAGCCTAATCCTTGAATTTTGTATCAACGAAGTCAGGTATAGATTTTATAAGACTTCTGAATTGATTAATGTGGTCCCTAGTTTAATAAATATTTCAAATATCTCTTTTAATTATTATGCGTCTTTCGTATTTTAAAATAGGATAACTACGGTCATTCGTTTGAACAAACCAACATAAATAAATTTGTTTATAAATAAAAAATTTATTCAATGAAAATAAACTCTATGAAAAGAAAATTAAATTGTTTTATTTATTTGAAATTGAATGCATTCTCAAAGGAATCTAATAAACTAAACCAAATAGATTTTTATTATTGAGGATGAACAAATGAAGAAAATATCACAACCTACTTTTACAAGAAATTCGTTAAATATCCGATATAGACAATTCTTATTATAAACCGAACCTTTTATACCTGTAAAATACTAATGCTATTATAGCGCGACAACGGTAAGCTTTTTTTTGCATTTATTTTGTTACACTTATAATCTCTAAATTTACTGGGGAAATGACCGCAAACTAATTATTGTTATGATGACGAGACCTGTGTGTGTAATTGATTTATTGCCACATGGAAATAGGTGAGTTGTTTATTAGATTCCTTGTAATATTAACAAAAATTTACATTTATTTATGTCAATATAGTGTTACATTTTGTTACTGTAAACTAAAAAAGGAAGAGAAGGTGTCTTCTTTTTTTTACTGAAAGGGACTAGGTAATAATAATTTATTATGCTTGTTAGTTCGGTTAGATATCGGAAACAGTAATCAGAATAAGGATAAAAAGACCGTACTTTCGACGACTAATGGCGACCTTCAAGATTTCAGGTAACAAGTCCTCTTTGTGTGAATACTAAATTAACACAGGTGTCCTATAATTGACGGCTGTTTCTATCTGATTGATACAGACTTGACTAAACACGATTTTACATGTAGATCGCTCAATTTTTCAAGTATATGAAATTATAAGATGATGGTATGTAATTATCTACTTGTTGTAAGTTGATTGAGATTTGCAAGCAATAGAGCCGTGCCTTTTCTCTGCTTTTACAAGAAATTCGTTAAATATCCGATATAGACAATTCTTATTATAAACCGAACCTTTTATACCTGTAAAATACTAATTGTATTATAGCGCGACAACGGTAAGCTTTTTTTTGCATTTATTTTGTTACACTTATAAGCTCTAGATTTACTGGGAAATGACCGCAAACTAATTATTGTTATGATGACGAGACCTGTGTGTGTAATTAATTTATTGCCACATGGAAATAGGTGAGTTGTTTATTAGATTCCTTGTAATATTAACAAAAATTTACATTAATTTATGTCAATATAGGGTTACATTTTGTTACTGTAAACTAAAAAAAAGGAAGAGAAGGTGTCTTCTTTTTTTTTACTGAAAGGGACTAGGTAATAATAATTTATTATGCTTGTTAGTTCGGTTTGAATGTTCTGTTAGCAAAAGGCGATATCGAATGTAACCTTTATTTAATACAATTGGAATTATTGTCACGTATATGTATCATGGTTGCATAAAGTCCTATTGACAGGATCATAACTTATTCGTCACACCTGCGTTCAATAAAAAAACGGTATGACAGTTGAATGAATTATATCCCCAGAGGGTTAGAGTGGTACACCGTTTTTATTCTAATAGATAAATCTAGAAGGTATGTCAACTCTGCTGCAGAAAATAACATTTCAAATTGATTTATGACCTGCACGTGTTCACCGGAGCGAACGCTTTGTTCCTTTGTTAAGAGGGCAAATTGACTCGAGTTTTATTTTTATAGTATTGCATAATATTGCGCAACAATTCGAACCTATAAAGCCAACCACGGAAGTAGACCATCACTTGTTTGGGGTTACTCGAGACATCAACAAATGTATGTTTTTTTATGCGTACTGTTAATTATTACGTTTGTGTTTGAAGTGATTTGTGCCATTCTTGATTGTTATTACCAAATGTTTCTACAGAGCCTATGTGAAATCTACAGCTTTAATCGAAGAAAAAGATAGGATTTATTATTATTATTGCTTTATAATAATCGGTAATCTCGTCCTCGCATGATTTTTCACGACAATATAACATAGTCGGTTTAAAATAATTATTTAAGTTACATTTGAACAATATATAACGTATTTTGTTTATAATAATAATAAGAATTGTAAATTTGAATTTCAGCAGGAATAGTTTTATATTTATTTTAATTTCCCTAGTTTGATTATCGATTAAACTAGTAATTGTTTTATGCGAGGTGTGATCGTTATTATGTGTTTATCTAGGGGTTGTAACATAGTTATTTAAATCATAATTTGAGGTTATGCTTTTTTAGATTGGCTAAAAGACTATTAATTTGCATTAAAATTGATCTTTATAATTAATTTATAATATTTAATAGCTTGCAGTGCATTTAAACTTTAATAATAATTAGTCAATGTTTATTTAAATTAACAGCATATAATCTTTGTTGTTTTTAGCCGTTCCTTATTTATTTTTATAATAATAATCTGTCAAAGGGATTTAGTAACAATTTAAATTAACAACATATAATCTTTGTTGTTTTAGCCATTGTTAAGTGTGCAAGTGCGATATTTTTGCTATTGCTGTTGTTACTCCTGTACAAAATGTCTTCTCTCTACGAAATTATCGATGAGAACGTGTCCACCATCAAGAAATTTGGCACTCTGAAACATCGACTGGTGTTTGAAGTAAACGACGCGTCAGTCGGTGAAGATCATTTGGAGCATTTTAAATCGGCTATCAACGAAATTTTGCGAGATGTGTTAAGCCGAGCACAACCAAATGATAAAGTAGGGGCCACATTTGATTTTGATAGTTTCAAACAAAAACTTCCCGGCTACATGAGTCTCAGGCGTTCTGATGAAATCACCTTCAACGATGTCTGGGGCATTTTAGAATCGATTTTACAGAGCGATCCTGAAGCCCTGAGTTCGGACACCTTCAGGTTGATAGCTACAATCGTAACACCACCAGCCGGACAAGGTCGCTGTCGTAACGGTACGTACAGCACCTTTGCCGAAGAGTGTAGCCGTCGCAGAGGGATTGTCACGATTAACAACACCACCAGTGACAATCTATGCCTACCCAGGGCTTTGGACGTAGGCAGGGCTCACGCAGATAACAGTGCTGATTACAAGAAGATCCGTGATAATCAGACAGTGCAAAAGATAAAGGCCGAGGAAATGATGCGGGATGCTGGAGTAGCTTTCATTCCACCGGAGGGAGCCGGGGCCAATGAATTAAGGTTGTTCCAGCAGTTCCTGGCCCCCAACTACAAGATAGTAGTGTATAGCCACGGCTCGAGAGGTCGTTCACTTATCTTTGAGGGGGTCGTTGATAATGATGCCGCAACAAAGAACATCAATCTGTTGTATCACG
Organism: Agrypnus murinus; assembly: GCA_929113105.1. Lineage (NCBI taxonomy): Eukaryota > Metazoa > Arthropoda > Insecta > Coleoptera > Elateridae > Agrypnus > Agrypnus murinus. The sequence continues at coordinate 3,637,188 of OV816023.1, read as the reverse complement.
AGCATCATTATAACGTCATAACATCATTGACCTCAGCCTTTGCCTGCGGTTATTTCTGTGAGCACTGTCATGTACCCTATAACACCAAGAGAGATCACCGATGTGAAAAGTCCTGCGTAGGCTGCGGTAGTACTCCGCCTTGCGAAAGAACAGCGCAGCTGATTAGGTGTCCGGACTGCAGGCGAGACTTTAGAAGTCAAGCCTGCTTTAACATCCATCAGGAGGGCAACATGTGTCGCGAAGTTAAAAAATGCGAGGGATGTTTCAAAACCATCAACATCAAGACCCGGAAGCAGGCTCACGTGTGCGGGGAGATCTATTGTAAGATCTGTCAGAGCCATAAACCCGAAAACCATTTCTGTCATATACAGCCGGCCGGGCCTAGGAACATAAAGCAAGACACCTTGTTTGTGTTCTTCGACCTGGAGACCCGGCAAGAGCAAGAAATTGCGCCCGGCGTCAACCTCCACGAGCCGAATCTATGCGTTTTCCAGCAAGTCTGTTCTGAGTGTTACCGCGACTCATCATCAACTGCTACCAGTTGTGTAAGATGTGGTTTGCGAGAACAGATCTTGCGAGGAAAATGCATCGATCGACTTTTGAACTATCTACTAGACTCGCGGAAATTATTCAAAAAGGTTGTAGCAATTGCCCATAACGGGCAAGCTTTCGATACGCAATTCATTCTAAATTATCTGATAACCAACACCTCATTACATCCGGAACTCATTATGCGCGGTTCAAAAATTCTGCTGCTGCAACTAGATAATTTAAAATTTATCGACTCCCTCAACTTTTTCCCCATGGCTCTGGCTGACTTGCCTAAAGCGTTCGATCTACCGGCTCCCAAAGGATACTTCCCGCACCTCTTTAACACCGAGGCGAATGCCCATTACGTGGGTCCTCTTCCGGACATCAAATTTTACAGCCCCGACACCATGAAACCCCAGGCTCGTAAAGCGTTCCTAAAGTGGTACGAGGCGAACAGGGACGGGATCACGGAGTTCGACATGCAACGTGACCTGGTCGAATATTGTCGAACAGACGTCGATATTTTGAAGAGAGCCTGTATCCACTTTAGGAATCTCTTTATTGAGGAATGCGACGTTGACCCGTTCACGGAAGCCATCACCATCGCCTCTGCCTGTAATCTCATGTTCCGGAGGAAATTCCTCAAAGAAAGCACCATTGGACTGATACCAAAGGGTGGTTATAGACGCGCAGATAACCAGTCTAAGGTAGCTCTCCAATGGCTGTTGCTGGAAGAACATCAAAGAGGTGTTGAGATTCAACACGCCGGCAGGCAGAGAGAAGCTATCGTGGGCGGGTTAAAGGTTGACGGGCTGTATGGTAATACCATATTTCAATTTCACGGGTGTTACTTCCATGGATGTCCCACCTGCTTCACTACCCGTCGCAACGAGCCTCTACACGACGATCCTAGCGACACCATGGATATGAGGCTCGAGAAGACCCGAGCCACAACGGAAAAGTTAAAGTCGCTAGGGTATGAGGTGGTTGAGCAGTAGGAATGTCGCTTCCGTAGGCAGTTAACACCCGAATTCAGACAGCAGGTTGAGAAACATCCCTTGCTACTAAACACACCCTTAAACCCGAGAGAGGCATTTTACGGCGGCCGTACAGGGGCAGCAAAATTAAAGAGGGTTGCAAAAGACGGGGAAAAGATCCGCTATGTAGATGTATGCTCCCTTTATCCTTGGGTATGCAAGTACGCCAAATTCCCAGTTGGCCATCCAGAAGTTTACGTAGGCAAGGCGGCTTGTGAAAATCTAATCAGGGATAAAGGGGGCCTGGAAAACATCAACGGCGTGGTAAAATGTACAATGTTACCGCCACAAGATCTATACCATCCGGTCTTACCCGTCAAGATGCACCAAAAGCTGCTGTTCCCTCTATGTCGCACTTGCGCCGAAGAATTGAACCAGGCCGAATGTCAGCACGGCGTAGAGGACCTAGTCATCAACGGAACCTGGGTCTTGGACGAACTGGTAATGGCCATACGAAAGGGTTACATCGTGCAGGACATACAAGAGATCTGGTCGTACGATGTAACCCAGTACAACAAAGCGTCCAAGACCGGGGGACTGTTTTCGGGTTTCATCGACAAGTTCCTGAAGATGAAGCAGGAAGCCAGCGGTTGGCCATCTTCAATAACTGCCAACAACAACGGCGAGGATGGTATCGATGGAGCCCGGAAACAGTACGTTGATGGCTACTTCGAGAACGAGGGAGTCTCCTTGGATTCGTTGAAGATCGTCAAGAACCCTGGTTTGAGATCGTTGGCCAAACTGATGCTGAATTCCTTCTGGGGTAAGTTATAATAACCTTATGTAGTCTTCTTTACTTAATATTTTTTTGTATTCTAGGGAAATTTGGTCAGCGCGAGAACCAGGCGAAAACAGCCATAATCAGCGAGTCCAAGGAGTTTTTCGACCTGTTGTCCAGCCCAGGCGTAGAAGTTAATCATGTGCAGGAAATAAATGACGAGGTGATTGCGGTTAACTGGCAGCATAAAGAGGAAGCAACAGATCCTCTGTCGTCAGTTAATGTAGTCATTGCGGCATTTGTCACTGCACATGCCCGTCTTAAGCTGTATTCCTATTTGGATCAGCTAGGAGAGAGAGTATTATACTATGACACAGGTAAGTCATTGTACTATCAAACATCAACACCGTTTATATTAGAGTTAATTTTTTTTCGTTGTTTCAGATTCCGTAATATACGTTTCGAAGCCGGGCGACTTCGAGCTACCAACAGGAAGCTTCCTGGGTGACCTCACCGACGAGCTCGAAGAGTACGGTCCCGGATCGTATATTATAGAGTTTGTGTCAGGCGGGCCAAAGAACTACGCCTACAAAGTTTATTCCTCGACCACAGGACAGATACACGTGGTCGTCAAGGTCAAGGGCATCACCCTAAATCACGCCGCGACTCCAAAAATAAACTTTGAGTCCATGCTTAGGCTGTTGGAAGGCATGGACGAAAAGATTATTGTAGAGTCCAACAACATCAGGCGTACGGCTGACCATCAGCTTGTAACGCGAGCGGAATCAAAAGTCTATAAGATAACGTTCGCTAAGAGACGGCGTATAGAAGATTTTGATTCCGTTCCATTCGGTTACAACAACAACCGCTTGACCACGTGTATAAACATTTAAACACCTCTTGTATATATGTATGTGTGTATAGTAGTATAGTTGTATTTTTAAGTTTTGTAAAATTTGTATAGGTAGTATTATATTTAGATCTTAAGTAGTAAAATATTATCATAATGTATATAATTATTGTACAGTTCAATCGCTGTAGTAATAGATATGTGTATAGTAGTATAGTTGTATTTTTAAGTTTGTAAATTTTTTGTATAGATAGTATCATATATAACTCTTAAGTAGCAAAATATTTGTATAGTAATAAGTACATGTACAGTTCAATCATAGTAGCAGTAGTCGGGGGTTATGTTAATCAAAGGAGATCGACCTTCGGCTTGATGTCATTATTATTATAAGTGATGATAATGATGATGTCTAGGTTTATACTTTGTGTATACTATATTCGAAATTATTTAAGAATGTAATAATTAGGTAATTAGTTGCTGTAAATTGTTCAATCATCTTTTGTCAGTATAGTGTAGTTATAATAATAATAAGTGAAGCTGACAAGAGTTATACTTTATGTACAGTAATTATTAAAAAAAAGCTGGTGAAACTTGAGGGAGTGATTGAATGTAAATCACAAGAGGATACTTGAGGGAACATACTCATGAAATAGATCTGATAAACGCGATTTTGTTCTTTTCAATTATGTAGTAGTAGTAGTAGTAGATCAAGACATTGTTGAAAAGAATATTTGGCATAACAAAGCGTACAAAGCATTCAATAGGATGTTTCATGAAAAATGAGTATGTCTTCATGGTTATCCGAGCAGATTTCAACCTAATAATAATTGTTTAGTTATTTTGATTATTGTCTAGTTGTTTAATAATTTTAAGAAACATTGTTGTAGAATAAAAGATGTTCTATCAAGGTTATCCGAGAACAGATAGTTGTTTAGTTATTTAAGTATTATTGTTTTGTTGTTTAATAATGTTTTGAGAAAGATTGTCATAGAATAAAAAGATTAATGTTTTATATATGTGTATTATTACTATTCTCACCCAGCTGTACCATGGCATGAAAAGTGATAGCTATAACTGAGAGAGAGAGAATGAGGTAATTACCTACACACACACACCTGCCTGTGATGATGATGACGTGTCAGCGACAGGATGAAACTTGTCTGCCAGCGATGACCGCTTGTTTACCGTATGCGTGTTACTGAGCATGCGCTGGATCTAGGTAAGTATAGGTGACTATATAAAGCCGACCGTTGTTAGCGAGTAGCAGTAGACAGTACGTGCACAGCAGCAGTAGCAGCAGCAGCAGCAACAGCAGTAATTACGATGATGTCAAGCAGTCCTAATTATTGTTATGATAACTGTGAGAGTGAACCCCTGGAAATAGGTAAGTTGTTGTTGTTGTTTATAAAACTTCAAGTTTATATGCTAATTTGTGTCTATTTTGTTGCTGTTGCTTGTTTAGATGAAGAAGGTTCGGATGTTGCAGATCATGCATCATCATCAACAGCAAGTACCGACAACGACGGTCAAGCGTGGAACAACGAAGTCGAAGAAACAGGTAAGATGTTTAAGACTTTTGTGTGTGTTTATGCTTATATTAATCGATTATTGTATTATTATTGTTTTAGCGTTCCTGTCCCAGCAGCAGCAGCAGCCTCTACACTACGCCGATGACGTTGTAGCAGTATCAGCAAACTTTACCATCATAGATGCATCAGTAGCAGCAGTAGCAGCAGCTGAACGTGAAGTACGTGTTCAACTGCTCGGGGCTGTCCAGTATCCGCTGTATGTTACGAGACCTCCCGCTGAAAAAGAAAACTACGACCATATACACAACATCCAAGTAGGACTTATTCCACCCGACGACGACGACGACGACCAGGGAGAATTTGCCGTGGTAGTGAAGCTCGAGTGCGTGAATAGCATATGTGAGTATGGTGAATTGGTGTTGTCGGAACGGGACTGGTTCGAGCTGTATGATATACGAGTCGAGGCAATGTTTAAAAATTTCTTTCATGGTTGCTGCTGTTACAACAAGGACAACAGTGTACTACATTGCGATAAACATTTGAAATTCCATCTATGTGACAATTTATACATCGAGATTATTCACAACGAGTTTTTCGGCAACAGGGTGGCCATACATGATACACAGCGGACTATAACCTTAAAAGATTACGAGTTTCAGTCTATACTGCATTTAGCACCGTTTATCAATCATCATGCTCGAACGTTACGTCACCTGGACTTTTCGCGTTTCTACCACGCAAACATAGAGAACGTAGCAGAAGGTCAACTGAGACGCCATGAAGATGCCTATAAATCGCTCCCGACATCCGATTCAATTTTATTCACGTCCGAACTGTTATGCGGATACTACTCAGCTACCAGTTTAATAGACAACACAGCAGCAGCAACTGGTGGTGGATTGAACTCGTTCATTTTATTAGAAATAATAAAACATTATCCGCAAAAGTTTATCGATGCCGTACGTACACGACTGCAATCATATCAACAGCAGCAGCAGCAGCAGCAGTCGGAGACGTCAACGACAACAACGTTTGCACCGTCGTATTAAGAACACCATGGCGGAAATAAACTATCTTAGAAATAGGCTGCAAAAATATTTGAACAATTTGCAAGTGTTACGCGATGATCTCAACTCATACTGTGTAATGAATAATTTGTCAAATCATATGTTACAATTGTCCATTAAATATCAAAATAAATAATATGTATAAACATTGTTGTTGTTGTTTCATTTACTAGCACAGGGTGAAAGGGTTGACTATATAAAAAGGTAGATCGTTGTCATCAGCGAGAGAGTACACGAATAAAGCCGAAGATTTCCGACGGCGAACATCCTAAGCTACAAAGCCTGTAAGTAGTCATACTATGAGAGAGAGAGAGAGAGAGAGAGAGAGAGAGAGAGAGAGAGAGAGAGAGAGAGAGAGAGAAAGAGTTTCAGCTTAGTGAAAGGATCCAATCCCAGAGTTAGCGCTAAAATTCAAATCTGGTAAGATGGTTGCTTTAAGAATGACAGATTTAAAATGACAGATTTAAATGACATATGCAAAAATGACAAATTCAAAATGACAGATTTAAATGACAGATGCAAAAATGACAAATTTAAAATGACAGAAGCAAAATTGACAGATTTAAAATGACAGATGTAAAAATGACAGCAGTAAAATTGACAGATTTAACATGACAGATGCAAAAATGACAAATATTTAAAATTGACAGATTCAAATTTAGCGCGCGCACGCAAGATGCTGTGATATAAAATGGTTGCCTCTCTGTAGTAGTAGTAATACAGATTTCTTCTTCATGACACGCCACCTAGTAGTAGTACACAGCGCATCGATAATACAGATTTCTTCATGACGCCCTCTCTTAGCAATACACACTAATTGTAGCATTACGCCCTCTATTGGTAGCACTCAGTTTGCCGGTAATACAGATACCCGTAATGGCGGCGGCGGCGGGCGTGGTAGCCTGGCGCCAGGGCGTGGTAGAATGGAGCCAGACGTTCCAAAATGGCTGCCTTCATCCAATCAGAAGCAAGAGAGGAGCTACAGGAGTGGGGGTTAACCAATCAGAGAGAAGTAGGCGGGGAAATCCAAGATGGCGGCGACCAATCAAAAGCAAGGGGAGGAGCTACAGGAGTGGGGGTAGCCAATCAGAAGCAGGGGGAGGAGCCATGCCATTGGCATGCCACATGGCATGTCAATTTCTGTCTGGGCCAGGTGTCCTAATACCTACTCATGACTTCAATGGAGGTCATTAATTTAGTATGTTTACATTCTTTAAATGAGCATTTATGCATATGCGACCAATTTGTTATAAAATCTATTGTAGATTGACATGTAAACGAGAAACAGCAGTATTGCCAGCAGTTGAAAGAAAAATATGAAAGTCATACGCAGTTAATTCGCAGTCAGTTTGCATTTCGACGATATAAACACAAAATATAATATATGAGAATAAATAAGATAATGTTTATACTGTATTACAGTAAATCTACATGTAAAAATAATAATAGCTTTTTTAAAATATATATACCTGACTTAAATGATACAAAATTCAATTCATTCTCTGTTTTTATAAATTCGTTAGGGCTGTGGAACAGGTAAAAAACGCACTGATTTCGATCTCCCTTACTGATGCATATTTATAGCGATGATGTCAGCGGACAGCTTTGCAAATTGCAGCATTTTGACGTCAATTGATGGTGATTTTAACATAAATTAAATGTAATATTTTTATCTTTATAAAAAGTTTTAAGATAATATTTTTACAAAAAAGAACCATTCAAAATAAAAAAAAAGGGAAAAGCAATTATACCTGGTTTGGGTTCGGGGCAGGTAGAAAGATCCCTCATCTGATAAAACAGAATATTTCTAGCAATGACGGTAACGGGGCAGGTAGAATCTTGTTTTCACCCTCGAAATGTCTAAAGGAATGTATATAGCCTAAGGCATTATATTTTAAGCGACCAATGAAATGTTTCCCTTTTGTCGTAGAGAGAGCTAAATATTTGAAATAAGATTTTTCACGTCAGTCCCTTTCGATACGCTGTATGCGTGTGGTATATAACAGTGGTTTGAAAGATTAATAATAACTGGTTTTAAATTTAAAAAGTGTCTGTTTATACTGAATATTCCTTCTTGGTGAGAGGTGGTTAAAAGTGTAAATATTTATTGTTTTTCCGTTTTTAATTTAAAGTGATACGCCAAGGGTAAGTCTATACATTTTCTGCATTAGAACTAGTTTTTCTCTTTTTATGTAGTTAATTCAGCCGTTGATACTAACGCATATTAGTGTTAAAAACCATTCCGATCCCTGAACGTGATTCAAGAGTCTGTGTATTTATTAACGTAATTTTCTTAACATGGAGATCCGAAAGCCCTTCACAAAGGGTAGCTACTGACATAGATATGATGGTTAGACGAGCCTGCAAAACTCGCAGTTGTATCAAGGATTGTCGGTTTCTTTAAATTTAATGATCTATTTGGATAGAAAGTTTCATTAGAATACAGCGGTCTTGATCACGTGGTTAGTCAGATGTGAAATATAAAATTCTAGGGCGGGAAATCCCCATGATGGTGACTTCAAGAATGACAAATTCAAAATTTTAAACGTTTTATCGAGCTGTCGTCGTCGTCGTCATTGTAAGGACATCTGTTGGGTTAATTGAAACCGCGTGACGGGATTCGATCCCTGTCGATAGCCAAAGTTATTAGAATAGAGAGGGATATATACGAAAAAGTTACCGAGAGAGAGAGGGAGATAGCTAAATAAATAATATATTTAAACATTGATGTCTCATTTACTAGCATGATTAAGAGAGAAGGGCGACTATATAAAAGGTAAATCGTTACCTGCGAGAGAGAGAGAGAGAAAGAGAGTACACGAAAAGTAGAAACATAATTTAATTCCTATCTGGCATTATTATTTCTTCTAGAAAAGGTAGAAAGAGTACAGTGTGTGCGTGAGAGAGAGAGAAAGGTAGCAGCAGTACTTGTAGGTAATAGTAGCGAGAAAGAGAGAGAGAGATAACAAAGGTACACAAGACATTAAACGCTAGGGGTAGGGGTTTCAAGATGAGCGCCGAGTAGTAGTCGGGATAAAAGATGACCGAATCAACCAGAACGTGTTTCATAAATTATACAGTATCATAAAATAGGAATTTAATTAATTTGCGTAAATGAACTTTTATATATTCGTAGGGTACATAGTTGTGTTATGATCTAATGTAGCAGTATTCATACTAACTCGACATCTATTAGCAAATATCCGTAAATTGTTAGGTGATAATACAGATTTTTTTTTACAATCATGACCTCTATTAGCATCGATAACACAGATTTCTTCTCTACATGCGGTTAATACAGATTCCTTCATGACGCCTACTGTTGGCAGTTCATATTTTGTCGGCAATACAGATCCCTTCATGGCTTCATCTTTTAGAACTATTTCGTTTCATTGATCGGTTGTGAAAGAGAAACATGTAGCTAATTAATATATCAACTATATAGTCAAACAATCTCTCGACGTAAATATTATATTAGAAATTTTAAAAGGTATACAGTTTATATAATGGTAGAGATAGATAGAAAACTGGCGGTTCGTTTATATCACGTAGGTCCGTGATTTGCGTTAAAAGCTGAATTTAGATTTTTAATGCTGAATTAATTATCTTAAATTATTATATGTAATTAAAGTATTAATGACGATAATTATTTTAAGAAATCGATAAATTTATTAATATAAAATGATAAACCTTGGCTCTCTCTATATTAACAATTAGCAGAACGTCCGTGATCGGTAATACAGATTTCTTCATGAGAAGGCTCTTTAATGCGTCCTCTAATAGGTGATAAGGAGAGAGCAAGAAGGAGAGAGCAAGAGAGAGTGTGTGTGAGAGAGAGAGAGAGAGAGAGAGAGAAAGAGAGAGTGAGAGAGGAGATTCTTTAATGCGGCCTCTAATAGCATCAGTACATACAGGTAATACAGATTTCTTCATGACGCCACCTCTGTTGACGGTATGACAGATTCAGTACAGTTTCAAATCTAGCGCCACATGTTATTAGGATGATGGGAAAGAGAAGGAGAAAGTGAGAGAGCGAGAAGGAGAGAGTGAGAGAGAAAGCTCTTTAATTCGTCCTCTAATAGGTGAGAAGGAGAGAGCGAGAGAGAAGGCTCTTTAATGCGTCCTCTAATAGGTGAGAAGGAGAGAGCGAGAGAGAAGGCTCTTTAATGCGTCCTCTAATAGGCGAGAAGGAGAGAGCGAGAAAGCAAAAAGGAGAGAGCGAGAGAGTGAGAGAGAAGGCTCTTTAATGCGTCCTCTAATAGGTGATAAGGAGAGAGTGAGAGAGCGAGAGAGCGAGATCAAGCCACATTTGCAAATTAACTAGATTGCATTTTTATTAGATCAATCAATTTAATTCGTGTCTCACCTGCATATTAATTAGATCAATCAATTTAATTCGCGCCTCATTTGCATATTTATTAGATCAATCAATTTAATTAGAGCAATTAATTTGCTAATTAGGTTCCCACGGTCATCAAAATTTTCCCACGCTCAAGTATCCCAATACCTACTTCCAACATTACTATTAGCTATAATAAGAAAAAGCTCCTGAAAAGGAATATAATAAGCATATACATTATAGGTAAATTCCAATATATTTTTAAATACTTCGTCAAGGTTTTCTCTTATTACTTAAATTTCCTAAGTTAATTAATAAAAAAAATGTCCCGTATGGTGTGTACTTTTGGGTAAGCGACAGCGCTTCTATATCTATATTCGCAAAATATTGTTCTATTAATATGTGGGCAGAACCTAGGGCAGCTTTTATTAGCTAAATGTTAGGTTTATATTGCTCATCTATAGTGTTGCAAAGCATAACCTCGCTACTACAGTGGCAAAATATTCTTCTGTCAATGTTGGGGCAATGTGGGGTTAACTTCACTGCATAAACATTTTATATAGGTTTCACCGCCAGTGTTGTAAAGCATTTATTGCACATCCATTGGTACAATGTTGTTCTAACAATGTTGGCAAGACGTGAAGTAATTTTCATTGAATATACAATGGGATTTAATGTCAACGTTAACGTTGGAAAGCATACCGTACACTTATGTTGCCAAATATGGTTTTGAAGATATCTTCAAGGGTGTCGTTGCATGTTGGTTTGTAAACCTATATCCAATATATTTCCCATATGTAAACAAATATGTAGAATCTCCAACGTCGCTATGTTATATAATAGTTTTTGTCAGAACAGTAAAACCTTTAGCCAACATATCATGTTTATAATATGTTGGCACAGCGTTTGTACAATATTTTGTGCTACTTGGGTTGGACCCAAGCTACAACTTTAGACATTGCAAAATTTAGACTCACAGGAGACGCTTACAAATTTTTCAAAACAGATGATTTCTTAAATACTCTAAATTATGGAGATTTCAAAAATAAATTCATTCAAAAATTCTCGCCTAGCATAGTACCAGGCGAACCCTTAATTCGTTTAAGTAAATGTTTTCAACGACACGATGAAACTATCTCAAATTATGTTGTTAGATCAAAAACTTTAGGCACAGAAATTTCAGCAGAAGACATGAAAACAGCATCACCAGCAGAAAAACCGGGATTACAGAAAAAATGCCAGGAATTAGTTTTAAATCAATTCAGAATAGGCGTCATACGAGACATTATGAAGGAATTAGGACCTTTATTAATGCGTACTCAAAATTTAGATTTGGACATGGCAGAGGAATTTGCAAAACAATTTGAATTATCCAATATGATGTTACATTCACGGACAATGTCAGGGAACACAGTAATGTCCATAAATACACATTCAAAATTAAAGTGTTTGTTTATATTGCAATCGTACTAATCACAACGCACAAAATTGTTGGTTTAAACATCGCCCACAAAATTCAAGAAATCAGAATATGCAAACAAATTTTAATAACCCTATTACCAAATATACTAATTTTTATCCCAAAGCAAACAACTACAGTAGAAATTATCAATACCAAAGCAATAACAATACACGCCAATTTCATAAAAATATTACCAATAACACACGCATGCACCAAAACCACACAAATACAAACACTTATAATAATTCACAACTCCACTACAATAAACCACCGAACCGCACCACTACAAAACATAATTTTCAAAAACCTTCACAATTTTATAAACAAAGAAATTATAAGTCCCAGTTGGCTCCACTCGCCAAACCAACGAATTTTCGTAATTATCAACAAACTTATCAAAAACCTAGTAATAATTATAAACAACGCACTCACCAAATTAATACATCTAATGTAGAAAATTTAAACATGCAAGGGCTACTATTGTAACCCCGAAATGGGAGCCCAACTCAAGATTAAATATTACCACACCGCCCACAAGCACAACCTACTTCATTTCTCAATTAACCACTCATACATTAGAAGAAACACCATCTTTTGTCAATTTATTCATTAATGGTAAGCTTACTTCATTTTTATTAGATAATGGATTAGCCATAACTATGGTAAAATATGAAAACGTTAAACATTGCCATATTTTGCCAACGAACGATATATTTTTAATAGCAACTAATGGACCTCCTATGAAAGCCGTAGGAACCGTAACCTTAAATTTTGGAATTTTACCAGATACAATGCAGCATAAATTCAACGTTATAGTATGTCAAAATAATGTAGGTGTACAGACAGCGGGTATTTTAGGTCGTGACTGGCTTTTAGAAAATAAGGCAATCATTAATTATGTTAACTGCACTTTACAATTCGAGGGATGTGAAATACCCATATTACGTCAGTCAGACTTTTCAAATTCTAATAAGGGGTGCTATCAAACAACTTTCAGGAGTAAAAAGTTTCAAAAAGATACTCCAAGCAACTTTCTGCTTAATAATAATCACAAATATGTAGATTATAATGTAAAAGATAATTATCCACAACAGATAAACATTAATAATAAATTTAATACTTTACCACTGCAATCAGTAGGAATTGCAGGGGAAGGTAAACATAAATATAAATGTAATACTTCACCACTGCAATCAGTAGAAATTGCAGGGGAAGGTAAACGCACAAATAAATTTCATACTTCACCACTGCAATCAGTAGGAATTGCAGGGGAAGATGAACTTAAAAATAAATATAACACTTCACTACTGCAATAGGTAGAAATTGCAGGGGAAGGTAATCTTCAAAAATATATTAGTACTGCCTCACTTCAATCAGTAGAAATTAAAGGAGCAAACAATTCTCAATCATCATTAGATAGGGAACACAAATTGCCCACAAAGGTCAATTCTTCAACTTCGGTGATACCAGGAAGAGTATCCACTCAAAACAATTCAGAAACCCAAGACTAAATGGTCAAGCCGCTAACCAGGCACGAAATACGTATAAATATCAGAGTTAATTATGTTCAAAAAGAAAATTTTGGAAATATTATAATCCATAGATATAGAGAATTAAGTGATACTGAATCAAAAGAAGATTTCCATGTTAATTTCAGGGAGCGTCAGCGAATTTATGGCGAAAATAAAGCTCTGCAGGAACAAGAAAATATTAAGAAAAATTCGAAAAGAAAAATTACAAATCTTCAACAGAACGAAGAAAAATTAGGTACAGAAGATAAGATACCAGAAATTAGAGAGGACAAGACCTCAATCGTAGAAGATAATTTAGTTAATAGAAGAAAATTCAAGAATCAAATTCATCGAACAAAGGTTCATCAACTTCCAATACAGGATGGAAATTTTAATAATAATTTTTCACACGAAGTTCCACAAAAAACTTTAAATTTTATAAAATTAGCGGACGACACTGTCCTTCCGCCTCGCACAGAAATTAACTGTGAAACTAATAATGTTAATTATCAAAACATTAAAAATAACCTAGTGGTACTGGAACCTACAGCCACAGGAATCAATGGAGTTTTTACTGCAAGAACGTTAGTCAAGAATAATAAAAACGTTATAATCCGTTTAATTAATTTAAATAATCTTGAAGTCATACTTAAGAAAAACAGAATAGTGGCAACTGCATATGCAGATATCAATTTTAACTTTAACCACTACTCACAAAGTGAAACATAAAATCAGTATAGAAAACGTATCTCCCATAGCCAAACGTTCGTATAGAGTACCATTTCATCAACGCGAAATTTTAAGGAAAGAAATTGATAGACTTTTACAAGCTAACATTATTAGAACTTCAACGTCACCATGGAGTGCACCTGTAGTTCTCATTATCAGAAAGCAACCTAATGGCGAGGATAAATTACGCATGTGTATCGACTACAGAGCGTTAAATGCAATTACAAAAAGAGATATTTATCCATTACCTTTACTTCAAGATGCTACAGACTATTTGTCAAACTCTACGCTGTATAGTAGCTTCGATGTTCGATCAGCGTACCATCAAATTCCAATGGAAGAAGACAGTATTCCTTTAACACGATTCTCAACACCTGAAGGTTACTGGGAATTCCTCAGAATGCTATTTGGCCTTGTAAATAGTCCAATGACTTTCCAAAGGTTATCATTCACATTAGCAGCTTTATAAAAGAATTATACAAACATAACGAACAAGTAATTCATGCAAACAGATTAAAGTTATGCAAAGGACTTAATACAGACAATACAGTTTCTCACATTCAAAAACATAATTCGTTTACAACAGACAATGACCCTTTAAATAAGTGGATTTTATCGGACTCCGAACTTTCCGATGACGACGACGACATATCCCCTAACCCTAAAAACGTAACTTTAACCATCCTACAAGGATTGAAAAATCAACGACTTTCTCATACTCCAACTCAAAGACCTAAACGAAGTTGGAGACTAGACGTAAATATGTCTATTTACGTCTGTCGACTAGAATTCTGATGTCACATAATCAACGACAACTACAAAATATTCGAGTACTAGGTTCAACTACTACAGACGGTGTAAGAGAATCTTCACGTTTGAGACCACGTACAAACAATTAACGAACCTATACAATTGATATCATTTTTAAAAGAGATATTACTCATTACATTATAAAGAGGAATACAAATTACTTATTCAGTAACAAGCTGTCAGAGTCATGCTTGCCTGACAGAATTTCCAAATTCAGTTAAAATTTTGTTCATTTTATTTAGTTTTAAGTATTATTTTTCAGGGTAAGAACAAAGGCCTTTACGAAATTTCTTCTTACTCAGGAACGTATATTTTAATTATATGTATTTTACACTTAATATAGGATTATTATGTTAAATTATAGGTACTAGGAATGGCCGTCATTCAGCTCTCAGTGTTACTAATAACATTAATTAAATTCAGTGTCATATTTGTGCAAGTGTCCGCGCTTATAGCGTACGATTGTGAAACCGGTATTACGAACTTAACAGTGATTTCCATGAAAAACATGGCACCCTGTCCAGATGAGAAAACAGATTACACCGAGACAACTGCATTAGTACAAGTAGTCCAAAGGAACAGCTACAAACTTCAGAGGGTACAAACATGTCTAATAGAAATTACAAGAATAATACAACACTGCGGCATGCACTCTCATACGTCAGCCGTTGCAGGGTGCATATCAAGTTACCTTTATACAATAGGCGCTGAGGAATGCAAGAATTTACATCGTCATAAGTCAGTTAAAATTAATCAACAAATTGTAGGAGGCATTGAAATCAATTCTACTACCACAGCAAGTTTAACATTATTGGGTCACGTCACCGACGACAGTTCCTGTGATGGAGTTACATATTCTGAAAATGGCCACACCTGGAAAAAAAGTCATCGTACAAGCAGCTGTAAAAATAAAAACTATGGATTACCATGCAACAGTTAAATTGGACAATAACGAAATTGCATTATTAGGAGGAGTTACCTGCTCATTTATTGACGGATACTGTGTGGACTCAACACTAGGTGAAACAGTATGGGATTTTACTAATGACAACTCATGCGATAAATATTTAAGTCTTTTGTTCAAAGGCAATGGTAGCATTATTACACACAAAAATTCAAATTTAGAAAAAATATTAGTAGTCGAAAAACAAGACAAAATATTCGCATTATCATTACTCAAAACAACACTCATTTGTGGCTTCCAAGTTTGGCAAACGGAACACCCACGTATACTAGTCATTATAGAAGAAGGTCAAAACCATATCGTGACCAACATGAAAATAATTCCACACAATACAAACTTACTTAATTACATAAACAGTAAGCTTTTATATATTGAGCAAGCATATAAACGTTTAACTCACAACATATGCATTGACACCGTTCACAGAAGATGCCTTACACACAGGAAAATTTTAAAAAACCGATTACTGATAGCTCCACTAACTCCTAATGCATTAAGCACAATCATAAAACATAAGATGGGTTATGTAGGCAGAGTACTGGGTGAAGCACTATACATCATGCAATGCACTCTAAGAGTAGTGAAAATTAGAAGAACAGAATATTGCTATAACGAATTGCCAATCAATAACAATATTTCGAAATTTATGGCACCGATTACGCACTTAATAACAAATCATGCAACTCAAATTTTGTGCGATCATCTCACACCACCGCTATACCAAATAGATGGAAAATGGATTGGATTACTACCTCATCCAATGGAACGTCCACAACCTTCCATGTTAGCAGCCGACACAGAACAAAAGTTATACTTCAAACCGATACAGCCAATGGGATACAGTGGTATCTACACACAAGAAGAAATCAGTAAAGTCCAACAACTACTTACTTTTGGAATAGAACGAGAAGCTGTGCAAAATATTATAGCAAGAAAAATGGCTGGACTAGAAACCGACAATCAAGGCTATTCAGCATTAAATTTATTAGATGGTAAAGAAATAAAAAAAAATAGCAAGAAACACTCTCGAATTTATATGGGGATGGTTTACAGACATTGGGATTTTCCTCAGTGGACTTATTGGATTTTGTATTATTTTACGAACAATAAAATATCTTTTAGGAGTTTTCATTAACGGTTTAGCCATTTACAAAACCTTGGGATGCGGACTTACTCTATTAACAAGTCTGTGGAACACATTAACATTATGGTTTATACATCGTCATAATTTAAATCAACAAGCGACAACAACTACAGAGGATCAACGCTTGCAGTCCATCACTACTGAAAGCGTCACTGCAGTTCCAGCTACAACTCCAGGAACGTTAACATCGACTACAAATTTGGGTAGTCGCACTAACCCAACAACTTCCTTGCCTACATTATATCCCAACCCACATCATTGGACACAAGAACAACGACACTTATCAAACAACTCTTTATATACAACATTACACCGACCACAGCAATAGTGCACAGTGTTAAAATTTCAGTGTATGGGCAATTAATCTTTTAGTGACATCGGCAGAGAGCTATAGTTAGTATAAGTAGATATAAGACATATTCAATTTTAACATCTTCTTTTACAAAAGCAGACACGCCTGTAAAGACATGTCTCCTTTCAAAACCTGGGGGTAGTGTAACGCAGCCTAAGTCTCATTTTTTATTTTTAAATTTATTTTCTTAACGATTTCATAATTATTTATTATTTCTTATAATGCATAATTGTTATTGATGAATCAAATCAAGTTTTTCAAATTTATTGTAATTTTTATAAAGCTTATCATAATTTTTCATTTATTCTCAAAAGATTAAAATATTAAAGTTTCAATGATAAGTTGCATTCTTAGAAATATTGCACAAAAGGCAGAGACATAATTTGATATTACATATCCTGTGGTATCACTATCAGAGTTAAGAAAGCTTATTTATCGCTTAGTATAGAAAAACCCAACGCAAATCGTGAGATTTGCAATCTTCACAAAATCCCGACAACAAATGCAAAAAGAAATAATGTTTGAGACAACTGTTAATCATAGCAAGCAGAATTGTAGAAATTGAATAGAAAAAAAGATATCAAAACTGTCCTCCGCTTAGCCGTGGTGGAAATTGAAAACCCTTTTGGAAGTTAGTGGTGAAAAGTTCTTGTTTGGATAAACATGTATTAATTAACGGTCGCGTTCGGTTGGAATACTTAACTTAGAAATTAAATTGAAGTATATCGTTATTTTGGGATGTATTAGAAATTTTAGTAACAAATTCAGTAACTCGTAACTTCTTAATCTATGTGTACGTTAATTTAAATAAATGAGTGATATCTAATTTGGGATTACTTCGTTTGGACTATTTGATTTACAAAAGGTCAGTAGAATGTTTCATGAATTTACATAACTGAAGGAATGCAATAAAAAATGCAATTATCAAGAACGGAACATAAACTCTTTTGTATTTTTGTTGGCGATTATTAATAATTTATTGATTTAGGATGAACAATTTTATATGTTATACTACCTTTGTGAGACGATAACGTCATGTTATATTTTTAATTTTTTTTGTTCTTTAATACATTTTAGTTTTTCTTTTATAGTTGTTTTACTGCGTATCATTTAATAAATTTGCTTTTCAGAAGGATTAGCCTAAACTTTTGTGTAACTTTGTTTAGTGCTTCATAATTAAATTTTGGTATTTATTAATAGAAATTAACTAATTCTAAAAATCATTGAATAATAATAAGTAATATCAAATAAGCATAACCTTTTCATTAATAACAAAGTGTAGGTACAAGAAATCAACCCCAGGACGCAGTGGGCAGCTCGAAGAACCAGGTGCCTTGAACGTCAGGTTAGCTACCCGAGCGGTACGCACCCGCTACGTTGGAGGTTGCACCCGCTACATAGCTATCGCAGGCATAGTACCGGAGCGATTGACTTACGTCACGTGCTCACACGCCGGTACCGAAGTATCTCGTCCAGCAATAGGACTATTCCCCAGCTATGCGCTTTTGCAAAGTGGGACCACTGCCCGAACGAATCCAACCTCAATTGTGGCGGGATTTGGTTTTTTAATGGTTTTGCCACCCCGATCTACCAATTTTAGGCTTGGTGGGCCCTCGAAAGAGCTTCGTTTAAGTCTACACGTTATAGACTCCCGGTGTGTACTCGTTTTTGGTGAAGTTGTCTTGATTGTGAGAGGCTATGTATTCGCTTCAACTCTCCTTAAGTGTAATGGCTTTCAGAGCTTCTCCCAATCACTGTACCCGGCCGCAGTCCGGATCATAGGGTGGTCGGGATAGCTCCTAAGCACATTTACCTGGCGGCCTGCAGTTTCCACTTAGCCCAAAAGCAGGGTAAACCTCACTTCGAATCTCCGCCCTTGAGATTCAGTCAAACAGCGGGTTCCTTTGGTGACCATAAATGACCTCGGTCAAGCAGCGTGTTCCTTGGTGACCATAAATGACCTTATCCCAGGCGAGATTCGAATCCGCCCACACCGGTCTCATCTACCAGGGTTCCCCCTGATCGGTATGAGTTACCGTCGAGAATTCTCACGAATTTCCACACACTTAATCTGACAGCTTCATCTGTTGCCCTTTATAGGGATGGGGTAGAAGACAGCCAGTTTTATGGGTGAACGTCGTGTGGTCTCCCGAACACCAATCTAACAGAAAAATTATGCAAGAAAAGGCTGCACGATAGCTGGCAAGAAGCGTTGAGATGCAACGAAGATTTGTGGGGTCTGCTGTACCTGCATTCAAGATTGGGGATTTAGTTGTCCTCAAAAGAACTTTTAATGAACGTCGTAAACTCTCACCTGCTTGTAAAGGTCCGTATGAGGTGGTTGGTGAAAAGTCAGTTGGCAGGTACCTCCTCCCTCCTTGGGGGGTCTCACCACCTTTGTTGAGAGATACCACCGCCACCGCTGAACATCTGAGAAGATGGAGCACGGAATGGTTTCCAAACTCTGTGAGGGAATAATAAATAATGATGACGATGGTGGTGATGATGATACCCAAAAGCATCAAATGTGCCAGCACAACTGGTATTGCATAATTTAAAATAGTTGTCTTTCTAAGTTACTTAGTTTGATGTCACGTTGGTACTTAGACATCAAAGTTGGTACAGGCGAGTTTGATTTTATTTTGACGTTTGATGTCACGTTGGTACTTAGATATCAAAGTTGGCACAGACGAGTTTGATTTTATTTTGACGTTTGATGTCACGTTGGTACTTAGATATCAAAGTTGGTACAGGCGAGTTTGATTTTATTTTGACGTTTGATGTCACGTTGGTACTTAGATATCAAAGTTGGCACAGACGAGTTTGATTTTATTTTGACGTTTGATGTCACGTTGGTACTTAGATATCAAAGTTGGCACAAGTGAATTGATCTATTTTAAAGACGACGTCACATTGGTGTTTAATCAAAAGTGGCGTAATAAAAGTCTGTGTATCTTTATGGGTAAAATGATAACATATTAAATAATAAAATTAGGCGTGCCATTGCTGTTGAAGGAGGCAAGGCACGGTTTCAAGTCAGATTTGATTTCTGAAGCGATTCGTAAGGTAATTAGGTTTAGCCCTTCCATTACAGATGCAGCTATGAATCAGAAGACCTCGGGGACGAGATCAGTCAGGATTGGCCGTGTTGTCGATAAAGTATATAATCATATTGCTAATTTAATAATTTATGTAATACGTGTTTTTCCCTATCAGTTATGCAAAGGGGTGTTGACTTATTGATAAACGAACATATTGTTATGTTATCATTCTTGTTTGTTATTTGGTGAAGTAAAGTTGTATTGCATTATTGGGGAAATTAAAAATTGTTTAGCAATTAAATTGTTTTCTTTTCTAATATTTAAAATTTAGATAATAATATATAAACATAAATATTGTATAAACAATTTTTTAACTATAATATTTATAAAATGGAATAATTACATAAAATTAAGGAAAATTTAAGTCAATGTTTAAACTATGTATGTATTACGCAATTGAAATTAAAACTACATGTCATTATATGTACGATATTGTATTTAATGGAAAAGTATGATAAATAAAATGTAACATTTTTTATTCTATTATTTTATTCTATGCATTTATACTGGAAAAAAAGATTAAAGCAGCATCAATAATTAGCCTTGCTGTCCTAGATCATTATGAAATCAATAGTATATACTTTCCAAACTGCAAAATTCTTTTAGGACATACAATAAAATATTATTTGCATTTTTATATTTCTAAAATAATAAAACGTTCTGAGACCATTTTTTAATGTTTTTGTAGTGTATAGTAAGAAAACACATTTTTTGGTAGATAATGTAAACGTTTATTTATTAAAAATATTACTATTTATTCTCTTCGGTGTATTTTTTTCTTTTTAAATAAATGATAACAATCTTCTTTTAATAAATGATTATAACATATATTTCAATCTGATGTTATAAAAAGTAAAAAATTGATTAAAATCATTATCAGATAATCTAGTTAGGCAACCTCTTTCACTATAACATCAAAATTACTAAAATCACTAACGAGGCGCCATCTGGACGGATTTTTCAAACAATCCTAATGTATCTCCTCTCTTAAAATATTAAAATAAAATCCTTTAACGCTGGCGTCTGTCTTGGTAAATTTCAATCTGTAGCTGGAGATGGCGCGACGGTAGAAATTTTTAATTTTTTTGGATCGGTCTTATTCGGTTTGAGCAGTTCGGTAAACAGGCAACGCCTTCTAAATAAAAATACAACCTTGTGTTTCTCAGACTCTGATATTATCTGTGATATTATATTACATAATTAAAATAAAGTTAAACCATTCTTTGTTTTACTTATGTGAAACTAGAAAGTAAGCAAATATATCTCATACGAATGTCTGTGATAATAGCAAATAATATATGTAACTGTAATTATATAATTTACTTTTCATAAACGTGTACAAATAACGCTTCCCGACAAAACAATGATAGTAATTTAAAAAAATAGAAACGAGAGAAACGTCCGTCTTATTATAGCTTGAAAGGCAAAAACTATAAGGAATTTGAACGTCATCTTAAGATTATTTTTACAGAAACAAAAGGGTAGCTTTAGAATATTTCTGCTACACTGCCGTCCAAAAGTTTGGATGCACTTACTATTAGTATAAATAAGATTTTTACTAGGATCTCTGAATGTTGATGATCAGGTCCGGATATAGAGACCCAGGGCCCCTAGGCAGTTAATGGGTCTCCCCTTTTTGATAATTTAGCAAAAAAGCAAAACTTTTCTTTAAAAAAAACTTCACTTTTACTTAGAATAGACAATCCGACATAGAAATGAAATGAAAGTACTAACTATACTTTTTTTACACATTATAATTTTTACATTTTCATACAATTACAAGATTACATTTCTACAATATAACCTTTCTGCAAAGGAACGGATGATCTCACTATAGTCTACAGACTGCATTATTTCTGACTGTACGGAATTATGTCTATTTTCTTCTGTAGTAGATCATAAATAAATCTTTACTCTTTTTAGTCCTGGAAACGACCGTTGTGTCGAACAGTTTGACTCTGGTGTACACAACATTATCCGCAGCGCTATTCCCACGTTTGGATAAATGTCCAAAAAGCCTTCTTCCAGGATGTACTTTGTATATAGCTACAGTTACGATAACCCTTTCCCCTGTAACCTCTGCGAACAACAAATGAGATCGCAAGTGTAGACACTGGTTTTCCAAAGTACCATCCCAATCCCCCGGATAGAAGGCTTACGGTTCCGTACTCCGCTACGGACGTCTTGAGATTCCAAACCCATGTAGCTTCGTGAGAAAGTCAAATCTTTGACTTAACTTCTCGTAAGTAGAGCCACGTCTCTGTAGCTCTGCAATCAACCTGTTTATAATGACGTTGAAGATTCCGAATCTGCCCCTGCTGGAGAGTTTAACCTCTTTTTCCTTTACTTTGTCAAACTGGACTTTTCGCTTACTTTTCCTCTTCATATAGTATGCGTAGTTCTGTTCTTCGCTTTTTCCACAGCTTTCGACTAATAACCATCAAAGGTAGCGACTTTCCTTATATCTTCTAGGTATGTTACCAAGGACTGAAGGACACCCATTTGGATGTTCACAGATTGGAAACATTTGCTCACTTTGTTAAATCTTTCCAGGATATCATCCCACAACATGGTCAGGAAGCACATTTCCAGGGAGTCGATTGAATTAAAAAAGACGTGGAGCCTCAGAACGCATAGATGGTTTTATTTGTTTCAGTGGCGGTTATCTGAAGAGCTGCATGATCTTACTCCAAGAGCAACAGAGACTTCTTCAGGCATCGCCCCGAGCAAACCATCTTGTCTGAGAAAGCTTTACAACTGTTGAATTTGGCTTCAGTTCAGGTAACAAACTTGCCATCTGGTGACGAAACCTGGAAAAATTGCACAATTCTTGTAAAGTACCAAAGAAAGATATAGCAGTCTCACAACATCCGACAAGATTCAGTGAGTCCAAGACGTGATTTTCCAAGGTCTGCAGAACGACGATACCCAAGTCTTCAGCTTCATGTCTACTGTTTGGTATGAATCTTATAAATCGTTCGATAGGAAATCCCTCAGCCGACACATATTGTACTATGAGTGAAAGTTGATTCACCTGGTAGATGTCAGAGTCGAGTCGACAGAGATGGAAAAATACTTCGCATGCTTTATCTCAGTCAGATCGTGCTGATGGCCTTTTCTACCATAATGTTGATAATTTCTTCGCATAGTCTAGACGAAAGGTATGACTTTGTGCCGCAGCATTTGTTTCCTTAGTTTTATGTGCGTGTCCAGAAAAGGATCGAACTTAGCCAAAAGTTCTACGGACATGACATATTAGTTCCCACTGTTTCTCGATCTAAATCTTTTCTGTGGACCTATAAACGGCAATCCGCATGCATGCAATGACCTCACAACAGACAAAATATACCACAAAACCTCATGCTAGTATTTTATTTCTTCTTTCGTGTGAAGAACAAGAGTCTTGTCAACTCTACCGCCAACCTTCTTCCTCGCTAAGCGGACCAGTGTCGCACATGCTGATCTGTGATCGTTTGAACTGACCTACATTTTTGCAGTCGTTGTATTTCATCATTAGCTAACAACCCCGATTTTACAAACAGCTTACAAGGGTCACAGAACACGTATATGAATAGTATTTTTACTCTTTAAAAATACTATTCAAGGCCGAGATTGTTTTTCGCCATTAGGCAATGTTTGGCTAAAGAGTGAAAAGGATGAATATCTGGTTGTATCTGCGTACTGGCGGCGCTTCGAAGATAAATCGGCATTCATATTTTGTTTCACGCCATTTTGTACGAAGTGTTGGAGTGTGGCACCGGCATCATCAGTATCCAATCGACAGGATCGTCACTAACAGATGGAAAGGATGGAATCGCAAAAACATATGTTCGCGTGACATTCAAGATGTTCTCCAATGATAGCTGCGGGGTTTTCGGAAATTAAGCTTTGAGGATATTCAGGTAGCTGGTTATAGTTGCCTTTTTGATTGACGATCGTAACTCCAATCGCCAAAGGCTGATGCGTACTAGGTCTAGAAAAGGCGAAGAACGAGTCCAACTTCGGAATATTACAAAAAAGCTCTTTTTCCTTCTGCAATTTCTTCTGATTTCTTTTTCATTTCTAGACATCGGTAATTTCTAGAAAATGAGTGGATAATAAGTAATAGTTTTGTTTGTTTTTGACAAGGCAAAAATGGGAAAACAGAAATAAGCATTGAAAAACGAAGTACTATTAGCACTCTACTTAAAGAAAGTCTGTCATGTCGAAAAATTGCAACAAGAGCGAACGTTTCGCTAAAAGGTGCAATAGTCAACTATTGCGGAATTCAGAAGTATCGGTACTAATAATAATGATAGTCCTCGTATTGCAAGATCAAAAGTAACTAGCGCTTAGCAGGACAATCATATTGTGGTGACAAGCAAACGAGATAGACGATTAACTCTATCAAAACTATGTGCCCATATCAACAAAACGCGCTTAAACCCGGTATCACTCACGGCAGTGAGGAGAAAGAAGTTTATGAGATGCAGGTTTAAAAACCTTTGTTGCCGTCGAAACCTTTACAACGGACAATAAATAAAAATAACCCACTTTAAGAATATACTTTGGACTGATGAGGCTGTGTTTGGAGCTCGTCGACGTATTTCTGTCAGAAAACGTAGTTCGTTTCAAAACATGGCTGACATGGCTCCTCAGTGTATACTACCCACAGTAAAAGACTGGGCTGGTTCTATTATGGTATGAGTTCAGCATAAGAATAGTGCTCTGCAAAATAAAAGCACTCTCGCAAATATTCTCAGCCGACCGAGTGCGATGTTGATTGTTAGCGGGTTACGCAGCAACAGTTATGCTGTAATATTCGCTCCTTGTTATTACCGCAGCATACGATGACGATCGGTAAGCCTCGAACTGATAGTGATATGTGTGCGATTTTCGGAACTAACTGAAAAACTTTAAAGTGTTTCTGAATCAGCTGATTATTCTTGTGCTGTGGTGTGGGGTTGCTCTTCTGACAGAAATACTGGATATTTTACTAAAATAGACATGAGGAAAGAGGGTTACAAAGAGATATTCGCTAAACACGCAATACCATCTGTCTTAGAATCATTGGCCGTGGTATCGTGTTACAACAGGATAACGATCCGAAGCATAGTTCCCGTCTTTTACGGGGGTAACTTAGAGAAGAAAGAAGCAGATGGCGTACTTATTAACATGACTTGGCCATCGCAATTGCTAGACATTAACTCTACAGAACCTTTTTGACTCTACTTTCAAGAGCTTGAGAAGCAGAAAGATGAGGATGTTCTGTCCCAATTCTCAAACTGGGTATAATTGAAAATGGTCTATTTCTAAGGTAACTCAATTTATTTTTTGCTTAAAAGAATTTTACACAAATGTAAAAATAAGGTAATTGTAGATAATTACCAAATGTATAATATCTAAATGATGAACCTGACTGTTGTGATCTACTGCAAGACGTAGATATGATCTTTTCTTTAAATCTACCTATAGCGGTGAACAAAAAGTCGTTTTGTTAAAAACAAAAAATCTTACAGAAAATTGATAAGGGATCAAAAAGGCTTTTCAAAACTTACTGCAATGAAGAGTTATGAGAAAGTCAAAATATTATATAAAGTCGATAGATGTCTTTATGAATAAAAACACAAGCAAGAAAAAATACATTACAAAAAGATGAAAATTATGAAACAATATAAGAGCAGAGCTGGATAGTCAGATGACAACCTATGCAATGAATATATAGGTAACAAAGACATGAAGCAAATAAAACTGAAAAAGAAAAGAAAGAAATACTAGAAAGTATAAAGCGTGTAAGTTATTGCATATGCAGATGATGTAATAATTATGAGATTATGACTAAAGAACTCGTAATAAATTAATAGAAACTTTCCAAAAGATAGAGAAAGAAGCAGGTACCATTCGATTAGTAAAGCAAATACGACCCAAGTATAAATGCAGAAGGGAAAGGAATAACCAAACAGAGTATACGACGATTGACCAAATTACAAGTTTGAAGAGATCAACATATCAATAGCGCAAATGATAGAAGCAAAATGAGTAAAGAAAGATTACTAGCTGGAAATAGAATGTACTTTGCTAGTAAGAAGACACCAGACACGTTAATGGATCTCTTGTGCTTAACAAAAACTGAAGAGGAACATCTCGAAACTCTCGAATACTCGGATCAATCATTTCTTACTCTTGAAGTACATGCATTGTGTTTTCATTCATTCATTCATGTGTCTCGGTACATTTTTTCTGTGGAGACAGCCAGCGCTACCTAGCGCTGGATGACCCAAACCCCATTGAACTACGCGATGTAAGAGAGAGAGGTGAGGATCCGAGCTTGAATTCTGTTTTCGTATTTCAACAAAAGCAACAAGTTACTAAAGCTTACCCATTAAGGTAAGCAGTTGGCACCTAGTGAAGCATTAATGGTAAATTCCATTAGAAAATAAATCATAAAATTCTAGAAGAAGCATGCGGAGAAGATGTTGTAAGGTTTATCAACTCACAGTAGATTAGACAATTCAGCCATGCATGTGGTGTCATATAAGAAGATTCAGAACAAGACGGCAAAATGAGATGCAACATGGATGATAATGCCAACAATAATAAAGCTATGGGGGGGGGCAAGCTGGTCATTCCAGAGGTCAATGTCTGCCAATCCATTTGTTGGAAAATACTTTTCCAGACATTGCGCAACTGGAACTGGAAAATGTGGTGGTGCACCATCTTGTTGATACCGAATGTTGGTAATCTTGTTTTTTAATGGTTTTATTCAAAAATAGTCACAGATTAGAATTCTGCATATAACAGTTACAAGAAATTAAAAATGATTTTTTTTTATATCTGTAGTCTTCTATATTTTGTAAACATTTATTTCAGACTCCCATTATGATCAAATATTGTGGAACTCAATACCAAATACTTTTTGATTCTAGTCAAAAAAGGTGGACTTGTAATTTAAAAGAATAGTCGATAACAAGCTCCTAATGTGTGGTGGGAAAAAAATAAATAAATGAAGATGAATGATTCACCTATCATTTGTTAGTCAGCTGACTACAGGAGCACAATTTATGTAGCATTCTAATTAGTTTAATTTATTAGATATATGAGGTAAGCGCCGTAAATTCTCGGCCCGGCAGGCTTCTACAAATGCCAACATGCTCAAACTCGGTTTCGTCATAGTTGAACATGTAAGAGGCCTACACTATATATATTACAACTAGAAGCGTAATAGATTTTAGTAGCCACTCAAGCATCGTGACGAGTGCATGAAAATGTAGCAGCTAACGAAAATTGAGTTACCGCGCAGTCATTAAATTTTTAACAAAAGAAGGGCACACGCCTAATCAAATCAAACAACGTTTAGACGGCGTTTATGGTGATTTATCTCCTTCATATTCCACCGTACAAAAGTGGTAAAAATGTTTGCGTTTGGGGCAAGAATCTCTTGAAGATGATGAGCGCACCGGTGGTCAATTGAATCGGTAACGCCTCAAAAACTTGCAATTATTGAAGAAATGGTATTAGAAGATCGCCATTTGAAAGTTAAGGAGTTAGCAGTGATGTCTGACGTCTCGGAAACAAGTGTTCGCCGAATTCTTCGTGACTATTTGGGTATGAATAAAATTAGTGCAAGATGGGTACCACGTCTTCTCTCTGCTGTTCAACGTCAACGTCGCGTCGAACGTGCACGTTTGTTTTTAAACTTGTATGGAGACGACCCAAAGCCGACTTTGGAGTCCATTGTCACTGGAGATGAAACAATGGTTCTGTATTATAATTCTCTATCCAAAAGGAAGTCGATGGAATGGCGGCGACCCGTAGAACCTCGTCCCAAAAAGGGGAAAGTCGTTCAATCGACTAAGAAAGTTATGGCAACAATATTCTGAGATTGTGACGGCACTTTACTGATTGATTTTAAGGAACGCAATATAACTGTTAACAGTACATATTATGCGTTTTTATTGCGTAAATTGAGAAACAATATTCGTGAAAAACGTCGAGAAAAATTGACAAGAGGTGTTCGATTATTACACGACAATGCACCCGTTCATACTGCCGCAATATCACAAGCTGCCATTCGCGAACGCGGCTTTGAAGTATTGGATCATCCACCGTACAATCCGGATATGGCTCGTAGTGACTATTATTTCTTTTCCAATTTAAAGAAAGACCTTAGGGGACGTCGTTTTAAGGACGAGAACGAGTTGCAAGCAGCTGTAATTGAACATTTTGAAGGAAAAACTTTAGATTATTTTTACAAGGGTATTGAATTATTAAGTCCACGTTGTAATAAGTGTATTGACATTAGGGGAAATTATATTGAAAAATAAAAATTATATTTTACCAAGTTTATTTTTTCTGTATCAGGCCGAAAATTTATGGCGCTTACCTCGTACATATTTGTTTAATTCCTAGTCGTTGAATATTTCATTTTGTTTGATAACTATTTAAATACAAATTATTTAAATAAATACTTAATAATTTTTGTAAAAAATCTCTCACTTCATGGTGTTTCCAAACTTTTGACCGGCAGTGTATATAACAATACAATATTTTTGAAATTTTATACCTTTGTTCCTTACCATGCTGCTTGGAAATAACAACAGGTACTTACAGATAAATTAAGGAAACGAAAACAATTACGATTACTATAGTCTCGCTAACAAATGAAGGATTTAAATGACCGCGTGCACATCAGCTGTGAGAACATTACGATAAGCTAAGAATGTATGCAGAGTATCGTGTTACTAGAGACGTTTTAAAAAAGTCAGTAGCGTACGTTCGGATAGTACTTTTTAAAATTATGTAAATTTATCATCGTTGAAGTATCTATTCAACCTTAATAACGATTTATAATTAAAAATCTCATTACGTTTTAAATGGCATAGGGTAATGAATACATTTAAAGAAAAGTAATTGCAAAAATTTTAACTATAAATCGTTAAAAGTAAAAAATAGGGAATCAATCAATAATCATAACTGGTGTTAATTTACATTTTTAAGTGCATAAAACTGATACTAAATGATGGCAATCATTTTTATATATTAGGAATCGTACTGTATAATAATTTACCAATTTCAATAAAACAATTAATGTATAAACAATTTGTTACTGTTTTAAAGGAATTACTTAACTATTATAGTAGTTCTTAAGAATTTTTGTTTATAACAATATTTCTGCTTTCATATGTTTAATTTAATTTATATTTTTTACCGTTTACTTGCATACATGTTACATGGAAAACAAAAATATGCCTAACTGTGAGTCAAATAGTATTTTATAGGTGGAATGAAATAATTAAACTTGGACGTTAATAATAATTGTTCTTATAGTATAAATTAATTTCATTTTCCCTATTTTGTACGTGTATTCGATTATAATCGAATACAACATTAAGTATCAATGTTAGCCTTCGTAAAGGACATTTTGTGACGCTACTGAATCATTCCAGTTTATCAGTTGTTTCTGTTATCAGATACATTTCTCGAGTCGACCACGTGATCATGAGGTGAACACTGCGTGATTCGAGATGCTTTTTACAATTCTGCCCTCGTGATATCGGTAATCTTAAATCCTTCATTTGATGGCGTGACTATATATAGATTATACTATAAGACTTCAAATTAAAATAAAACAAACTCAAATAAACACAAACAATTTAATAACTTTGCTAATAGAGGTTATAAATCTGACACATGAATACACAATAAATTATTTTTGATATATTTCTTTCCAGTTCCCTACGAGTCTTTCTTTAGCTTTTAGAAGAATATTTTCGATTCTATAAGTACCTGAAAGTTGGAAATGTACCTAGTATATGATAAAAACAAAGTTATACCTTCTCTATATAGATTATCATCATTACATTTTCCAATGCATTTTCCAACATATCACTCCTTATTAGTTCTTATAACTATAATATAGAATATTTTTGAAAATATCATACTGAAAGGATAAGAAACTGGTTTTCAAAACCGTCATCACGTTTCGATGATGTCACACGTCGCACAATTATTCTTGGCTGTTCCATTCGCTGTCATTATGATCGTTAAGCGTTAATAGCTTTCTACCGAAGTCGAAAACTCCGCCTCCTAGATTGGAGCCTCTAAATTCAGATAAAACTAAATTTTGAAAGATATATAATTCAAAAAAAAAATTTTCTTGCAATTTCAGGATCACTATTTTATCAGACATCACATGACATCTTTTCGAAAAAACTTTCTTTTTTATTTTTTTTCTTAAAAACTAAAGGCACTAACGGCTTGAAAATACTTCAAGCCCGAGAAAATGTTGTTATTTATTGCTATAAAAAAATACAGCATTGTAGGTTACATCAGTCTCCATAAATTGGATCTCAAAGTTTACATTGACTAGCATAGGCAGACGGCAGTCTTAATACAATTTTTTAAAAAAGAAAATGGTGTAAATGGAAAAGAGTTAAACTAAATCAAATTTAATAACTATCTAGAAACATTATGCTTTATTAAACAGTGTTGTAATACAATATGATGTTATAATAGTACAATGTAATGAATTAAGAAATTGATTAAATTAACGCATTAAACTAATTAATTAATCAATTGAACATGTTTCAAAACTAAATTGAAGATAAACATATTAAAAAAAGTATCAAGAAAAATACACAAAAAGTAATATGATTACGTAAAATAACAAAATTTTGAAGCAACTTATTGAACACATTAAAAAAAAGATCGAAAACAACACAAAGTTATGCCTTATGTAAAATAACAAAATTGTGAAGCAACTTGTTCTGCAAACTTATTTAAATGAACACATTACAAAAAAGTATCGAAAAGCAATACAAAAAGAAATAACATGATTACGTAAAAAAACAAAATTTTAAAGCAACTTTTTCCAAAATCTTATTTAAACACATTATAAAAAAAGGATCGAAAAACAACACAAAGAAGGTATATCTTATATAAAATAGTAAAATTTTAAAGCTGTGTACTTATTTCGAAAACTTATTTTAATAAACACATTACAAAAAAAAGTTCTAAATAAGTTCATTGACAGGATTATCAATATTCTCGTTATCAGTGCCAGTATTGATCCTAACTCCTTCATCATGTCTATTACATGGCATTTCGTATATATTAATGCATTCAATTTCTTCATCTTCAATATCAATAGTTTCGGAAGATTCGTAATGACGGCTACTACCTCTACTATTTATACTGTTTTGAAAACCTGAGCCAACATATTCCCGTTGAGATACCAAATCAGAACCATGACCAGATGAAAGACCTCCGAGAATGGAAGTTTGGGAATAGAATATTTTTCCACATATGTAATAAATCTGTAAAAATCTAAACATTACATTTTGTACTTTTGTTAGCATGTTTGTTAGAGTTACCGTTACTAAAGCTAAGAAGCCTTCAATAATAGCTCCGACCAGGACATCACTTAAATGATTTTCGCTAGTTCCCACAGACTGACAGAGGAAGTAGTAAATAGAAGAACCCGTTGTTGTTAACACGATACGTTGAGCTGAGTGAAGTCCAATAGAACAATCATAACGTCCCACATATAAATACATAAATAAAGCAGTAAAAGCGCAAACAGTAGCTCTGTATGAAGCAATAAGATTTTCTGTGGAAGATATTAATTTCGTCGATGTTAAGAGAAATATGCTGTTCTGGTTTTAAACCGCAAAAATAAGCCTTAATGTCCTTGTTACTAAAAAAGTACGGGCGTGGTGTTCCAGCAACACATTTGAGGAGTTCGATGATAATGTAAAGAATAATTGCATTACTTGATATAATTCCTGTAAAAGATTCAATTATTAGTATGTTAAGTTACGATAACGTTATCTTCCTTACGGAATTCCCATAATCCCTGTTTAGCCATTTCACTGTAACTTCTAGTTTCCCTTCTTTTCATCAGCATAGTTAAGGAGAGACATACAATAAGGATAATACAAAGGGCAGCATAAGAGTGCATATAGCTGGGATCTGGTAGAGGTGACATATTGTAGCTAGGATCATCACAGAGTTTTGTCACATCAACACGAGTTGGATAAACAGTATTGGTAAATCTAAAATTAAAATTTTAAAAATTTAATATCAAGTCAGTTCAATTTTTTATAATTTTGTTACCTCAAAAAGAGATATCCACAGATCAAAAGAAAGGTTGACAACATATCGATCCACGAAAACACCATTTCAGATAAACAATTACACTGTCTACGTGTTTCAAGTAGTCCGACTTCTTCCACTACAGCAGGATATGTGGGTACTGATTTAATAAATTAGTTTTAGTGTTAGTAAATAACAAAATCATTTTTAAAACTCACAATTACTATTGGGAAGATTATCAGGAAGTTTATTCCTGTTGTACAATTTTCAGTAAAACTTCACTGCATAATATTTACAGATATCTACACTCCCGGCAGAACCAGTTGACTGCTGCTCAATAACAATCATTTCTAAACCCTACTACGAACAGTTGGTTTGCACTGAGTACTACTGTCTACTACATTTGCAAAAGATAGAAACAGTTTTGCAATGAGTGCATAAAGGAAAGCGAATAACACTCTTTGAGTGTTTGACGTCATATACCAATACAGTCATTCTCGATATTGTTTAGATATGTCGATAGTGATTTGTCTATTTAATTGTTAAAACCTTTTCAAATATAATTTTAAATGTGAGAAAATTTATAGGATTTAAATTGTTCTTACTGGCTTCATCTGCAAAAAAAGTTTTCTCTGGACTGGAATTTTTGGTAATTTGTCAATTTTTGGTTTGTTTTAGACATAAAAGCAGTAAATTGAGACGATTTATTATACAAAAAGAAAAATATCCCTGAGTTTAAAATTTATAATAAAGCTGATATAATCTTCTTCTTGACGTAGATAATCAGTGACAATTCAATTCAATGAAATATAAACAGAAAGGAAATATTGTTAGTGTTTACGGCACCTAGTGCTTCATGTAAACCCTTTTAATATATTAAAGTAGATAGCTGTTTTATCGCAGTGAATCTCAAAAATTGCTTTTAGGTTTGTTCGTCGAAAGATAAAGACTAGGAAATCCATTTTCGATTTATAGTGCTAATATATATGATTTTAATATTTTACATTCAATTTACAATGGTACATGAAAATCAAGAAAAAGAATAATATTTCATAAAGTAACCAACAATTATAGATATTTTGTAATAACTTACAATTATATAACAACCAGTGGTATAATCTTTTCTTTATAACTTTCAGACAAATATTTTCTTAGCAAGTACTTTCCTTGACCAAATACCGGTTACACTTTCACCATTAAGTCAAATTCAACATATAATCTCATAATATAATAATAGCCAGTTCCGATGTCCGATGTCCACAAAACAATATCTCGAAAACTAGAAGACTTAGGAAGCTGAAATTTTACAGGCAGGTAGGCTTTACCCCAAAGGGGTGCATGGGTATATTTTTAATCTTAACAAACCCGAGGGGGTCGCAGGTCTCTTGAATGGTGTAAGCTACAAACTTCAAATTTTCACAGATTATACTTGAAACAATGCTGAAGATACAAAAATACGGAAATTACCGGCATTTGATCCAGGGGCGGAGTAAGGCAACGTTCCAGGAGGAGAAGAGTTTTCCGTAAAAATAACTATTATAAAAATCTTGATTGTGAGTAATGTGTAAGAGATACGTATATGCCGTCACGGTCTTTATTGCAGATCTTTTTAAGCTCTACAATTCGTTCGCTTACAGTCTGCCTTTATCTGTTATCATTTTTGCAGCGTAATGCGTTTTGTCCTTGTTTGAGCCAATTGTCTTAATTACTTATTTCATACTTTGCTGATTACTCGACTCTCGAAAGATCCTCTGAGCAATCTGTATACATAGAAAACTTCTCTAAGAAACAAGCTATCAAATGGTGAAAACGACATCAAAATGTATTCAGTGGTTCTCGAAATTCAACAGTTTTTACAAAAACTGAACTTACAAAAACTACAAATTAATGGGGGCACGCCATGGCGAAAACAATTGAAGGTCATGTTTTCGAGTTATTCAATAAATGAAAAATATGAAAAATGTTCTATATTCATTAAAAAGTCCATCCATTTCTACAAAAATATACAGGGTGTCCCATTTAAAAAATTGTTACTTTCGAAAATAACTCAAACACGCGACGTTCAATTGGTTTTTTGTCTTCTCCATGTTAATCAACAGAAAAAATACTGCTAATTTACTAATTTAAGCAATTTCGTAGCTACTATAATAACTGTGATGGCAATAGTTCTCTGATAACTGCAAACAGCCTGTATATTACAACAATAAGAAACTACATTTATTGGTTTTAAACAGCAACTTAGACCCAAATGCGGTTTCGTTATGGTTCTGGTTCTGGTAAAGTGTAACAAAAATATAAGGGTTTGGGTTCTGATTCCGGTACATGCTTTGAACAACTAATAACTGTACAACACATATATCGGTTATTTCGGTTTTATAGGTTCTAAGTTCCAGTTCTGTCCAAGTCCTTGACGGAGGTTTTTAATGTGATGTGCACACAATGATCATACGTATCAATGATAATACACAATAAACAAAAATTTATACTGGCAGAATTATTGTCCGATTAAGGATAAGCATGTCACATAGGAGCATCTGAGCATGTCATCTAGGAGCATCTGACAACCCTGAATAAATATTGCTACATACATAAATTACATACACACACGCTAATAAAAATACAGTAATGAATAATCGTGACATTAACATGCTAAGAACATATGAGATCAGTACTTTTCAAACTGTGCATTGTCGAAGATGTTGATGGTACACGATAATTCCACCTCATAGTACCCATTTCTGAAAATGAAGTTAGGTATTTTAAAACCTATAGCAAGAGTTTTTGACATCATGAGCTGTGTGTCAGACATAGGAGAACGAAGACATTATTGTTGGTGCAAAGATATGAGTGTTGAACACAATGACTTCTTAATCCGTTTTTAACATAAAACCTTCTGAATCTGAACTTCTTTCAAGCTGAGTTATGAGCTGAGACAAGATATGAAGTTTAGGTACCTTTGTACAACATTTTAAGAAAGCTTATTCCGGTAGAGTTGACTATACAGCTACGGGTCGCAACTATAACATTACACAAGAATTGTGTGATGAGATTTCACAGCTGCTGGGCAATCATTAATAATGATTCTGGTAATTATATCTGAACAATACTTCTAAAAAGGCTACATCTTTTAGCAATTATATGTATTTTAAACCAATAAATGTCATTTCTATCCCTGTTATGAAGCATATAATAATGTTGCTATTCCATTTATGAGTTAATCCTCTATGGGTTACATTTGCACTATTAGTCAAGTTTACAATTCATTTTTACTTCCCTCATATAAGACTTGACTTGAGCACAACTTCAAAATTTTAAATGCTTGCCTATTGTAGATAATGGACTTCGAATATGTGAAAAAATGTAAAAATTAGCAAATACATGCAATTTTACAAAGAGAAGAATTTATGTCTCAAGTCTGAAACTAGGCTAATGTTTACTTTTGATAAGAGATCTTTAAAAGAAAAAATGACCAGCAGCTTATTTACTTGCCTTCATGTAAAAAGTTTTTTTTTTGAAAACTGACTTTTAATACATTTTAATACATAACAGCCTTGGTAGTGTAATGTCTAGCGTGCTGGACTTCACCCAAGCGGCCCGAGATCGACTACCGGTGCCGGCAGATCTGGTTAAGGTTTTCTGCGGCTTTCCTTAGCTGTGACACAAATGTGGGATTTGCGCTGTTCCATCTGTAAGTCGGCTGAAGCCGCACGTAGGGTCTACGTAATAATAATAATCGCCCTCTCCCTCCCGCATAAGCTTATAGCTTTTGGGGCCTGGTTTCCAGGTTATGTGTTGTAGCAATTATTATATTATTATTATATTTTATTCTCCAAGTATGGAGCCAAATTTCACCCCTTAGGTTTAATTTTAGGCAAACAAATGTACTGAACTAAAATTCTAGATTGTTCCTTGCTGAAAAGATTGGTCTTTGTTTAAATATTGTAGGATAAATACAATCTGAGATAATCAAGCTTAGGTAAACCTCTGAAATTGCAAAAACAGCTGTATATGTGAAACAAAAATGACTACCACAGCTAGAGGATTTTTAAAAAAATTAAATAATGCTACCCCTGAATTGTCATAATACAGAACGTCACATATACAAAATATGTTATATTTTAAAAATGGTCAAGCAACTAGTCCTGGACCACTTTATATGGATTGACCCAATAATGGTAAGTATAAGTCATTAGAGGCGTGCATTTTAGTAAAGCATAAAACCACTATGTCAACGGATCGAAGCAATTTAATCTGCAATAGTGCAATGTAACCTAACCGGACGCTTGAAAATGGTGGGGTTGGAGTACCCTTGCTGCAAAAATATAAAGGGAAATAGAATCGATCTAATAGAAACAACGTGAATTAAAGAAATTGTCAGTGGCGTGGCAAGTTTTATATAACAGCTTTCCTATTTGTAAACTTGTAGCGACGGCGCTTATGAAAGATGAGCTAATCAAGGGTTTTTTAAGCGAGGTCACCTAAAATGCACGTCTCTAATAATCATTTAGTTTTATTTTTATTTAACATAAATATACATAGTTTAAACAATAACTATAAAATTAAGGGATAATTTTATGTAATTATTCTTTGTTATAAATACCTATTATATTTATAAAAAATTCATTAAAGACGCCAACAGAAAAGATGGTAAATGATATCCATGAAAGAAGTAAAAGACATCAATAGACAGCGTGGCTAGGTAGAAGGATCGCTGGATTTTCGACTACAAAACCACGGTTTTATTCCCAGTTCCTTTAATTTTTATAAATAATATATTTTATAAATAAACATTTTTTTTAAATTACGATATTTATAAGAAAGAATAATTACATGTTAAAATTGTCATTGTTTAAATTATATAATGTTATGATATATCGGGGTCTTAAAAAGGTCTTACGGATTAAAAGGTGTGCTAAATTAAATTTGTTGTGAAAATCTAACTCTCCGATTGAGACTCTCAGGCAGGTCGGTTTAATGGGGCACTAAATGAATACATAAATCTAGGAATACATATATACAACAAATCTAAAGCAATCTTTCATCAATACAACACAAATTTAACAAAGAACAAAATAAAGAAATACAAAGAATGTTTAAACTTAGATACCAAAATTTTATTTAATATCAATCCCAAAATAGTCTAATTCTCTTTATTTGGGGATTAATATCTCTGACATCAACATTATTCTTACTTACTGTAATTAATTATAACTACTATTGAAAAACTCACGTTTACAAATATTTAAATCTTGCCACCAGCTTGCCAACTATAGCGTAATATATTTCCCAGTATCTGCTCTCTGCTTCCATATGGTTGAACAATAAAATGTAGAAAGTATGTCATTGACTTTATTCAAATATTTCCATATAAATGGCTTTAATAAATTGAATTCTAAATCTAAATATTTGTCTACTCGTGGCAAGTCAATTAATTATAGTCCACTTCCATTTACAAAATCCAGCCATAAAGAAAATTTGATAATTATATCTTTATTATCAAAATTAACAAAACCCATTATAAAATAAATTGTCACTTGATTAATTAAAAGCACTTGTTGTATAAAAAGAAATCACTCGGATTTACTAAACTTTAACTTAAACTTTAAACACTTCGACGTTTTACAATCAACATACTGACAAGCTTTATTTACATGCTTTTTAACTCAAAACAACCTTAAAATTATTTTTGCTATACAACAGGTGTGGACATTTCTAAAGATGTAAATTAAAAGAGAGTTTGTTAGAAAAATGGCCGGGTTTTTATACTTTTCTGGTAAACAATTGAACTCTGCTGGAAATTCTGCATGAAACAAAAGAATTCTGCCATTTGGTTTATAACATAACCAAATTATTTTTTATAAATTTTAATTATTTGTAAAACTAGTTAGATAAAATGATAGATTACTAAATTCCCTATCTAATGGTATGTTACATTCACGTTTTCATTACAAAATAAGGCTTCCATTGAATGTCGATGAAACCTAATCTTTGTACAAGTATTTATTAACTTATTTAAATAAAAATATTTTCCTATTTTCACAAAATTAAGCTCTATATGTTAACAAACATTGTTCACATAATTTCAGACATATATAAAAATTCAAGCCAATTACATTATTTCAATGTACGATGCAGAACCGCCATCATTATTTATTGTTTAATTGGTATCATTTATAAAAAGCAACCGCTACATTTAAAATAGTTTCAATTATGTGGTAATGAAGCAGTTTTACAACCCTCCACCAAAATTATCTAACCACGAGCTGTGAAATTTTAAAATAGAGGAATCCTAATCAAATTTCTAATCTCGTTAACATGGAAACACATTTCTTTCTTATTAAATGCTCAGGTCAGCTAGTAAAAACTTGTATAGCTTCCTATTACAACACATCTTGTCTGTTTTAGTTCAAATCTTACATTAACTGTGGCCTAAACTTGAATGCCATATTCGATAATCGTCTCTCACGTCGTTAGTTAGATAAGGAAAATTGACTAAATTCTATGGAAAATCAGTTTTACAAATATCCTCTATCTGACTATTGTATACGAGTGTGCATGTTAATTATAATAAACCACTTCATAGCTTTTTAGAAGATAAATTTCTCAAAATTATATGTACATACTCATCAACTGTTGTCCATGCAAGGAAATTCTGTTCAATAACATGGTAATAAAATTAAGGCGTTTTTGAAAAAAAAAACGGATTTATGGAAAAGCTGAATGGAAATAAATTCACTGTCTACTTCTAGTAAAGAAAAATTAATGGAAATGAGTTGGAGCAAAACTTTAGAATTAGTATATTTTTTTAACCTTTTTGTTATTTTTTATAATTTCCATGTTCTTAACTTTTTAAGTTTCTAGTGACATATTATTTGAAAATAAAAATAAATTATCCATACAAAAACTGTTCTATGAAAATAAGATATTTTTAGCACAATTCCTGTTAGTTTTACACCACAGTTGGGAACCGCAAGTAATTTTAAGCCGAAAATTGGTACCAAAACGCAAAAAAGGTTGAGAACCGCTACCGTAGATCACCCTACACATCCTTAAAAGTTATAATTACTATTGCACAAATTAAACCAACTGACAACGAAATTAGATAATATCTCCAGCGATGTTTCTACAATTCAAGACTCAGTTTCTAATAATGTTCCAATTAATTCAATAATTAATTTCCAGACACCTCCATCTAATTTTATCACCTTAAAGTACATGATATTTCTTTCATTGTTGACACGGCATTAAAATGTTCCATCGTACCACCAACATTTGTTGACCTGTTCCAGAAAAAAATTCGTTCTTCTAGTAGCTTGTTAGCAGCTAATAATAATAAAACTCCTATATTAGGTACTTTGTTGCTGATAGTAGACTTTGACATTTCAACCCCAACTCTGGAAACTTTTTGTAGGAAATACAACATTTCCGACTTTAGGGCTATCATAACCTCATAATAGATTGTGTCAATCAAGCTGATAGATCGTGTACCACTAACACTGGGCTTTCAGTTACTAAAGAGAATTTTGCAAAGGTTTGTGATCCCATTGACAGAATATGTTAATCAAAATGATTACTTACAAATACTGCATCAGCAACTCCCAGAATTACTACAACCCTATGACTACAATCGATCTGTACAACATTCTATTACATATCAAATAGACCCCAGGGTCTTCAGTAAGGGATAAAGCAAGAAAGCTGAATCTTAACCAGTTATGTTATTTAGAAAGCCATTTGGAACAACTTTTGAGGGTCCGTGTTTTAGAGCGATCATACCATAACTAGTCAACACCGATCTACTAGGTTCCAAACACACGGAATTCAGTGCCATTGGATTGTTCATGTAAATTCACTACCAGTATAGGCTCATCGGGAGGTAAGAGATTATCGACGTTATACGCGTACGAGCGGATAAATCCTTGGGGCTACCTGGACTACTACGGGTCATTCTGATTCTCAGGTATGGAATCACTTCACATACACATTGGGGATTAAACACCTCAAAGGCACTGCATTTCATCCTATCAGTCAAGGGATCATCGAAAGATTCAACTGGTATTTCTCCCTAGATTTCTTACTAAGAAACCTACCATAGATTAGTTTATGAGCTACGATAAAACTTCTTTCATTACGAAGGACTTACATAAAATGCACTTTGCTTTTACAAGTGTAAACAAGGACGAAATACTTAGGCTAATGGTTATTTTCGAGATTAAGTTAGCATAGGTATTTCTAGTTAACAAATTTACAAAAGTGGACCATGCGTCGCAAGTAGCACTTTTAACAAAAAAAAATTATCGTTGTTTCTTGGTTTTGCTGATGAATCTAATATTTGTCCCTGCTTCTCGTCATTCTAGTAAGGAGATCTACAGAGTGATATCTGCTATCACTGCCTTTAGTTATAACTAGTGTTAGTTTTTAATGTGATACTCGCTCGTCCTCTTGCTATCAGCAGCCACTGCCTTCTTGTTAGAATTAATTTAGTTTATAATGCAATAATTATTTATTATTATATTAATATAAGTTTAAGGAGTAATTGAAAAGATCACCTATCTGCAGTTTTCTTTGCAGCTGGAATTTATCGTTGGTCAGAATTGCGATGGTACTAACAAATTTCATTTTTTTCTCTGCAGTCTATGTTGAATATTTTTTTAAATTTTTTAAGACGTTGCAACGTTGCCAATTTATAATTTATTTTTGTGAATTCTTAATTTTTGTTAAATTTCTGAATTTTAGCAATATTCTTTGCAGACAGTACTATTAGAGTCCTGCAAGCACTATTAAGGTATTTCCAAAACTTGTTTATGTGAACGTAGCTCAAATTTTAGGTTGATAATATTAAGTAAAATTTTACTATGATTATTTATTAATCGATTTTTCAAATCGAGAGGATTTGAAAGTGTAGTGATAGAGGAACATCCTATCTGTTTTACCTAAAATTAACATCCTAACCAATCTTAAAATATTCTTCGCATCAGGTGTGTGTCGCATCGATGTCAAATTATGATTTTTGTCTTAAAGTTTCTTTACGAAAATTTCGACAATTATATATCACATCACAATCACAATCTGCAATATCTCAGAACTCTCGACAATCACTTCGAGATTTTGTATTTGATAGGGCTTAGTATACACTTCAGTACAAAATATATAGTATGTAGGATTAGTATTATTTATACGCAGCGAGTGTCAGTGTTATCTTCTCATAATTCCAAAAACGTTTGAACTGCTATGTCATCTTAGCTAACTAAGAAAAACAAATTAACATTTTAATGACACTTGTCATTTGATTTAGTTTTAACATTTGGTATTCGCAGTATCTTAGTTTTCTTTTATCTACAATGAACTGTATCGTACCTTAGAAGATTGAATAAGAATGCTTTAGAAGTATGTTTTAGAAGAAAGCAATAGTCATACGAATATACGCCTAAAAAAGACACTCTCCGAAAAAATGTTTCGAAAGACTGGAAGAAAAACTTTATCGCACAGGCAGTATAGATTATAAAATGACCATAAGAACCGGTATCGTTAATCGTAACTAAAGAAAATGAACTTCCAATCGTATTGTTAGCATCGGAGAATCATTACCGTGATTAGTTTCATCAAAACTTACTAACTTACTTAATGTAGTAATAACTGAAGATAAACTCGAAATTATGAAAAGTATTCCACTCTTGAAAGTATCTTGAATCTTGAACGTTTTTAATTTTGAAGTTTTAGTAAAAATATATAATTGCACAAATACATAGTAATCTCGTTTTTATTAGTATACGTAAAAAATTCTTATTATTATTGTTGAGTTTCCCCACCGTGTTGTTTTCAGGTTATGATAAATTACTGGTAAGTATGGGTCCAAATTTTGTGGTAAAAAGTACTATAAAAGTTTCTCCCTGTAGATGGAAGCACAAATAAGATTAACCATATTGCAATAACTGTAGCACATATGGTATACAGGGAGGGATTATACATTAGGCACAGTAGGCTATAGCCTAGAGGCTCTAGACCGTGGTCCCTTTCTGTTCCGGA